>BFEA01000034.1:789065-829668 GCA_003427395.1 Chara braunii
ATGATCTGCATGACAACGGTGGAATTTACTTGTAGAAGTAATTCCTGGCAGGGTTTAATAAGTGTCAACAGACCCAACCGTAAGTTAAAGGTTGGACTGTCCTTTTTAATCTTTCGTCAGTATCGAGCCTCCGCCTTGGAAACGGCGGAATAATAATATCTCCAGTCATATAGGCCGGGAAGAATAACTTTGGCAAATCATCTCGTCAAGTTAAAATCCAATCTTGTGTGATCTTATATAAAGTATATTGATTTTATTTATTTATCTTGTGGTCAGAGAATTATAAAGGAACTAGGATAATATTGTGGGTTTCGCCTTTGGTTGAGACCGTCCTAGTCGACCGACGTCTGTCCGTACCTAGGAGATCAGCGCCCTTGGGGACGGACAACGTTCGGGTCCACTCGGCGTTAACCAAGCGTACGTATACTCCAGCAAGCGAGTAAACGCCTTCGGCTGACCTACCTCTGCAATTGCATGTAAAAGCTTTCGCACGTGGGTCAGTAACTCGATAGGGATACGCCCCTAAGGGTGGTGACAGGTCGTCAAGGAAGGTAAGATGTGCCTCGCGAGAACCTATCCTGTCGTAGGGGACCGCGAGATGTACAACTGGTGCACCCGGCTAGAGCGGCGAAAGGACAATGCAACCGCGTCCGTCTCGGCGGTTTGCGAGACTATTTATGCATCGTTCTAAGTTGTCTCTGGTTTTGTTGTGTTTTAACTCCTGCGTGACGTAGCCGGGGGGGCCCTCGCTCACGCGGGGGCCGATGCGCACGACAGGTGGCGCCGTTGCGGGGGATAACGACAAACTACCGTTGTCCCTAGCGGAACGACACTCGGGTATTTTATTTTGTAATGTATCAATTGATCTTATCCTGAATTTTTAAAATTTAATTATTATATCATCATTGATTGGTTTGTTATTATTTTATCTCTATGGGTTATATATTGATTTTATTCTGAGAATTATTCAGGTTATTTTTGAACGATCCAGTTGAGTTTAAATTCTTAATATCGTGATATTAATTGAGTCATTTTTTTGATATTTATGAATATTATCTCTAAATTCTGAGTTATCGTTATGATGTTCAGGTGTCATATTTTAAATGTATATTTTATCATGAATTTGGAAGTATTGTTATCTATTGCATCTATTGTCGACCAAACGTTGGCTTCCTTTTTATATTGTTCTGCAGATCTATTTAGTCATTGTATTTGATGTTGAAATGATGTATATTTCGATTGATCAGTTTACCCGGACTCTCATTCATTTTGAGATTATCCGTTTTAGTGATGCACTTCTATGGTTGAGGGCATCAGAACTACTGTTGAATATTATTTAGCTTGGATCATTATGACATTTCATTTGAAAGTATTTGTGGTAAGTTGTATTATTGTTTTTGAATATTTTTTGAAGTAAGTCTTGAAGGCGTTATTATGTCATGACAAATTTCTGATGGATTTGTGAGCTCTGTAGATAATGGTGAGGCCTGCGCCGGAGTTATGCTCCTGGTCCATAGCGGGATGTTGTCTTCCGAATCCTGAGTGGTTTAAGGAAGGAAGGCTACACTATCATCGAAAGGGAGGAAGGTGTTGAAATCCTGTTAGAATGTTGTATGTAAGGGTACGTGACTATTGTTTGCCATGGGGGAGGAGTGACTACCTAACCTCGTGCCAGACGTGGTCATCGTACCTCCATGGCCGGGGCCTAGTCAACCTCGATCGTATGGGGTGGGGCAGTTTTACTCTACATGAAGGGTACTAATGGGGTTGAAGGCACTGGAATCGGAGGGAAGGTGGTGAGGCTCAAATCTTAAGCAGAGCTTGATGTCGAGATGTTATCCTCATAAGGATTACACCACTCCTCGACGCATATCACAAAAGTTCAGAAACATTGGACATGATAGCTATATGAGCTGTTTTCTCTTTGAAGTTGAAATAAGAACAAAACTTGGGCGAGGACTTTTGAATGAATGGTTGCTCTCTGAGTGGTTCGTTCAGACTTGTCTGGACAACTTCCGACAGGTTGATCTATCAGCCTGAAGGTTGTCAATTTTAGGCTTACCAGGGGCGGAATCTGGTAACCATTTAGAGAGACAAAATTGTTGGCCGCCAGTGGGATGATGCTAGGACCATTATGAGAAAGGTCCTCTGTATTTTTATCTTCCAGGGGCTGAATATGGGTCCAAGTTTTGATTTTTAGGCTTGCCAGGGGCGGAATCTGATACTATTCCGATTGATGAGTAGAAAACTATTAAGTTTTAGGCTTCTGGAGGCTGAATCCAATTTTATTGTGTTCATATTTATGCTTTTGGAGGCTGAATGTAGTTTTGTTGTACTTATGTTAATGTTGCTGGCGTCAAATCCAGTATTGTTGATGTGCTATATTTTGGCTTCTGGAGGCCGAATCCAGGTTGTTGGTAAAAGTTCCGGCTTGTTCTTGACAAATGTTTTAGGTTGTTGTGTATTGTAATTGTTATTTTTACATGGAAATTTCATAAGAATCCTGACTTTTTATTTTTTATGGTGAACGACGGGGTCGTCATTCAATGGGGCCCAGGAATGCTGTCGGGGCAGAAACCCTGACAAGGGTATCTGCCCGGTGTTTTTAAAGGTCGGACGATGTCCGACTTAGTAAATGGTTGTTCGGGCTTCATAACTCGATGAGATGGGTTATCTGTCGAAAGTTTATTCAAATCCGACCTATGACTGACAGACTAACGTTTCGGACGTTAGTCCGAACGCATGTGGCATCCATAAGAAGCGGACGTGACAGGCAAGGTTTCGCTTGTCGCATGCCGTAGGGGCGAGCAGAGAAAGGAACAATTAAATTAAACTTATCATAACAGCCGCGCGATTCAGAGCCTAAGTAGGTTGAAAAGGGGTCGCCGCGACGGAGGTTGGGACTGCGGCGCAGAGGAAATAGGAAGATTTTATTTTATTTTTTTGGGTCCTGAAGTTCGTATTTTTTTTGGGTCCTTGGGCTATCGCATCGAGGACGCACCGAGGACCGGAGGGGATGGTGTTGTGACTTGCTGAGTGGGGCGGCTGCTGAGGCTATGGGCCGCCGGCAAACCAGCCAACCATGGAGGCAGGCAGGCAGGCAACGCCTGCAAGGCCACAGACAGTATGGGCCTACCGGACCACGGGTAGGCACGGCTGCAGGGCCGTAGGCAGGCAGGGTCTGCCAAGCCATAGGCAGGAGTTAGCCTAGTAGGTTACGCATTGGCCTGTTACCCTGCAGATTTGGGCAACGAAACCAGATTGTGCCTACTGGCGCCAACTCCTTTTGGGAGCTGGTCGTCGGGCATTTGGGCGGTCGATCCCGGCCGTGCGATCGTGAGATCACGCGTCTGAGATCTGCCGCGCCCAGATTAAAGTGACCCTGCGCAAAGATGACACACATCAATCGAGACACGACCAATTTTTTTTATTTTTTTTTATCCTGGGTGGGATCGAACTTGGGTCTGTAATTCAACAGATCATGTGGGGGGGCACACGATGTGACCACTGATGTGGCCGTTAGATCCCCCTTCGTTTCTTTTCTCTGCTTAGGGTCGGGGTTCAACTAGCAAAGGGATAGGGCCGAGCGCCTGAATCTGGATGTGTTTTATGCAGAAGTGCAGAAAAAAAGTTCAATCTTGATTTCGTGCACGTCCATGTAAGACTGTCAAGGTTCAGACATTCGGTTCGATCCCCTTTGACTGGGGGACCATGCCCCTCGGGGTTGGCTGCTCGTGGCTGAAAAGCCACGAGATATGAGGTGGCCGTTGGCTGAGGCGAAAGAAAAAAAGAAGAAAAAAAAAGAAGAAAAAAAAAGAAGAAAAAAAAAAAAAGGGAACCTAAAACTGAGGCGCCACTTGGCGCCTTTCGAACTGCCTAGGGCACTTTAGCCACAGTGCACCTGGTAGTCACCCATGGAAACGGGTGATCGTTTTCTGCAAAGTGGTGAGTTGATCCTTTTCTGATTTTTTAAAAAATATTCATTAGATTTCCCTCTTTTAGATTCTTTTTAAAATTTTAAAATTTTTTCAGATTCTTTATTCTCTCTCTGAGGCAAAAACGAACGGGCAGCCCTTTTGGTATGGGGTAAGCACAATCAAATGGACTTGCCCCTAAAACAGGGAACTGTCCATTTCGACTGTGTGTGTGTGTGGGAGCCAATGTCTGCCTGCGCCCGTTCGTTGAGGAAAACGGGCAGCAGGACTCTTAGCCTTGGAACCTGGCACCGACGGCATCCAGGTTCAGGCGCGAGCTGGGCAGGGGGATGAAAACCCCTGCTGAGCTTGACTCTAGTTTAGTCTGTCAAATGACTAAGGGGTGGCTGCTCGTTTTGAAAACAAGCTGCCCCCTGCACAAAAAAACGAGAGGGGGGAATAAAAGAAAAAAAAAGGGAGAAAGAAGAAAATAAAGGATTGAGGGGAAGAGGAAGGGAAACGACCGTGTATGTGGCTGTGACCGTGAGGTAAGTACAAACAGAAAAAAAAAGGGGGAAAAGTTGCGCACCTGGCTGTGGGTGCAGCACAGGTGCGCACAGCAAAGGTGCGTACCTTGTGGGAATGGGCGGGCAGATGCCTGTTCCAGATGAACAGGCTCCTGCATCTGGCCGGAATCAGCCAATTTAAGGCTAAATCCGGCCAGAATGACAGGCCAGGTTGAATACCTGAGCCTGAGACTTGACTTTTTCAAGTCTAAGATCGAAATCTGGCCCTTGATCATGAGCCATATCAAGGGCTGGCCTCAAATCCGAGTTTGGCAGAGGCAGAGTGGCTGCCTCAGCCACTTCTCTGGTTATAAAAGCAGCCTCCAACCCCAGCAGCCAAGCATTCTTGGCAGCAATGTTGGGCTCTCACTTGTGAGATTGCTGGCTGGCTGCAGAGAAGTGAGGCGGAGCGGAGCTGCTGGCGGCAAGGGGAGGTTTGTAGGAAGGAGGAAGAGGTTGCTGGAGGTGGCCATAGCTATGGAGTACAGCCATGGCCGCCATCTCAGCAAGGAGGAAGGAAGGAGCGCCGGAGGACTGCAAGGTGCGCGGGGTGGAGGCTGCCATAGCCACCACCTTGGTGATGGCGATGTGTGAGGGAGATGCTGCGTGGATTTTCGACGGCGGCAACCATCTTTGAGCAGCATGACGTCGGCGGATGTTTTTGTAACGCAGGGGAGGTGCTGCCCAGAGTTTTGCAGCGACAACGGCTTGTTCTTCTGCGGTGACGCGGAAGCGCTGCCGTTTTTTTTGCGGTGGCGGCAGTGCATTCTAGGTAGTGACGCGGGAGCGCTGCCGAAATTTTGCGGCGGCGGCACCAGGCTTGACGGCGGTGGTGCGGAAGCGCTGTCGAGATTTTACGGCAACATCGCTGGTTTTAACGGCAGTGGTGCGAAACCGCTGCCGGTTTTGCACAGCGACAGTGATGCTGTCAGTGAGGAAGTGCTGCCGGGGTTTTTGGCACGGCGGCGACAACATTCTTCAGTGAGACCATGCTGCCGGAATTGACAGCGGCAGCAATATTTTCATTGGGGTTATGCTACCAGCATGTCGGCAGCAGTACTATGAGGGAAGATGTTGGGGGTCCTCTGCGTCACAACAGAGGCAATTTTTTGTGTGTGATCAGGAGGTAGTGTTGTGGGGCAGCCATGGTACCGGTTTTGACAATGCAGCGAGCAGTGGTCCGTTGTTATTTTTGTGGTATGCAGCGGTTATGGTGAATTTCGGTGTGGCCTAGAGGATGGACTGGCAGTGGTGCACATTTGGGATTGTGCGGCAGTGGTGTGTGGACCGGCACTATGAAAAGAGTGCGGGATAAGTGCACGCATCAGTGACTTTTGGGGCTCGCAACACCTGCGGGTTTCACCAGGGGCCACCTTTATTTTTTTCCGGCACTCGGTGCAAGCGAGATTTGACTTTGGGACCGTACGGTGCTTTGGCGGTAACATGGGACCATTTTGGGACCAGGTGGGACTGATTTTGAAGTTGAGACTGACGCGTGGTGTGACTATTGCGAGCGGACGTGGTGATTGGGGATGGTGTGGGTCTGCGAGTTGGGACTATGTTGGGGCAGCCTGGGACATTAAGGCCACGTGAAAACTCGTTTGTGGGAACACCCTCCTGGAGGGCTATCTCGCTTGAGTTGTGTGGTCTAGCCTCTGCTCACTTGAGCACTTGCTGGAGGGCACGGAGCGTCATTCAGGAGAAACGCTAAAACTTATGAGTTATGTGCCCCATATTTTTCTATGGCGGTCATTTTYCTTTKATTGATATATTACCTGACTTTCTTGAGTGAGCCGGACCAAGCTTCACTCAAGGTCAGCTGAATGATTCAGATATCCCTCCACACCTGTGTGAACCCACACTTTGCTTGACCCTGTTCGTTTGAATGTTCCAAGAAAAGGTAGAGAAAGTTGTGTGAGTTATGCATGTGAATGAGAAGGTCTGACGTGAGTCTGGGATTGTACTGTTTTCTTTTGAACTTGTTTTCTATGCATGTTGTGCAGGTAGGTAAGAGTGCAAAGAAGATTGATTGTGCCTGTTGAAGGAAAGGGAAAAGGATTGTCTCTTCGTTACTTCTTACCTGCCCGCTTGTCGGAAATGTTTCAATGTTTTGAATAACTTCAATTATGTGTGAACCATAAAATGAATTAAGTTGAAATAAAGCAGATAAGGTCAAGCGGATTTAGCTTTCTGCCCATGATTGACTTTCTTTATCCCGAACGACCTTATCTACCCATACCTATCCAAATGATTCTCGTTGTCTATCTTCATCAGTTTCTTTTTCATCTAAGTCACCCAAAACTTATGAATAATGAGGATAAAATAAACCTACTCATGGCAAACACAGTCTTCCTCTTTAGGAAGCATCCAAGGCGGGGTTTGTATGCTTTCGGAGCCGGCCTTGTTATCGACTTGGAGTGGACCCGATTCTTTGGGGGTGGTACTCTGTCGACTCGGTGGTGACAGCCCAACCTCTGAGATCCGAGTCTTCGGACTCGGGCAAGGGGAAGGAGTACCCACAAGACCACTTCCTACAGGGATAGGTGTGTGTCGGGGACAGAAGAAGCTCCAGCCCACAAAAAGAAGTAGGTAATGAAGGTGATGGTTCTCTTTGCGCAGTGATAGCGACTGCGGCTTTGCTTTAAGTAACTTGATGAGGAATGAATACTTCATCATTCGTGGAACAAAAAGAGTAATTATTGCCCAGGAGGACAAAGCGACCAACAAAAWTTTTACTCGCTAGATAATACTTTCCTCCAAGCGCGTTGCACATGGTACGGAGATGTGGTCGAGCCGAGAGTTCAAACTTCGGCCAGGAACCAGATCACTTGATGATCTGCATGACAACGGTGGAATTTACTTGTAGAAGTAATTCCTGGCAGGGTTTAATAAGTGTCAACAGACCCAACCGTAAGTTAAAGGTTGGGCTGTCCTTTCTAATCTTTCGTCAGTATCGAGCCTTCGCCTTGGAAACGACGGAATAATAATATCTCCAGTCATATTGGCCGGGAAGAATAACTTTGGCAAATCATCTCGTCAAGTTAAAATCCAATCTTCTGTGATCTTATATAAAGTATATTGATTTTATTTATTTATCTTGTGGACAGAGAATTATAAAGGGACTAGGATAATATTGTGGGTTTCGCCTTTGGTTGAGACCGTCCTAGTCGACCGACGTCCGTCCGTACCTAGGAGATCAGCGCCCTTGGGGACGGACAACGTTCGGGTCCACTCGGCATTAACCAAGCGTACCTATACTCCAGCGAGCGAGTAAACGCCTTCGGTTGACCTACCTCTGCAATTGCATGTAAACGCTTTCGCATGTGGGTCAACAGCTCGGTGGGGATACGCCCTTGAGGGTGGTGACAACCCCTCACGGGAGGTAAGATGTGCCCTGCGAGAACTATCTTGTGGTCGGGGACCGCGAGATGTACAGCTGGCGCACCCGGTTAGAGCGGCGAAGGGACAACGCAACCGCGTCCGTCTCGGATGTTCGCGAGACTATTTATGCATCGTTCTAAGTTGTCTCTGGTTTTGTTTTGTTTTAATTCCTGCGTGACATAGCCGGGAGGACCCTCGCTCACGAGGGGGCGGATGCGCATGACAGCTCGACATTATTTTAGGCAGAATAGGTCTAGCCTTAGTGTTCCCACGTCCGCGTGCCTCTGTGGTCTCAACAAAGCGAAGTACTTCCAGTTATTGTTGCTATTCTCGGACGTCACAGGCGTCTGAACTAAAGTTCGAAAAATTTTAGTCTCTCAGTCACAGGTCAGGTCTGAATAAAATTCTGGCAATGTCAGTTTCATGAGGCTCTTCAATCCAACGAAACAGTCGGATCGCGTCCGACGTTTAAAATCCCTAGCAAATACCTTGACAAGGGTATTTGCCCCGACAGCATTCCCAGACCCCATTGAATGATTTTCACGTCATTCATCCTATATTAACGAATAATATAGGTTTGTCTGGATTCTTATGGATCTCCTTTGTAAAAATAATAACAAAATTATCCCAATCATAATTAGCTGAAACTTATACCAAAGTCCAAGTTATTCCCTCGGTAGTTTAAATTTCATCAGCTATGAATGGTCTTTACTGAGCGACGTTCCCATCGTTTTTCATCAAGATAATAATAGAAACTTCATAAGACTTTAATAGATACTTCGTATAATCAATCAAACAACCATCCAGAACAAAGCCGAAGAGTTTTTACCAACATTCAATAAACGACACTCTCTGTCGTTCGCTATCCAAACAAAAATTTTGATTCTTACGAAATTCTCATGTGAAAGCAACACTGACACACAGCCTATCGGCTGCCTCACAGGTTTTTCTAAGAATTCTTTCAGAAGAAATTGTTTGTAGAAACTTTATGAGCTTAGTCTGAAAATCCATAGTCCAAAAACTTTTGATCTTGAATTCGTGATAATAAGGCGCCGCTTATACAATGAGATTCGTCCTTCACTAATCATTTTCAAACCCACCTATAAGAGCAAAACAATTGACTGTAGAATATTAAAATGATATAGCAATTGTAAAACAGGAAAACTCAACAAAATAGTCATAATTTTGAGTAACCAGTGACTTAGTATTTGTGAAATTAAAATCTTTTGTAAACGAGTGGATGGTCCACTTAAACAATACAATTCGAGTGTACCATCTTCAAAATCATTTTGAAACAAACGGTCCATATTGAAAAGAAATGAGAATAAAATACACATTCAAATTAATCATAAATTAAAATGAATTAATAAATTTGTAGAAAAGCCTATCAGCAAAGGAGTGACTGCGATGTACAACATGGTCTAAGGGGCGATTACATATGGCACTCACTCTTTCTTTTCTTTTCTTTTCTTTGAGCCTGAATCGGACTAAGATAGAGTCTCTTTAAATCTGTCAAAGGTTTAAAGACGTGAGTTGGGTTGTCGACAAAAAAATATAATAATTAATTACGACTGGCGTTAAGTTTTTTTTGGTGATCGCGCCTAACGGCGGCTTCCTGGAAGCAGTAATTCTTTGTCAAATTAAATAAAGTGAAGCTTATGGAAACCAAAATTCTTTAAGAAGAAATTACTTGTAGAAAAACTTTCTTGGTTCACGAGGGGCTGCCTTGGTGACAGCCACTTGTGTTTCAATTTCTTCAGGTCTATGTTTCATAGCTTTTTATGAGGTTGCACTGGGAGTCAGCGCTTGTTATATCAAATTCGCACCATGGATTTTGCCAGAAATGTTTGATGCTTCTTGGGGTTTTCTGTTTGATACTCTGACTGTGGTTATGTTAATTGTGGTCACTTTTGTCAATTAGTACGAGTAAGCTTCACACCTCACGATGCTTTTACTTCTCGCCTATTCAAGTGATGGTCTTTCACTTTGTATGATAACTTTTTTCAAGAGGGGTTTCCCGCTTATATGTTTTCAGCGGTTCTCTCGTATCAACGTAGCTATCCGACAATGCCACTGGCATGACAACCGGTCCACCATAGGTTGACGCATCCCAGTCCTTTCGTACTAGGGATGACTTCTCTCAGTTCTCTTCAAATCACCAACGGTAGATAGGAACCGAACTGTCTCACGACGTTCTAATTGTTATGTTGGCCACTAAACTTCCCCACTGAGCAAAACATGCCAGCGGTACTCTAGTCCTCTCCGAACCGTACGAGATAGTCACCTATCATACGGCTCTCTATTCTACTTGGTTCGTAGTTCCAGTCTTCGAGTGAGTGAAGTTGCTTCGTGCCTTACCACGTCTGGTCTGGTATCTCACCTACACCTCGCGTTCACGAACTCCCCGTTCAACTGCATCTCGGAGACACGGTCGGAGATCTTCTAAGGACTGGCTAAATCTAGTGATCTCCTTTCACGACAGGCTATGGTCCCCGGAATGAGTTCGTCATTCCAGGTGTCTTTCATGTATGCTCCACGCATGAAATTAGACCCCGGTGGTTTTCGGGGGCGATTCGATGAGGGACCTAGCTAACGCGTTAAACACTCCGTCTGGGGAGTACGGTCGCAAGGCTGAAACTCAAAGGAATTGACGGAGGCCTGCACAAGCGGTGGAGCATGTGGTTTAATTGGATATAACGCGCAAAACCTTACCAGCTTTTGACATATGAAAGAAACTCCTCGTAAGAGATGTACTTTGACTTCATACAGGTGCTGCATGACTGTCGTCAGCTCGTGTTGTGAGATGTGGGGTTAAGAGGCTTGTTTATGCGAAACTGTTTGTGATGAATTTTGCTTTTTAAACTGCAAAAACATCAGTCAAAACTAGTTCAACAAAGCATTTTATTACTGAAAGATGAGGAACAACTAATATGATAAATTTTGCACAGAGATGGCTGTTTTCTACAAACTACAAGGATATAGGTACTTTATATCCAATCTTTGGTACAATTGCTGGAGTAATGGGCACACACAACAATTCAACAAACATCCGGAACATAACTGGAATTCTCACATCAACATTCAACAATAAAACTGGATTTAATCTTCAGAAGTCTTATAATTCATTTATTCGACAGGATTATTCCCCTGTAGGTATTTTGACAGGATCATCCCCCTGCAGGTCCTTTCACAGGATCATCCTCGTGTTCGTTTTTTGAGAGGATCATCCCCCTGCAAGTCCTTTCACAGGATCATCCCCCTGCAGGTCTTTTCAAAGCAAATAGTCACATCACAACTCAACCAATTTTTCAATTCAACAAAACGTTATGATTAAGACAAGTTCCTTGTCACAAAACTATTCCCCAGTCTACTGATAGGAATGATTCCCCAGTTACTGATGGGATTAACCTCCCAGTCCACTGATGGGAACGAGTCCCCAGTTGCTGATGAAAATCACTCCCCAGTCTGCTGATGGGAACCAATCCACAGTGCACTGATGGGAATTACTTTCCAGCTTTCTGATGGGAATGACTCCCCAGTTGCTGATGGGAATGACCTCCCAGTCTACTGATCGGAACGAGTCCTCAGTTGATGGTGGAAGTCATTCCCCAATCTACTGAAGGGAACCACTCCCCAGTCCACTGATGAAATCGAGTTGTGAGATCATCCTGTTATAGGTTTTTCACAGGCTTAAGCCCTTGCGGGTCTTTCATTCCATCAATATGGGAATGACTCCCCAGTTGCCGATGGGAATGAACTCCCAGTCCACCGATGGGAACGAGTCCCCAGTTGTTGATGGAAGTCATTCCCCAGTCTGATGATGGGAACCAATCCACAATGTTTCACAGACTTAACCCCCTGTGGGCCTTTCATTCCATCAATATGGGTACGACTCCCCAGTTGCTGATGGGAATGACCTCCCAGTCTACTGATGGGAACGAGTTCCCAGTTGCTGATAGAAGCCACTTCCCAGTCCACTGATGAAATCCAGTTGTGAGATCATCCTGTTATAAGTCTGTCTCTTATACACATCTAGATGTGTATAAGAGACAGAATATGGGGATGACTCCCCAATTGCTCATGGGAATGACCTCCTAGTCTATTGATGGGAACGAGTCCCCAGTTGCTGATGGAAGCCACTCCCAGTCTCCCGATCCTCTTTTCGATAATCATTCCTCAACTGTCGCCATAACATTTCATAATATTCATCCTAAAATAAATGGGATCCATTCGGGACCAGGTTTCGATTGCGATTCAAACTTCTTCACATTCCATCCAAAATTTCAGTGTCTCCATTCATCAATCTGTCACATGTAGAGTAGAACAACCTTACCTTCTACAGCCAATGCTGGCTAGACCCTGGTTATAGGGGTACGGTGACTATGCCTGACACAAGGAGAGGTAGCCACTTCTCCCCTCGCAGCAACCATAGTCGTCTACCTACAAATTCACAATTTCTCAACAACTTACATTCAACCAAATACTCACAATAACAAAACAAATGCTCTCACATGGAATTTCATAATGATCCTTATCGTATATTCTTCAATAATAAACTGGTCAGATAATTTTTCAATAAATAATAGAATAAATATATCAAATCAGATAGAATTCCCGTGTCATAAAAATGATATCAAATGAAACATCAACCTTCAGTTCATCTTATTAATCTCACAAAAAGTGTTCTGAGTTCATAATGAACTCAGGAATTGAAATCATAATTTCGACAATCTATTTTTCTGTAACGGTCAATCCCTTGCATCTACTAGGAGTGTGTCCGGTACTACGACATCTCTTACAGGTAGTATTCTTCCAATAGGATCTCCCTTTCTTTACTCGCTGGTCTTGTTGATTTCGAGACGCCGACTCGCAATCTTGAGTAGTTGACATTGAAGAATTATTCAACTGATCCCCTTCATTGTCCCTATCTCGCTCACATTGGTCCTCGAAAGAACGTTCTATCCTTGTCTTCTGATACTCGTGACAAGAATCGTCATTTTCCTTTTCCTGTATTCCTCTGATTTCTGAAAGAGATTCGTCACAGAATCTGAATCTCTCTTTCACTTGTCAACTCGACATTCTCTCTCAATTTTCTATAAGCGAATCTGTAATCGAAGAATCTGGTCAAATATTTGACTAAATTCTCGACTAATAAAATTTGACCGAATTATTTCCCAATTGAATTTACTGCTTTCTCCTCGAGTAAGCAAATACAGATCCCCTTCAGAAAATTCATCAAAAAAAGCAAGACACTTCTGTCTATCTGTCAACCCCTGAATTCGACGAGCCATCCATTCAAATTCAACCAAAAACATTTCATTCACTACATATGCTTCTCGCTCTACATTCCTCAAATCCTTAATTGTTGTTCTGTATCGCCTAACCAAAATTCGTCTAACATGGCATTGCGAAAATGAGGCCTTACTAATAAAGTCACAATTATTCGCTGGACTATACTCACAAGATATTTGTCAACATATCTAAGAAATCGCCTCAACATCTGAGGTTCATCCCAATTGTTGATGGATGCAAGCTTCTCAAACTTTTCAAGGAAAGTAAAAAACAAAATTACTCTTGGCAGACTTTCTTTTTCCTCATCCCTCTGTTCTACAAGTCGAGTTATTTCAATCATATCTTCATGATGATGACTTCTGCTTTCTTCCTTTTTCTCTCCTTCGGGTCGTTTCGATAATTTGACAATCATCAACTTCTCGAACTCATTCCAGGTTTCAGAAGCGTGTAGAAGATGCTCAACCTCAACCTTGAATTCTTCAATCACAACCCCCAAAATGAAAAGGAGCGTCTGATTTTCTTCCAAGAGCATTAGTGTTGCCAGAGTCTGAAAAACCTGTAAGAATTTAACAACCCCGCTACCTTTTAAAAGAGGTACGTCGGTAAAAGGTACTCCCGTCATTTTGTCGTCCTGCAAAAGGCATAACTTATATTAATGATCGAACTATCTGGTTGATAAACAACCATCGAAAAAAATTTAGGTCCCATTTGCAAGTATTATGCTTAATCATCAAAATCACTTATTTGGATGCCGTTTCATGAATGAAAAGATGCTACAGATGTTCAATCATCTATCAATGAACCTTACAAATTACTGTGAACGAAATTCACAATAACAGTTTTTGAAACTAAAAGTCATTATCGAAATGACTTTTTAAAGCTAGACTTCCCCTACTAGTCTATAAGATAAAAGCTAGTACCAGATGTACCACAATATAAGGTACAAGAAGGCGTTACCCTTTTTCTCCCTATAGAGGTAAGAATTACTAACCTTTCTCTTAGCCAAGTAAAGAAAGTATAATTTTTACATCATCCATTCCCGAGTGTCGTTTCACCAGGGATAACGGTAGTTTGCCGTTATCCCCGACAACGGCGCCACCTGTCGAGCGCATCAGGTCCTCTCGTCCATGTCACGCAGGAGTTTAAACAAAAACACAACATAAGAACAACTTGGGAACGACATGAAATAATCTCGATAACCGCCGAGACGGGTGCGATGTCGCGTCGTTCCTTCGCCGCTCTAGCCGGGTGCGGCAACTGTACTTCCCGTGGTCCTCTACGACAGGATAGGTTTCTGCGGGGCATAAGCTTGTCTTCCCTAAGTAGCTGTCACCACCCTTAGGGGCGTATCCCTACCGAGCTACCGACCCATAAGCGAAAGGTTTTACATGCAATTGCAGAGGTGGGTCGACCGAGGGCGTTTGCTCGCTCGCCGTAGTATAGCTACGTGCGATTAAAACGCCTATTGAACCCGAGCGTCGTCCATTCCGTAGGGCGCTGATGTCCTAAGTACGAAGCGTACGCCGGTCGACAAGGATAGTCTCAACCATCCGTGAAACCTCCTTGCCCCTTTAAACATGAGTCAAAAGAAAGTTATAACAATCACACATGGTTATACCAAAAAGAACTGTTACTTAGTCGATATGAATGTATATTCCAGCTGCAATGATAATCGAAAGAGTCAAAATCATCATTAGACACCCAAGATCAAAATAAAACTCGACCACCCCGGGTCGATCTCCGCAAAAATCATACAGCCACTAATGAGGAGTTGGCTTTAGACAATAAGCTCAATGCAGCCGACAAGATAGCCGGTCTGTCTTAGTTTTGACTTGATGAGATGCGCTGCCAAAGTTATTCATTTCATCCTACCGCAGACCTAAGATTGAACACGCACACACCCGTCTCCATACGCTCCTCAATCTTCTTGGATGACGACTGTTTTGCAGATGATTCTTGATCAGGGGCATTGCTTGAGGTGTTGCATGCCTCTCTCTCTAGGAAGTGGTCTTGGGTACTCCTCCTCCTCGCCCGAGCACAAGACTCGGATCTCATAAGTCGTGCCGTCTCCACCGAATCGGCAAAGTACCCTCCCCGTAGAACGGTGCACTCTGAGTCGATAATAAGGCCAGCTCCTAAAGCAACGAACCCCTGCCCCAGATGCTTCCTGAAGAAATAGAATATGTTCACCACTAGTAGATTTTCAGTTGTTCCCTTGGTCTCTTGCCCAAGGTAACTCGAACGAAAATAGTTCGGAAAGAAAGAGAATGAGAAACATTTCCACAGGTAAAAGTCATTCAGGAAAGAGATGGTCAATCTTTGAGAAAAGGTTACGTTCGTTAGACCTTATCTGCTTTATTGGATTTGAATTCGTTTTACGATGCGCGTAAAAGTTTTTTGACATTTTTCAAAACAACCAACCCTTCTTCGCATGCAGGAAGGTGAGAAGTTAAAGAAAACACTTCTTTTCCATTTCCTCAAATAAGCATAATCAATCTCCTTTGCAAGCATCCTTCTACCTACCCGCACAACACGCAAAGACAAAAAGTTCAAAAGAAAAAAAACAGTGCGATCCCTTGCCCAAGTCAGACCTTTCTATTCACATGCACGATACGTACGACTTTCCTACACCTTTTCAACGAACATTCAATGAACAGGGTCAAGCAAAGTGTGGGTTCACACAGGTGTGAAGGGAAATCTGAGTCAATCAACTGACTGACCTTGAGTGAAGTTCAACGACACACTCAAAAAAACCGTATAGAATTACGCTCCCCTGACGGAAAGGTCGTTGCGCCCAGTCGGCAACAGAGTGATCGACACCACTCCCTTGTGACGACCTCTTGCCGGCGTACCCTCTCAGCACACAATCACTTTTCAATAATCTGGCGGTGTTACCTCGTTACCATCACTTACCTCCAAAGTTACAACGTCCCTGCGGCCTCACGCTTACGCCACTTCAAAATGCAACACCGCTTTGACGCACCTTCTCTGTGTCAACGCCCCACCTCCACTTAGTGCAAATATAATGTCGTTATTTCCGAAATAACAGTACCGTCTTCGACAAAAACCTGGCAGCGGCTCCTCACTATCGCCGAAAAACCAGAACCACCGCCGCAAAAATCCGCCAGCATTTCCGCATCACCGTCAGAAAAACGAGAATCGCCGCCGCAAAAATCTGGTAGCTCTTCCGCGCCATCGTCGAAAAAAACAGAACCGCCGCCGCAAAAATTCGGCAGCGCTTCCTCACCACCGTCGAAAAAACAGAACTGCCGCCGCAAAAATCCGGCAGCGTTTCCGCACCACCGTCGAAAAAAACAGAACCGCCGCCGCAAAAATCCGACAGTGCTTCCACATCACTGTCGAAAAAACCAGAACCGCCACCGCAAAAATCCGCCAGCGCTTTTGCACCACCGCCGTTAAAACTAGAACCGCCGCCGCGAAAATCCGGCAACGCTTCCACACCACCACCGTTAAACCCGGAGTCGCCACTGGCCGCCGCTGTAAATTTTGGCAGCAGTTCCCCACCATAGTGGAAAAATAGCTGGCCAAAATTTATAAAATTTGGACCCTAGGCCCAAATTTCACAGCCCCGTTTTGCCGTAGTCCTGCAGCGCCATTGGGTCAGCCCCGTGGGACTAACATCAGACAGAGGGGAGGGGAGCAAAGTGCTCCCTGCTTTGGCTATGGCTGTCTACCTCGGGCTCCTCTGCAGATCTCCAGCCTCTCCTCAAGTTGCCTTAGGCAGCACCTCCAGCAGCCAGCAACACTCAAGTATGCTCGTCACACACTGACATCACGAGTGCATTGTGTGGCAGCTGGAGGGCAGCTGCCTGTTTTATAGTGGCTGAGGAGAGTTGGACGTCACTGCAGCCCCCAGGCAAAATCGCGGGTTGACTGTGAGCCCTTGACCTGGCCAAGATCCAGGGTTGCCTGTGGCCGCGCCACAGCCACAGCCTTAGTGTGGGGCAGTTTTATTAACTGCAAAAAAACTGCCCCATTTTATTTTTCCTTTTCTTTTTCCCAGCTACCTCAGAATTTCACGAGATAGAAGGGTTCCTGCCATTTCCAAAACTTTTTTTTTTTTTTCCTGATAAGGGGTTGGAGAGATATAACCCCTTACAGTTCGATGTACCTGGACCCTTTTCCCAGGACAGATAGATCAAGGAAAAGGCTGCACTTGACCTTTTCCTTTTTATGACCCCTCAATTTCCAGGCTCCCTTAAAAAACGGGAGCCTGACAGTTTGAAGCTGCCAGAGGTAGCACCACGTGAGGACAAGTGTCCTCACGGTGAGGACAAGTGTCCTCACGAAAAGTAAAGAAAAAGAAAAAAGAATAAAGAAGAAAAGAAAAAGAAATAAATACAGAAAACTTTAACCCCCTCAACTGCAATGCTCCTGGCCGTGATTTGAGCTAGGAGCATGCAGTTGTTTGGCAACTGCCTGTCCCTTTCCTCTGCTGCCCTCCCCTGAAAACGGGGAGTACAGTTATCAGGTTGGGAGAGGTAGGGATAGAACTCGTGAAAATTCACGAGTTCAAATCTCGACAGGCTCAGATCGGGGTGCAAAAAGTACCCCGACTTTAATGCTTTTTAGAAAAATATTCGCTAAATAAAAACATATGAAATAAATCATGCGTATGGCCTAGGTGCTTGACTACCTACAAAAAAGATTGCAAAACCTACAAAATTGTATAACGCCACCAAAAAAATATTGGCACAAACTGAAAATACTGATTTTCAAAACAAATCAGATCCTGGTTTCTCGTTTTTTTTTTTTTTTTCTTTTCTTTTCTTTTTCTTCTTACCCCCTGACAGCGAGGAGGCAGCTGGCAGGTCGGGAGGAGTAGGTCCTCCTCTCTCTCATCCTCCCATTGCTCTCTCTCTCTCTCCAAATCCCTCAACTTTCCCTTTTCTCTCACGCGTGGGATATGAGCCGCGAGATCTTAGATCTCGCGGCTACAAAAATATGTGCCACCATGAGGTTGGAGCTATCATGCTCCCACACAGTCTAAAGAGACTGTTTTATTCAACAGCAGAGGCATTGTTTGCCTCGTGCAGCCTTTGGAGTGGTGGCCGATGCTTCAACAACGACACCTATCTCTCCGCTGTTTTTTTTCTTTTTCTTAAGGAATGCCGCTGGCATAAGCCAACGACCACTGTAGACTTCGCCAGTCTGGCTGGCATTCCCCCCTACCCCTCCGATTGGCAGACCCAGGTTTTATTCCCTTAGGGGAATCAAAAAAATTCTGGGCCGTTTTCTTGATTTATGCGTGTCATCCTTGCGCAGGGACCATGCTGCAGCCACGTGGTCGTTCCCGGCCGTGAGATTTGATGATCACGCGACCGAGAATGGTCGCGCTTCATGCTGGTGCAGTGGGCAGCTCCAAAAGGAGCTAGGCCAGTGGCAATTTAGCCTGCCGAGTCCTTGCAGACTTTGCCTGCCTGAGGCTTCGCTTGCTGACCCTGCCCCGCCGGTTGCCTGCGTGTCCACGGCTTGGTTGGCCACCTAACTAGGTAGGCCTCGGCATCGGCCTGCGGGCCCCTCCCTTGGATCAAGGTCAACCCCCGCGGTTCAGGAAAATCTTCCTATTCCCCTGTGCCGCGGCTCTATGTCCGGCGCATCCCTCGTTTTAACCTACTTATGCCCTGAATCAAGCAACTTAGCAGTCGCGGGACATTATTTTAGGCAGAATAGGTCTAGCCTTAGTGTTCCCACGTCCGCTTGCCTCTGCGGTCTCAATAAAGCGAAGCACTTCGAGTTATTGTTGCTATTCTCGGACGTCACAAGCGTCTGAACTAAAGTCCGAAAACGTTCAGTCTCTCAGTCATAGGTCAGGTCTGAATAAACTTGTGGCAACGTCAGTCTCATCAGACCCTTCAATCCAACGAAAGAGTCGGATAGCATCCGACGTTTATGGTATTTGCCCTGACAGCATTCCTAGACCCCATTGAATGACTTCCACGTCATTCATCCTATATTAACGAATAATATAGGTTTGTCTTGATTCTTATGGATCTCCTTTGTAAAAATAATAACAAAATTATCCCAATCATAATTAGCCGAAGCTTATACCAAAGTCCAAGTTATTCCCTCCGTAGTTTGAATTTCATCACCTATGAATGGTCTTTACTGAGCGACGTTCCCATCGCTCTTCATCAAGATAATAATAGAAACTTTATAAGACTTCAATAGATACTTCGTATAATCAATCAAGCAACCATCCAAAACGAAGCAGGAGAGTTTTTACCAACATTCAACAAACGACACTCTCTGTCGTTCGCTATCCAAACAGAAATTATGATTCTTACGAAATTCCTATGTGAAAGCAACACTTACGATACACAACAATTCAACAAACATCCGGAACATAACTGAAATTCTCACATCAACATTCAACAATAAAACTGGATTTAGTTTCCAGAAGTCTTAAAATTCATTCATTCGATAGGATCATTCCCTTGTAGGTCTTTTGACATGATCATCCCCCTGCAGGTCCTTTCACATGATCATCCCCCTGTAGGTCTTTTGACAGGATCATCCCCCTGATGGTCCTTTCACAGGATCATCCCCCTGATGGTCCTTTCACAGGATCATCCCCCTGCAGGTCTTTCAAAAGGAAACAGTCACATCACAACTCAATCAATTTTTCAATTCAACAAAACATTCTGATTAAGACAAGTTCCTTGTCACATAACTATTCCCCAGTCTACTGATAGGAATGATTCCTCAATTGCTGATGGGATTAACCTCCAAGTCCACTGATGGGAACGAGTCCCCAGTTGCTGATGGAAATCACTCCCCAGTCTGCTGATGAGAACCAATCCACAGTGTACTGATGGGAATTACTTTCCAGCTTTCTGATGGGAATGACTCCCCAGTTGTTGATGGGAATGACCTCCCAGTCTACTGATGGGAACGAGTCCCCAGTTGCTGATGGAAACGATTCCCCAGTCTATTGATGGGAACCATTCCCAGTCCACTTATGAAATCAAGTTGTGAGATCATCCTGTTATAGGTTTTTCACAGGCTTAACCCCCTGCGGGTCTTTCATTCCATTAATATGGGAATGACTCCCCAGTTGCTGATGGGAATGACATCCCAGTCCACTGATGGGAACAAGTCCCCAGTTGCTGATGGAAGTCATTCCCCAGTCTGCTCATGGGAACCAATCCACAATGTTTCAAATGCTTAACCCCCTGTAGGCCTTTCATTCCATCAGTATGAGAATGACTCCCCAGTTGTTGATGGGAATGACCTCCCAGTCTACTGATGGGAACGATTCCCCAGTTGCTGATGGAAGTCACTCCCCAGTCTGCTGATGGGAGCCAATCCACATTCTTTCACATGTTGAACCCCCTGTGGGTCTTTCATTCCATCAACATGGGGATGACTCCCCAATTGCTCATGGGAATGACCTCCCAATCTACTTATGAGAACGAGTCCAGTTGCTGATGGAAGTCACTCCCCAGTCTGCTGATCCTCTTTTCGATAATCATTCCTCAGCCATCGCCAGAACATTCCATAATATTCATCCTAAAATAAATGGGATCCATTCGGGACCAGGTCTTGATTGCGATTCAAACTTCTTCACATTTCATCCAAATTTCAGTGTCTCCATCATCAATCTGTCACATGTAGAGTAGAACAACCTTACCTTCTACAGCCAAGGCTGGCTAGACCATGCTTATAAGGGTACGGTGACTATGCCTGACACAAGGAGAGGTAGCCACTTCTCCCCTCGCAGCAACCGTAGTTGTCTACCTACAAATGCACAATTTCTCAACAACTTACATTCAACCAAATACTCACAACAACAAAACAAATGCTTTCACTTGAAATTTCATAATGATTCTTATCGTTTATTCTGCAATAATAAAATGATCATATAATTTTTCAATAGATAATAGAATGAATATATCAAATCAGACAGATTACTCGTGTCATAAAAATGATATAAAATGAAACAACAACCTTGAGTTGATCTTATTAATCTCACAAAAAAACTGTTTTAAGTTCATAATGAACTCAAGAATGAAAATCATAAAATGAAACAACAATCTTGAGTTCATAATGAACTCAAGAATGAAAATCTATTTTTCTGTAACGGTCAATCCCTTGCATCTACTTGGAGTGTGTCCGGTACTACCACATCTCTTACACGTAATATTCTTCCAATAGGATCTCCCTTTCTTTACTCGCTGGTCTTCTTGATTTCGAGACGCCGGCTCGCAATCTTGAGTAGTTGGCATTGAAAAATTATCCAACTGATCCCCCTCATTGTCCCTATCTCGCTCACATTGGTCCTCCAAAGGACATTCTATCCTTGTCTTCTGATACTTGTGACAATGATCGTCATTTTCCTTTTCCAGTATTCCTCTGATTTCTGAGAGATTCTTCACAGGATCTGAATCTCTCTTTTGTTTTTCAATTCGACATTCTCTCTTTGTAAGTGGAGCTGTAATTGAAAAATCTGGTCAAATATTCGACTAAATTCTCGGTCAATAAAATTTGACCGAATTCTGTCCCAATTGAATTTACTGTTTTTCCCTCGGGCAAGCAAACACAGCTCCCCTTCAGAAAATTTCTCAAGAAAAGCAAGACACTTCTGTCTATCTGTCAACCCCTGAATTTGACAAGGCTCCCATTCGAATTCAGCCAAAAACTTTTCCTTCACTACATATGCATCTTGCTCTACATTCCTCAAATCCTCAATTGTTGTTCTGTATCGCCTAACCAAATTTCGTCTAACATGGTATTGCGAAAATGAGGCCATACTAATGAAGTCTCAATTATTCGCTGGACTATACTCACGAGGTCTTTGTCAATATATCTAAGAATTTGCCTCATCATCTGAGGCTCATCCCAATTGTTGATGGATTCAAGCTGCTCAAACTTTTCAAGGAAAGTAAAAACAAAATTACCGTCGAAGGGAGGGACGTCTACTCTTGGCAAACTTTCCTTTTCCACATCCCTCCGTTCTACAAGCCGAGTTATTTCAATCATATCTTCATGATTATGACTTCTGCTTTCTTCCTTTTTCTCTCCTTCGGGCGGTTTCGAGAATTTGACAATCATCAACTTTTCGAACTCGTTCCAGGTTTCAGAAGCGTGTAGAAGATGTCCAACCTCAACCTTTAATTCTTCAATCACAAACCCCAAAGGAACGTGTGATTTTCTCCCCAGAGCATTAGTGTTGCCAGAGCCTGAAAGGCCTATAAGAATTTAACAATCCCGCTACCTCTTAAAAGAGGCACGTCGGTAAAAGTTCCTCCCGTCATTTTGTCGTCCTGCAAAAGGCATTAAATATCAAAATCATTTATTTGGATGTCGTTTCATCAATGAAAAGATGCTACAGATGTTCAATCATCTATCAATGAACCTTACAAATTACTGTGAATGAAAGTCACAATAACAGTTCTTGAAACTAAAAGTCATTATTAAAATGACTTTTTAAAGCTAACAGTTCTTGAAACTGAAAGTCATTATCAAAATGACTTTTTAAAGCTAGACTTCCCCTACCAGTCTAAGATAAAAGCTAGTACCAGATGTACCACAATATAAGGTACAAGAAGGCGTTACCCTTCTTCTCCCTATAGAGGTAAGAGTTACTAACCTTTCTCGTAGCCAAGTAAAGAAAGTATAATTTTTACATCATCCATTCCCGAGTGTCGTTTCACCAGGGACAACGGTAGTTTGCCGTTATCCCCGACAACGGCGTCATCTGTCGAGCGTATCGGCCCCCGCGCGAGCGAGGGTCCTCCCGACCATGTCATGAAGGAGTTTAAACAAAAACACAACATAAGAGATAACTTGGAAACGACGTGAAATAATCTCGCTAACCTCCGAGACGGGTGCGATGTCGCGTCGTTCCTTCGTCGCTCTAACCGGGTGCGCCAGCTGTACTTCCTGCGGTGTCGCACGTTTGCCAGTCGAGCCACTTCAGGCTACCGCGGTGTCGCCGGGCCTCGGTCAGCAGAGAATCATGCAAATGGTAATCATAAAACCGCGAAGTGCTATGCATGCATCAATTATGGCAACCAGATTTTGAGAACTATGACAAAATCATCCACGAAATCAATCGTCGAGGAAGAACAATGCAAAGAAGCATGACTGACTGACTCGAGCCATGACAAAATCGGTGATCATGTGAGAGAAGAGGAGAGCTCTTTATCGCATCAAGCCACAAACATACAAACAGATCATAAAACCATTGTCTATGTACTCAACTCTCTCTTTTCCCTCTAATGATGACATCACTCTCAGATATCAGACAATGGTTAGTATGATGTCAAGTGGTCCTTGAACGGTTCCGCCTGATGCTGACTTGTACTAAAAAAAGGGGTCCGTTTGCAGCCTGCATCTCACAACCGTGCTCAAGTCCTGAGTCTGCTTCCCAACATACCTGTCGTGCTCAGGAAAAACTTGCCTTGAGTCTGCTGTACTCAAATACTTGCTGATTCTAAAAGTGCTCACTTATTATCTGATTAGTCTTGTTGAGCCCTGATGTCACCAAGAGCACTTGTTGTGACATAAATTGTTGTTGTTGTTGCCACCAAGAGAACCCGCTATGACCAGCACCTTGCTGCTGTCACCGGGATTGTCTGTTGTGACAAGCACCCTGGCTGCTACCACCGGGACCTCCTGCTGTGACCAGCATTATTGTTGTTGTCACCGGAACTACCCGCCGTGACCCGACTACATCTCTTGAAAACGTAGTCTGCTGAGCGTGATCACCGAGTCTGGATTGAGCTTAGTAATTCGTTCACCGAGATTAAACTCACTAAAAATGAGACTGAATCGAATTCGCAGACACTGAACTAAGAGTTGAACTGAACTGAAGCTTTCCCTGAAAGCCGCACTTAGATCTGAAATCAATGACGAGCTGAGTTGCTGAGATGAAACAGAATTCTCAGAGGCTGAGTTAAACTTACTGAAAACAGGATTGAACTTGAAGAAATGAAAGTAAAATTGGTCTCATTGAACTTACTGGGGCTGAAATGAAGTTGAAGAGATAAAACTGATCACACTGAACTTACTAGAACTGAAAAAAAAAGTCTGCTATGTCCAGAATGAGTCTGTTGAGTTCAGAAAGAGTCTGCGGAGAAATTGAGTCTACTGGAAAGTTGAGCTTGTCACGAAGTGCATAACTGAGTATGTCGTTGAATCTGATACCGAGTTTATTACTAAGTATGCTGTTGGATCAGATGCTGAGTCTACTGCTGAGTATGTTGAATCTGCACTGAGCTCACTGAGTCCGCACTGAGTTTACCGAATCTGCACTGAGCTCACTGAGTCGGTACTGAGTTTACCGAATCTGCACTGATCTCACTGAGTCCGTACTGAGTTTACCGAATCTGCAATGAGCTCACTGTGTCCGGACTGAGTTTACCGAATCTGCACTGAGCTCACTGAGTCCGTACTGAGTTTACCGAATCTGCATTGAGCACACTGAGTCCGTACTGAGTTTGCTGAAAAGGGATTAAGTTCACTGAGTCGGATGCGATCCTTGCTGAAGCTGAACCGAGAACTGAATTGGGTATTGAACTTAAGCTTTTCCTTGAAAACCACAGTTAGATCTGAAAATAAGGTTGGACTGAACTCATTGATCAAAGCTCATCGGGGCTGAACTGACCTTACTGATATTGATTTGGGTTCTATGTATCTGCATGGAACTTACTAAGACTGATTTGAGTTCATTGATGTTGATCCGAGCTTTACTGAGATCAAACTAGAATCACTGAATCTTATATGAATTGACTGGGATTTAACCATTTTCATAGGCTCTGGAATAAGCCTGCTCAAATTGAACTGAACTTTCATAAATGAAACTGGACTCACTGCATCTGGTCCGAATTTATTGAGATTCACACTGAAAGTTGATCTTAGCTTACCGAAATTGAATTGAGAACTGACTCGATCCTACTTTGAAATCTTGTCTGAGTCCACACTGTAACTGAACAGAGATCTCATCAAACTTCATCATTTTTTTCGTGTCTTCGCAGAAAGCTCTGTTTTGAAGTTCCACCGAGTCTGGCTTTCCTTGAAATATCACAGGGTTTATTGCTTTCCCCGCTCTTCCCAGGTCCGCTATTTTCTTGGGGATTTTACAGACTTGTTGCTTCCCGGGTTCATATTAGGTCCATGGTTTTCTCATTATATCACCGAATCCACAGTCTTCTCTCTGTACCTGTTGTTTCCAAAGTTTGAACTAATGTTCCCCAAGCTTTAACATTCGGCTTGTCACGCAGTGTGAGCTGTGTAGATATCCAGGTTCGGTTCGAATAACACAGGGCGTTTGCTGGTTTGTGGCTGGCTGCCAAAGTTCCAATTGTTCATTGACCGAGTCTTCTCAAAATAATGTTCCAAGGTCCTGATTGCAGACTCGGCTTTAGATCCTGGTTCAGACCCGCTGACTCTCTGTTGGGTCTACGGCGAGTAGACCGTTCTTGATGCGCAGCAAACCATTCAAACCATGGGCGGTCTGCAATTTGTTACAGGTCATGGATTCTTATTTCAATCAATTTGTGGGATTTACTGCACGAGCAGTATTATATGAAATGCATAGCCCCAGACATTATACTTTCATCGAGTTTATTTGGGAATCTGAGCGGCTCAGATGTGTAATTTATAACTCCCATTTTGTTGCTCTGGTCTGGTATTGGGCAGGTGATCCCAGTCATCATTCATCCATCTCAATAGATCACCCAGCCAAAACCGTATAGTCCAGCAGTTCAAATAACGCTTAGGGGTAGAGGAAGTGTTCCGGTAACTCGTATTCTGCACAAGTGTGCGGCTTGTGCGCTCCCAGATCACTTACTGCACAAGGATGCCGCTTGCTCATCTCTTGTTCAATTAGAACACGGGGTGCAGCAAAGGGTGCAACTCTACGCTGCCCCGCTTCAGATACTGCACAAGAGTACAATTTTTGTTTTGCCTGCTAGGGTGCGGCACGAGCGTACGTACTGTACCCTCGCAATTTGAATATTATGCAAAGGCGTGGTCTGCTCACCTCTCGTTAATAAATAAATAAAAATTTGAATAAATAATTGCTTCGGTCAAGCTAGCATATAATAATTGAATTAACATCGGGGCGACCGTCTTTTCATACGGCCAAACTTGCCCTTACCACTCAACAACAGATGCCCGTTTCTCTCGACCTTTGTCGTGACGAACAACGCACGACAATCAACCTGACCATAAGGCTCTCTCCCTACCTCTTGTTTCTCTTAATGGTCGAACATGATCAGGGTAAGCAGCCTCTCATTGAGGGCGGATTGCGCTAGCACTCAAAGTCAATCCTTGTCTTTTCAGAATAAGTGAAACTAAGAGAGAGAGCAGATGGTTTCTCACTTATAGGCTCGTCTTACCGTACCTAGCCTGTACCAGGATCTTGATGCATCTGATGGTAACTCAAGGTCAGGTACCTTCGCCCTCTCCCAAACAAAGTCTGACCCTCAGTCCCGCTGCCTTCACGTCTACTAAGCCCATAGCAGCAAACGAACCAAGCACAAAAGACTAGCCAGGTTTGTTCAAGGTCGTTGCCTAGGTACAATGACCACGCGTTCTATTCGAGAGTTGATTATAATGGCAAGCACGTGATACAAAGGATTATGTGCGTGCTACTTGCTAAATTTGCAGTTACATGAGTTGCGCAAGTGTATAATCTTTTTCTTCATATGCGCATTCCTACACATCTATGTCCACTCATGCACATTAAATCAATCAACTGACATGCAAAGCATTAGCGAATCTGTAGCCTAGTAGGCAAGAGTACACATAGATCAGACTAACCATCCTATTCATGCACACTGCACAATAGAGTCTGAAGCGTGCGCATTGCCCGATCCAACGACTATTCTTCCTCACATCTCAATGTGCGTGAGGAATAAGACGCGGGGATTCGAGTGCCCTGCGTACTCTTGAGCGCATGAGTGCATCCCTTGACCGTCACTCCCCATTTGACTGATATGCCACTCCCCGTCTTTCTAGGACATGGAGTTACTCCGCCTTTGGCTGAATATTAAAATACCCAATAATCAGCGTGTCGAGCGTCAAGTCAGTGCGCCACTTATCACACCCTCTGTCCCTGACAGCGTGAATGTGCACGTCAATTGGCCGCCCGTCATACCCTGTGGGCCTGTGTCTATAAGAGGACGAACTTGTGCTCAACCTAAACAAGCCTGAACTGTAAGCGGCAACACCAAGGCACCACGTTGGCAATTAGCCCTGACATTCCTTTGTGGGCTTATAAGGTTTATTTTCTTATTTGCCCAATTATGTATATATTTTTATAAATTAATATCTTCAAAAATACGTGCTACTTTACTTCACCGTAGTAAGGGGTCACAATTTCCGTTCCCTCTCCTAGAAAGACTCATTCACTCATTTAGTACCTTATATGGCCGAGAAATATCCAGTGGCCAAAACAGTGAGCAGAAAGGGAAAAAACACTCGTCTCCCACTCTCCCGTTCTTTGGTCATCTGCCTGTTTCCACCGTGTGCTCGATAAAGTTCCCTGTTAGGCTCTCCACTTAAAGCCTAAGGGTCGTTAATCAGTACAGTTTAATCCTCGATATGGTCTTGGTTGTCGAATTGATGCTCAACCCAGGAGTGAGTGGCTGATAACCAGCCGATCACCTCACCAACAAGGCGCAAAAGCCAGATCACGTATTTTGATCAACAGATACCTGTTTGGCTAATCTTCATCACCCTACCAGTCTCGTTTGCCCTGTTAATGCAGGTTTCATCTATTCATTATGAAACGTCTGACGACGCAACTGGTCACTTACCAACGAGTCGGGGAAGTCGTCTCTGCGAGCCCGACGGTTAGTTACCGGTTTGATTAATAAACATCCCTTATTCTGCCCTGTTCACATATAGAATCCCAAGGATAAGAGTGAAGTAGTGCGTTTCTCCTCCGCTAATTGCCTTAGCTTTCTTGCCCGTTCTACAGCAGGGGCCATGCATGATGGGTTTGAAAGGCAAGTTAAAAATTCTCCTTCACTTGCAATCGTCCAATGGCAGTCTGCCGGCGAGCCTTTGTTCTCATGTTTCTCTCCCCTTCTGAATCAAAGCCTTAGCGTTCGTAACTGCCTGGGGGCGTTTCTGCAGGTCCTCGGGTAGCACGTGGGCATTTAGCGAAGGGGAATAAGCCCAAACTATCGTTCCCGTAACAGCTAGTTGGTCATCCTCATGTGAGCGTGAGTCCTTGCCGTTCTCTGTCTGTCGCGTGTCCCGATCGAGCAGCGAGGTCAAAACCCTAAATCTTCTATATGCCAGGCGATCGTCCCACGGACAGACAACTGACACTTGACCATCAGTCCCCCTCCTCCCGACAACTCGTCCTCTCCATCTACCCCCGCATGCGCGTCGAGAACTGTGCTCTAAAATCAAACCTTGGCCCTTTTCGTAATCGTCGGGTGACCATTCCCTAAGCTGACAGTCCGCTGCTGTGCCCGTCGACACGTGACACTTGAACACGCCCATCCTCGCTCATGGAAATAGGGAAGGTATTACCTAATAGACTAGGTTCGACGGTACTGCCACTGATGCTTATTCCAGGCCTGGCAGCCCGTTGGTGGTTCAAGAGCCGGCTGCAGAAATACAACCTCGACAGGGACCTTCTTTGGTCTGGATCGAGACCTTGCCAACGTGAGTAGCACTGCCACATAGGCCGGCCACATTTATTATTATTATTTATTTATTTATTCTTATTATCAAGGCCAATATGTGCACTAAACTATCCTCTGCCCCACAGCGCAGCCCCTTACCGTGAAGTAGATCGGACTGGACTACGGTCCCATTAGATTGCACTAATGGGGTACCTTTTACCCCTCAGGCTGGAACATCAAACCCGATGCGGCAAATTCGACACACTTGTGGAGGGCCAGAATGTCGGGCCCTCCAACAGCGGTCCCCTATGACAGGATAGGTTCCCGCGGGGCATAAGCTTGCCTTCCCTAAGGGGCTGTCACCACCCTTAGGGGCGTATCCCTACCGAGCTACCGACCCACGCGCGAAAGTTTTTACATGTAATTGCAGAGGTGGGTCGGTCGAGGGCGTTTGCTCGTTCGCTGTAGTATAGGTACCTGCGATTTAAACGCCTATTGAACCCGGACGTCGTCCGTTCCTTAGGGCGTTGATCTCCTCAAGTACGAAGCGTACGCCGGTCGACAAGGATGGTCTCAACCATCCGTGAAACCTCCTTGCCCCTTTAAACATGAGTCAAAAGAAAGTTATAACAATCGCACATGGTTATACCAAAAGGAACTGTTACTTAGTAGATAGGAATGTATATTCCAGCTGCAATGATAATCGAAAGAGTCAAAATCATCATTAGACACCCAAGATCAAAATAAAACTCGACCACCCCGGGTCGATCTCCGCAAAAATCATACAGCCGTCAACGAGGAGTTGACTCTAGACAATAACCTCAATGCAGCCGACAAGATAATCGGTCTATCTTAGTTTTGACTTGATGAGATGCGTCGCCAAAGTTATTCATTCCATCCTACCGCCGACCTAAGATTGAACACGCACACACCCGCCTCCATACGCTCCTCAATCTTCTTGGATGACAACTGTTTTGCAGATGATTTTTTATCAGGGGCATTGCTTGAGGTGTTGCATGCCTCTCTCTCTAGAAAGTGGTCTGGGGTACTCCTCCTCCTCGCCCAAGCACAAGACTCAGATCTTAGAAGTCGGACCGTCTCCACCGAATCGGCAAAGTACCCACCCCGTAGAAAGGTCCACTCTGAGTCGATAACAGGCCGTCTCCTAAAGCAACAAACCTCCGCCCCAGATGCTTCCTAAAGAAAGGGAATGTGTTCACCACAAGTAGATTTTCAGCTGTTACCTTCGTCTCTTGCCCAAGGTAACTCGAAAGAAAATAGTTAGGAAAGAAAGAGAATGAGAAATATTTAGACAGATAAAAGTCATTCAGGAAAACGATGGTCAATCTTTGAGAAAAGGTTACGTTCGTTAGACCTTATCTGCTTTATTTGATTTGAATTCGTTTGACGATGCGCGTAATTTTTTTTGACATTTTTCAAAATAACCAACCCTCTTGGCATGCAGGCATGTGAGAAGTCAAAGAAGACACTTCTTTTCCATTTCCTCAAATAAGCATAATCAATCTCCTTTGCAAACATCCTTCTATCTATCTGCACAACTCGCAGAGGCAACAAGTTCAAAAGAAAAAAAACAGTGTGATCCCATGCCCAAGTCAGACCTTTCTATTCACATGCACGATACGCACGACTTTCCTGCACCTTTTCAACGAACATTCAATGAACAGGGTCAAACAAAGCGTGGGTTCACACAGGTGTGAAGGGAAATCTGAGTCAATCAACTGACGGACCTTAAGTGAAGTTGAACGGCACACTAAAGAAAACCGTATAGAATTAAGCTTCCTTGACGGAAAGGTCGTTGCACCCAGTCGTCAGCAAACCGATCGACACCACTCCCTTGCGACGACCGCTTGCCAGAGTACCCTCTCAACACACAATCACTTTTCAATAATTTGGCGGTGTTATCTCGTTACCGTCACTTGCCTCCAAAGTTATAACGTCCCTGCGGCATCACGCTTACGCCACTTCAAAATGCAACACCGCTTTGACGCACCTTATCTGTGCCAACGCCCCACCTCCACTTACTGCAAATATATTGTCGTTACTCCTGTAAAGATAGTACCGTCTTCGACAAAAATCCGACAGCGCTTCCTCATTACCGCCGAAAAACCAGAACCGTCGCCGCAAAAATCCGGCAGCGCTTCCGCACCATCGTCGTAAAAAACAGGACGGACGCTGCAAAACTCCGGCAGCGCTTCCGCACCACCGTTGAAAAAAGCAAAACCGTCGCCGCAAAAATCCGGCAGCGTTTCCGCACCACCGTCGAAAAAATGAGAACCGCCACCGCAAAAATCCAGCAGCGTTTCCCCTCCACTTTAAGAAAAAAAACACGACGGCCACCGCAAAAATCCGACAGCGCTTCCGCACCACCATCGAAAAAAACAGAACCGCCGCCTCACAAATCCAGCAGTGCTTCCGCACAACTGCCGTCAAAACCAAAATCGCCGATGCAAAAATCCGGCACCGCTGTAAAATTTTGGCAGCACTTGCCCACTACAGTGGAAAAATAGTTGGCCAAAATAAGTAAAATTTGTGCCCCAGGCCCAAATTTCACCGCGCCATATTGTCGTAGTCCTGCGGCGCCCCTGGGTCAGCTCCGTGGGACCAACATCAGCCAGAGGGGCGGGGAGCAGAGTGCTCCCTTCCTTGGCTATGACTGTCCACCTTGCGGTCCTCTGCAGATCTCCAGCCTCTCCTAAAGTTGCCTCAGGCAGCACCTCCAGCAGCCAGCAACACTGAAGTGTGCTCGTCACACACTGGCATCACGAGTGCATTGTGTGGCAGCTAGAGGGCAGCTGCCTGTTTTATAGTGGCCGAGGAGGGTTGGACGTCACTCCAGCCCCCAGGCAAAATCGCGGGCTCACTGTAAGCCCTTGATCTGACCAAGATTGAGGGTTGACTGTGGTCGCACCACAGCCACAGCCTTAGTGTGGGGCAGTTGTTTTAACTGCCCCATTTTATTTTTCCTTTTCTTTTCCCCAACTATCTCGGAATCTCACGAGATAGCTGGGTTCCTTCCATTTCCAAAACTATTTTTCTTTTATTTTTCTAATAAGGGGTTGGAGAGATACAACCCCTTACAGTTCAATGTACCTGGATCCTTTTCCCAGGGCAGATACATCGAGGAAAAGGCTGCACTTGACCTTTTCCTTTTTATGACCACTCAATTTCCAGGCTCCCTTAAAAAACGGGAGCGTGACAGTTACCTCTTGCAGCTTCTGCCACAGGTAGCACCACGTGAGGACAAGTGTCCTCACGAAAAGTAAAGAAAAAGAAAAAATAATAAAGAAAAAAATATATATATATAAATAAAGAAAACTTTAACCACCTCAACTACAATGCTCCTGACCGTGATTTGAGCCAAGAGCATGCAATTGTTTGTCAACTACCTGTCCCTTTCCTCTGCTGCCCTCCCCTAAAAACGGGGAGTAAAGTTGTCATGTTGGGAGAGGTAGGGAAATAACTCGTAAAAATTCACGAGTTCAAATCCCGACAGGCTCAGAGCGGGGTGCAAAAAGTACTCCGACTTTGATGATTTTTAGAAAAATATTCGTTTAATAAAAAAAACTAAAACAATTCATGCGTATGGCCTAGGTGCCTGACTACCTACAAAAAAACTTGCAAGGCCTACAAAATGTTCAAACGCCACCAAAAAAATATTGGCGCAAACTGAAAAATACGGATTTTCAAAACAAATCAGATTCCGTTTTCTCGTTTTCTTTTTCTTTTCTTTTTCTTCTTTTCTTTTCTTTTCTTTTCTTTTTCTTCTTAGCCCCCTGACAACGGGGAGGCAGCTGGCAGGTCGGGAGGATTAGTTCCTCCTCTATCTCATCCTCCCATTTCTCTCTCTCTCCCTTTCCAACTCCCTCAACTTTCTCTTTTCTCCCGCGCGTGCGATCTGATCCGCGAGATCTCAGATCTCGCGGCTACAAAAATTTGTGTCACCATGAGGTGGGAGCTATCGTGCTCCCACAAAGTCTAAAGAGACTGTTTTCTTCAACAGCAGAGGCTTTGTTTGCCTCGCGCAGCCTCTGGAGTGGTGGCCATTGCTACAGCAACGACACCTATCTCTCCGCTGTTTTTTTTTTTTTTTTTTTTTTTTTTTAAGGAATGTCGTTGGCATAAGCCAATGGCCACTGTAGACTGCGCCAATCTGGCTGACATTCCCCCCTACCCCACCGATTTACATACCCAGGTTTTATTCCCTTAGGGGAATCGAAAAAATTCTGGGTCGTTTTCTTGATTTATGCGTGTCATCCTTGCGCAGGGGCCATGCTGCAGCCACGCGGTCGTTCCCGGCCGTGGTTTTTATGATCTCGCGGTCGAGAATGGCCGCGCTTCATGCTGGTGCAGTGGGCACCTCCAAAAGGAGTTAAGTCAGTGGCAATCCAGCCTGCCGAGGCCTTGCAGACTTTGCTTGCCTAAGGCTTCACTTGCTGGCCCTGCCTCGCCGGTTGCCTGCGTGACCACGACTTGGTTGGCCACCTAGCTAGGTAGGCCTCGGCATCGGCCCCCCCCCTTGGCTCAAGGTCAACCCCCGCGGTTCAGGAAAACCTTCCTATTCCCCTGCGCCGCGGTTCTATACCCGACGCATCCCTCTTTTTAGCCTACTTAGGCAGAATAGGTCTAGCCTTAGTGTTCCCACGTCCGTGTGCCTCTGCGGTCTCAACAAAGCGAAGCACTTCCAGTTATTGTTGCTAGTCTCGGACGTCACAAGCGTCTGAACTAAAGTTTGAAAAACTTTAGTCTCTCAGTCATAGGTCAGGTCTGAATAAACTTCTGGCAACGTCAGTCTCATGAAGCCCTTCAATCCAACGAAACAGTCGGATAGCGTCCGACGTTTAAAATCCCCGGCAAACACCCTTGGCAGGGTATTTGCCCCCACAGCATTCCGAGACCCCATTGAATGACTTCCACGTCATTCATCCTATATTAACGAATAATATAGGTTTGTTTGGATTCTTATGGATCTCCTTTGTAAAAATAATAATAAAAGGATCCCAATCATAATCAGTTGAAGCTTATACCAAAGTCCAAGTTATTCCCTCAGTAGTTTACATTTCATCACCTATGAATGGTCCTTACTTAGCGACGTTCCCGTCGCTCTTCATCAAGATAATAATAGAAATTTCATAATACTTTAATAGATACTTTGTATAATCAATCAAGCAATCATCCAGAACGAAGCCGGAGAGTTTTTACCAACATTCAACGAACGATACTCTCTGTCGTTCGCTATCCGAACATAAATTTTGATTCTTACGAAATTTTCATGTGAAAGTAACACTTACGATACACAACAATTCAACAAACATCCGGAACATAACTGAAATTCTCATATCAACATTCAACTCTAAAACTGGATTTAATCTCTAGAAGTCTTACAATTCATTCATTCGATAGGATCGTTACCCTGTAGGTCTTTTGACGAGATCATCCCCCTGCAGGTCCTTTCACAGGATCATCCCCCTGTAGGTCTTTTGACAGGATCATCCCACTACAGGTCCTTTCACAGGATCATCTCCCTGCAGGTCTTTCAAAAGGAAACAGTCACATTATAACTCAACCAATTTTTTAATTCAAAAAAATATTCTGATTAAGAGAACTTCCTTATCACACAACTATTCCCCAGTCTACTAATAGGAATGATTCTCCAGTTGTTGATGGGATTAAACTCCCAGTCCACTGATGGGAACGAGTGCCCAGTTGCTGATGGAAATCACTCCCTAGAGTGATGATGGGAACCAATCCACAGTGTACTGATGGGAATTACTTTCCAGCTTTCTGATGAGAATGACTCCCCAGTTGCTGATGGGAATAACCTCCCAGTCTACTGATTGGGAACGAGTCTTCAGTTGCTGATGAAAGCCATTCCCCAGTCTACTGATGGAAACCACTCCCCAGTCCACTGATGAAATCGAGTTATGAGATCATCCTGTTATAGGTTTTCACAGGCTTAACCCCCTGCGGGTCTTTCATTCCATCAATATGGGAATGACTCCCCAGTTGCTGATGGGAATGACCTCCCAGTCACCGATAGGAACAAGTCTCCAGTTGTTGATGAAAGTCATTCCTTAGTCTGCTGATGGGAACCAATCCACAGTGTTTCACATGCTTAACCCCCTGTGGGCCGTTCATTCCATCAATATGGGGATGACTCCCCAGTTGCTGATGAGAATGACCTCCCAGTCTATTGATGGGAATGATTCCTCAGTAGATGATGGAAGTCACTCCCCAGTCTGGTGATGGGAGTCAATCCACAGTTTTTCACAGGCTTATCCCCCTGTGGGCCTTTCATTCCATCAATATGGGGATGACTACCCAATTGCTCATGGGAATGACCTCCCAATCTACTGATGGGAACGAGTCCCCAGTTGCTGATGGACGCCACTCCCCAGTCTGTTGATCCTCTTTTCGATAATCATTCCTCAGTAATCGTCATAACATTCCATAATATTTATCCTAAAATAAATGGGATTCATTCGGGACCAGGTATTGATTGCGATTCAAACTTCTTCACATTTCATCCGAATTTTAGTGTCTCCATTCATGAATCTGTCACATGTAGAGTAGAACAGCCTTACCTTTTACAGCCAAGGCTGGCTAGACCCTGGTTATAGGGGTATGGTGACTATGCCTGACAAAAGGAGAGGTAGCAACTTCTCCCCTCGCAGCAACCATAGTCGTCTACCTACAAATTCACAATTTCTCAACAACTTACATTCAACCAAATACTCATAACAACAAAACAAATGTTTTCACATGGAATTTCATAATGATCATTATCGTATACTCTTCAATAATAAACTAGTCAAATAATTTGGACAATTTCTCGATTTACGCGTATCATCATTCCGCAGGGGTAATGCTTATCTTCTCTGTATTGTTCCAATTTTAACGGATGTCCTGAAGGACGCTTTTCCCTATTTTCCCAACGTTGGTTGAGGTACTAGTGGTTTAAGTCCCTCCAAAGAAAGCCAATTATCACTATCGTTGTCCCAAATGTCGTTAAGTTGGATGACCCCCTTTTCTACCCATGCTTTACCAAAGGGGCCCAAACTCCCATCTGCAAGGAGGGCATTCCCGCCCGCCAAGGCTATAAACTTATTTCCAAAAGGGATCTGATTAAAAATGTCAATTTTAGTCACTGGTTCTCTTAGGATCTCGAGTTTAACTTTATTCCAAGCTATGAGAATATTTTTCCACAGCCTGGAGTTTGGTTTCCTCTGGCAGTAGGAGTCAATGAGGAAGCACAACCAAACATGAGCCCTATCTTGGAGGTTTCATTCTTTCTGCAAAAATATATTCAGCCAACATTATCCACAACTTATCTATCAGACGAAACGTAACTTAGATTGACCATTTTGCTAAAAATGCTATGTTCTATTGTGGGGTGTCCAAAATACCCAGCCCCCCCTGGTCTTCGGGACAGACAATTGTCCCCCAAGAACCTTCACAATGTAGCCTTGTTCCTCGTTGGCGAGTGACTTCCCTACATACGTTCCCACCTTTTGTATTTCCTTATACGGTTTGTCACTCAATAAGTGAATTGTAATGGGGAACCACAAGACAGAGAAGGTGGTTGTTAAGTGTATTAATGCCCTCCCAAATAATGACAAACGGAAGCTCCTGGGCCACCCCATTGTTCTTGTCGTGACATTATCTTTTAGGAGGGTTTCTTGTGCACTCGAACAGTCCGACAGAGAGGCTTGGACCCCTAGACAGCGGCCCGACGAACTAGCCAAAAGCGGTCGAAGGCCCCAATCCATACATAACAAGTAGATGTGGGGCAAAACATATTAGATGTTTCCCAATTGATTGAGGCCTCAGGGAGAGTGCAATAGTCCTCCAATACCCTTAGTTCCATGAAGAAGGTTAGTTCGTTCGTACAGAGAATAGTGAGATCATATGCAATTGTTCCCCCTTTCCACTGAATATTGAGGGGGAGCTAGAGGCCCGCTATGCGTCCATTGCACCTAATGTTCAACAACAAAACTTCCAATTGTAATACAAAGAGCAGGGGTGCCAGAGGACAATCTTTTCTTAAGGACCTTGACAGAGGGAAAGAGTCGAAGAGGCGCGCATTTACCAACACTTTCGAAGATGCTTCTACCACCATTACTTTTACCCACCTACAAAATCCTTGTTCAATCCCCATTTTCGAAAGGGTGGTAAGAACAAAGGCTCATCCAACTTTATTATAGGTCTGTTCCATAACTAGCAATCAATTGCAACGTTCCTTTTTCCCCGCCCTAACACACAAGGGCTTACATGGTAGGCAAAATATTATCGAAGATCGATCTCACTGTCACAAAGATTTCCTGCTCCCAATCAATTAACTCTGGTAAAAAACTAGACAATCTAATTGCTAGAGCCTTAGCTAAATTCTTACAGCCTACATTCAATATCGAAATAGGTCTATAGTTTTTTACTTTCCTTTTGTCCCCCTTCTTGTATAACAATGAGATCACGCCTACTAACTAATTTTGTGGGAAGTGACCCCTTACCAAGACATTATTAAATACTTGGCAGAAAAAAGGGCCGACGTAGTCCCATACACTTACTGGATGTTCATCCAGCCCAGGGCACTTCCCTTTGGCCATCTGCTTGGCCGCGTGGTAGAATTACTGAAAAGAAAAGAGAAAAAATCTACGACAATTTTGTCCGATGAGGGTATCTTGATCCTTAGGTTGTCCCAGAAAATGAAAGATAACAACAAATTTCCCTCACAAGTGTCATTTGGTATTCTCGTCGAAACTATATCCTTATAATTACTTTGAGCATAGATACACATTACTTTACTTTTGCTAGCAACAGACATTGGTAGGTCAAAGGGGTGCCTTAGTTCCATAATAACTGGTTTTGTCTCACTAAGTATGAGAGATTTGAATGTTAACTTCATCATTTTGTCATTCCCAATCAGGCATTTCATCTTTAGCCAGTTCAACCAGCTTTCTTACGTTTCAAGCTTCATTTCGTCAAACAGGTCAGGTTGGTTGGTCCTCCTCTATTGTGACCAGTAATAATCAGAGAATGGGTCCGTTCAGTTGGGTCATTCCTTGTTCGAGTCGAGCAACAAACTTGTTTATAGCGGTCAGTTCCTGGTTAGTATGCAACAAGGCCTTGACCATATGAACACGGTCGTGCTTCCATTTCCCCTCACGGCCTTTATGTTCCTTCTACTGTCTTTGAATCTCTACCCCTTCATCTTCCAATCTCCTTTTCTCATCCAGCTCCGCCCTTTTCTTTAGCAGGAGCCGTTATGTTCTCTTTTTTGCATCAACAGTTCCCCCTCCACATTGTCCTCTGCCGCCTCCAAGTTTGCTATAAGCTCAGCCCTCTCGGCCTTTGACTCCTCTGCCCACTCATCCTTTCTGGACCCGAACTTCTTCATCCTCGTCTGGGTGTCCAGTGGGTAGAATTGCAGTTGACTAGACTCTCCCTTTTTAGTCCGCACACCTCCTTCAACCCTATGTCTAAGGTCGTCCAGCCTCACCTCCTCTTCTTCTTTTACTTCTACTTCGTCTTCTTCTTCTACCATTTCAGCTTGTTGTTTCTGTTTTCCCAATGTTTTTGGCTTCTTTTCCAAATCCCTTCTCGCAGTTCCAATCTCTCTTTCTCCTCCTCTTTCTTCTTCCTCTTTTCTTCCTTTTTCTCCTCCTCCTTCTCTGCCATCCTCCTCACAATTTTTGTTTGTTGTTCACCAAAGTACGGATGTCTGGACGATCCGGACCGACTCACAACATGCATGCCAAAGGTCTGAGCGAATCCCAACAAAAAGAGGAAAAGGAGAGAGACTCATTTAGCGGACAGGGCGAATAAGCGAAACATCGGGTAGTCATCCATGGTGAGGGTAAGCACAAGTAGCTTGACTCTGCCTCATCACCACTTAGTGCTTTGTTCCATACCACTAAAGTTTAAGAGCGAAGCAAAAAATCGTCATCCTCCCGCCCCCCTTACAACGATCCGCTTTGTTTTCATTTTTTCGTGTCCGAAGGGTGCCTCCTTGAAACTCAAGGGCAACACAGGCAAAATCGCACTTGAACTCAAGTCACCTCCCCGAGGTACCTTGAGTTCAAGTGCCAGCGGGTACCACCACTCCAGGTGGGGGTTCTTTTTCTTTTTTCTTTTTTGGTCAAGCCGTGGAGTTCGGTTTGAAGTGCAATATGTTCAAGGTTTTCCTCAAGTGTACATGGAAACATAAATAGAGTAAGTGTAAATTGATCACAACTTCTCGTTTAGTGTGCACTTGAAAATCAAGTATTTTCAAGTGGTCTGTAACAAGGCTCTTAGGCCTACACCTCAACACTTGAACAGTCCTCAACACTTATACTAATCTTAACCAAAATCAGGGTCTGACAAACTAATTCCCTTCCCACTTCCGTCACTGTAGTTCCCCTAACATCTGGTGGGCAACCGGCAGTTTAAAATCATCCAGCACAGATCTCATGAATTATTTAACGACTCAAACAGGACGTTGTGCCCACCGATAAACTGGTTCCTCGCTGATTGCAGTGGTTTTCGGGTATAACTACCACCAACGACTAGCCAGCCTACCGGTCCTTGGGAGATCTCCCTGGCGTCCTAAACTGATGGACCTTACGTCTCACTCCTACTCTGTCTCTGCATTGTACAAGTGGCTAACCCTACTACCCTCTATAACCCCTCACTGCATCCCATAAAGTCTTTGATCGCACGCCAGTCAGTACTGGTCACTAAGCATAGGCGGGTTGTTTTACGAGCGCCCGCCGCTCATTGCGGATGATCCCTATTAGGTCCGGGGGCACAACCAACTGCCAAGTTGCTACCCTAGTCCGACCTACATCACACACGAAGCTTTCACTCTCACAAGATTAGGGTCCCATTGGGTACCTACGCCTCCAAGTAGGCCGACAACCCTAACTACTTCCCCCACAAGGGGGAGGAGTGTTTCCTCCAAGAGAGATCGGTCTCTGACTCACCAAGCAACAGGCAAACCAAGTGCAACTGATGCCTTGAGTGACAAGATGACATCAACAGAAATAGAATTGCAGCAGAGGTCACCAGAGAAAAACGTGGGAAGGTACCATTCACAACAAAATTCAATTTGCATAAACGACAGGGCTAGGGCAAAAAACACTTCAATCCTTCAACATTCCCACGATCACTGTGTATCACCCGCAGCCACGGCTGCAGGCGGCCACGTTTATATCCGCGGCTGTGGATGATGACCTCGCATTCGTGGCCGCAATTTTTACAGATTTCCCCCCAGCAAAATAAAACATAAAAGAGAAAAAAAAATAGGTCTTAAACTAGTACAAATAAAAAATTGCAAAAAAAAAAATATATATATATTTTTCTTGGTTGTTTGTGTGCGTATGTGTGTTTGGCGGTGCGCAAGAGTGTGTTGTCATATCCGCTATACACTCGGAAAAAGCAAGACTGTACCTGACTGTTTCGTCGGACTTTCACCGACTCATCAGGAGGTTGAACCCCAACAGTCTGCCCATGATGCATTTGACTGATGGATAACTGCAGCGGGCCTTCATCTGCCCTGGCCTACAGCCAGGGCCTATTTGGCTATTTGCCAGTTCGGCCTGAGGGACCAGGCCGTGGCCTGACCCCACAGGCCGTATATTGTTTCAGTCCAGTCCAGTCCCGCCYGGTACCACGGTCGGTACCAGGCCAGTCCAGTCCAGTCCAGTCAGTCCGCTGGGGGTATACCCCAGCTGCAGTCTGTTTTTCGGCATTTCTTCACTTTCGCAGATCTTGGAGTACTTGCGTGTGGAGTCTGCGTCGGAGCTGCGCTGTCCCCTCCAGCTCCATCTCTACCTCCTCCTTC
>BFEA01000034.1:830900-848958 GCA_003427395.1 Chara braunii
ATAGCGTAGGAAGGTGACGGAGAGAGAGAGAGAGAGAGAGAGAGAGAGAGAGAGAGAGAGAGAGAGAGAGAGAGAGAGAGAGAGAGAGGGGTATCGTTTTACTCGTATGTGGACGTGATTGTTCGTTAGATACATAGCGAGGAAGAATAGTGGCAAGGCGAAACTGGGTTGGGAAGTGAAAGAAGGAAGTGTATCGACAAGTTCGAAGCGGGGAAAGAGAAACTTGGTATTGAAGAAGGCCCATCAATAACGACGTGAAGAAGGACGGCCGGAGAGGAAAAGGGGCAAAGAAGTAGTCATTTGTCGACACATACATCCGGCGACAATGGCAGATCAGGGTAAGTTTGCCCTATTTTTTTCAGTTTATTGTTTCTTACCAAGAGAAAAACGATTGTCGTGCTTATATTTCCTTTTTTTGCTCTCTGCCTCAGAGAGGAAGCAGTAAGGTGCTGGGGATCGGGAAAGTTGGATATTGGAATCAGAAAATAAAGATCGCCCAAAAAAAAAAGAAAAAAAAAAGCGACCATGGCGGAAGAGCATGATGATTATGGAGCCGAAGAGGAGGAGGAGGAGGGACGAGGAGAACGAGAACGAGAACGAGAACGAGGAGGAGGAGGAGGAGATGGAAGAAGAGCAGAGGGATGGTGGAGGAGGTGCGGGGAAAGCGGAAGGGTGATTGAGCGGGAGATGGCAGAAAAGGGAGAGTAGGGGGAGGTGGTGGAGCGGGAGAACTCGTCGAATGTGCAATTCGCCGCTGTTTTTCATTTTCTCTATTTTTTTTTTTTCCCTACACGCAATGGGAAGGCGCAGATATCAGCACGCGTACGCCGTTGAGGGAAGAGGACAACAATGATGCATGAAGGGAGAATGGAACAGCAAGGACGGAGAATGGAGGATGAAAGGATCGGGCCCATAGCAAAAAGCTCGCGTTACGATGGACGACGACACAATAAAGGACATCTCACGAGGGGGACAAGCAGAGAGGAGGAGGACGGAGGAGAAGAGGCAGGACGACAATCGTGATGGAGGGAGAAGCATGAAGAATGAAGGTGCAGGAAGGGGAAGGAGGGAAGAGGACGACGATGATGCATGAAAGGAGAATGGAGGAGCAAGAAGGACGAAGGATGAAGGATGGAATGAGAAACGGAGCGGGAGTCAAAGCGGGCAAACAGGGCAAGGCGAGGATCGGACCCATAGCAAAACGCTCGCGTTACGATGGACAAGGACGCAAGGGGACAGAGGAGCATGGCGGAGAACTGCCACGATGGAGGGAGGAGGGTGGAGACGAAAGAGGACGGACTGTGGAGGACGAGGAAGGAGGGCAGAGAATGGTTGCAGGGGACACGAAACGACGACGGGACAAAATCGGCTACAGTTCTCTCTGTCATTTTTCTTTTTCCAAAAAGATCACCATAGGGCGAATTGTTTTTATTTTTTTTCCCCTTCACGACAGATTATAAAATCCCGGGGAAGTTGACTGTGCAATGTGCATACACAAGGAAAGATATTACCAATTCCGAAATAAATTGTATTGTGGACAAAAACAAGCTGAATAACTTCTGCCTCAGTGCATCAATTGTTTTTACCAAAAACTTAAAAAATATAATATTCTGCCTTTTTCTTTTTCTTTTTTGGGGGGGGGGGGGGAAGGGGGGGGGAGGGGGGGGTCTGTCCTGAGAAGCGACCCCAAATTGCTCTCGTGCCATGAGACTACAGAAATTTCCAAATCCTGTTAATTACTTAATATATAAACTTCTTTTGTTTCTAAAATGTCAATGTATTATTTTAGCCTTGCTTTTGTTTTACTTGATATTTTCCGAATGCATTTCTTTTTCTGAAAAGAATGGCCTCCCCTGACAAACGACACAGGGCCGGTCTGGTAGCCTTTGTTTTTTTTTCGCTGGAGTGCACAGAAATTTCCTTAATTTCATCTCACCTAGCATTTCTTTTGTTGTAAAGAATACGGACGTGTATGACTTTACCAATTTTGCTTTGTTTTTTTCTTTTGATGAAATCGACACTATTAACACAGAAATTTATTTTAAATCCTCATATAACATGTGTTCCTTTCATTCGTCTTTGGTGACATGTGTCTTCTCCTTCGTTGTTTCCATCTACTCAACCTTAGCTGAAAGTTCACAACACGCTGAACAGAGAGCACGGCACATGCACAGAGAACGCCAACCTCGGTACATACAAAGACACGCGGATAATATTCAGCCCCGAATGCACAGTGCACGCCTTTACACAGCAACACTTTTTGTCCAACAACTTCTACTCCAGATCGTGACTCTCGGTGACAGAACATATTACACATACTGCAAAGCAGAAAAATGGCCTCGTGAAAACACTTGGACTTCACTATGCTGTCTTCGAGGCACCTTCACCATATTCACTACAGTCACCTGTAAGAACTTAGGAGTCGCTCTGGACATATCCTGACCCAGACAGTCCTGCTGATCGAATTCTTCGTCTGTGGGAGACAGACGATCGGTATGGTAGACTCCTTCGATCACGAGCATGACAATTCAATAATGCACTTGCCCTCGCATCTCAGACTGTCAAAGAAACACAAATGCCGCCCGGACAATGGCAAGAAATGCTCAGAATCAAGGGACAACTGCGGCACTTTTTAGGCCCTCTTATTCCGCAGGAAAACCAGCGGCCATCTTTTGCTCAAATTTATATATATGACCCCCTCAACAAAAACAATGCAACAAATCAAATCCCTCCTACGAAAACTGCACTACCTCCGTTGCCAATGCAACCGTTGGGTTCGAGATTTTATTACAATCTCCGAATTTCCTGACCATATGATAGAAAGTCGTAGAATTGTTATCAATCCTGATGTACATCCATCAGACGAACACCTCCGCAGATATAACAAGCCAGAGGGATTATAAGAACTTTGTATCCTCATGCATGACAAGCCTCTCCGGCGTGAAATTGTGATACATCGCCGAACTAGTGGCACTGTCCCTATTCCTGACACAAATCAAGCACTTGATCCACTGCATTATGTTCTACTCTTCCCGCCTGGCGAGAATGGATGGACCAACAAGTATTCCTTCATCATTTCTGCACAACCCACACCCCCCCCCCCCCACTCAGGTCGCTTACGCCTTGGCTGCTATGGCCACCATCGTACTGCTCGGTCGCCAGCCTGGCTATGGAGTATCTCTCAAGCATCCTCTTCCTCTTTCAGAAGCACAGTGCCCAAGTTGCCTTAACGCACAAGCAGCAACAGCGCTTCCGCATCTCGCAATTCAACGAGTGATGAACAGCTGCACTGTAGCAGCTACACATAGGACTTGGGGCTTCGCTGGGCTTGGCGTGTCTTAGCCTGCTTCAGACCGATACAAGTCAGCTGCAGCCTGTCTGCTGCAAACATTTTGTCCGTCAGGTAGCTTCCGGACTTTCCTGGGACATGCTGCAAAATTGGGACTTGGGACTGTCCGACTGGACTGGAAGCTTCTGGACTTTTCTTGCTGGGTACCGGACAGACTCCTACCAACCTACGACGCTTCAGTACCGACACCTACCGACTTAAGACGCTTCGGCCTGTAAAACCTACAGTACAACTCTGGGACTTGGGACCGTCGGGACATTGGGACCAGGACTGGGTGGGTGTCTGTAGCATGAATCCTTTCAAGGTCGCATCAAGGCAGGTTTGTCCAGTAGTGCATGCAGGTCGCATCCGGTACATCGCATAGCCGGTACGTCTCATAGGTCGGTTGGGAAGGGAGGTACAGTTTGCACGACGATCAGAAAGAAAGTCCGGTCGGTCCGCTATCCCATTTTCTGCAACGGGCCCAAATCGCCGGCCGACCAGAACCTTCTTTTTATCCCTACTTTATAGGGGAAAACGGCGACGGCCTCGAGTTATCATCATTGAGCTGACCAGGGACAGGGCATTCAGGTCATCTGATTGTGTTTCAACAGTTCATGGGTGTACGAACTGAGCTAACCCCACTGGTACCGGCCTGCTATTCATTCTTGATTCTAAAAGTTACGGTTCTACCTAACGTGCAAAATAAAACCGGGGCCGCAGCACAGATGCTGAAAATGAAAACAATCAAAACAACCGCTGTGGCCCCGTGCAGCGCCAAAACAAAACGAAACGCCCCCGAAAAAAAAAAAATGATTCTGACACACGTCCTCCTTTCCCCCAGAGACAATCTTTATGGTGTAAAAATTCTGACAGCACATCCAATGTCTGACACGATTGTGAAAATGAAGTCGTACGATTAAAAAATTCTGACACGATCATGAAAATTAAGCCCTAGGATGTAAAAAGTATTACGCGATCGTCAAAATGAAGCCATATGACGTCAAAAAAACAAACACATGCAACGACTCGACCGCGATAGACGCCCACAAGCAGTTCTCATTTCACCATTAAAACAGTTGCCAAAACAGCCCACTAAGAACCACAACCGCAAAGATCACACATCCCACGGCCAGAACCACATTGTTAGCCAATGAACAGTACCCGCAGCCATTGAGAATTGTAGTATTGAATAGAATAGATCAGCATGGCCCTGCACGACTGAAACTCTTTATTCTCCTTACTCACTTCCTCCTCTTCGCGATCTTCTTCCTCCTCACACTCTTCAGTATCAATGCTCTCTCTCTCTCTCTCTCTCTCTCTCTCTCTCTCTCTCTCTCTCTCTCTCTCTCTCTCTCTCTCTCTCTCCCCCCCCCCCCCTTCTTCCCCTGACCTCTTTGCTCCCTACTTAACTCCACCCAACCTCTGCCCTCCCTGTGCCCGATTTCTCCTTACTGCACCCAACCTCTGTTGTCCCTCCTTTGCCCTTCCTCTGCCCAACTTCTCCCTACTCCACCCAACCTCTGCCCACCCTCCCTTTGCACTCCCTCTGGCCGACTTCTCCTTGCCACCTTATTCCTTCCTCCCACCCTCCTCCCAACCTTCTCCTTTTTTTCAACCTTCCTCCACCCAACCACCTCCCTCCACTTCTTTTGCATAGTCTCCACCTGACTTCTCTCTCCCCCCATCTCCTCCCTCCCCTTTTCCCAATCCCCACTTCGGCCTGACCTCGTTCCTCCCCCAGCCTCCTCCCTCCCCTTCCTTCCACGATGAGGTCCACCTGACCTACTCCCTCCATTCCTCCCTCCATCCAACCTTCTCCCTCCCTCCAACCGAGCCTCCCGTCTTTCGTGACACCCAACATAATGAGGGTGCATTTCTTTCCCTTTTTCAGGTGGACGTAGACACTGCATTCTTTTCAAAATCTGAATGAGGGTGCAAGCGCGCAATAAGGGTGCACTCACACTCTTCCTCCTCCAAACCCTCCTCAAACTCTAGCTCCCACTTCACGCTCTTCGTTCTCCACACCTCCATTGTCTACCTCCTTCCTCCACCACCTAAGGTTTATCTCCCGCCTCCTCAAGCTCTTCCTCAAATTCTCCTCACAGTCTTTTGGGGCTGCCTTAAGATTAATCATCAAACTGACCCCCGCCAGGTATTTCAAGTGATCAATTTCTCTTTCCACAGGTCACACTCTTATTTTCCCTACGCCCGCCACATCGAACTGAGTCCAATAAAAACATGCGTATTTTGGCATATCCGTTTCTTTTGAGATTATGCTGCTTCTTGATCTTACTCGTCCATAGCACAATGGACCCGCGTAATCTGACAAAGAATGATCGAAATTGACTCCACATACATCTAGGATGCTAAGACGCGTGCATGCAAGTTCCCTCGGGCTCAGCATCATCACCAGCGTATGAGCGGCCCATGAACATGGGAGAATGGTAGATACGATAGCGAAGGGGAGAGAGAGATCAGCCAAACACGCACACACGCACACACACACACACACAGACATGCGCGCGTGCACACATAGACGCACGCGCGCGCGCGCGCACACACACACACACACACACACACAATGTTGTGCAGGCACACATCCCCCTGCGCACACAGTATGAAAAGTGTGTGAGAGAGAGAGAGAGAGACTGAGATGTTCCAGCAGGGGAGAAGGTGAGACTGCAAGGCAGGGGAGAGGACGCGCCAGAAGTTAGGTCGATTTCTGAGCCATGGTACTGCGGACCATGGTTAGGCTTGATTCCAAAAGCATGCCTACAGACACACGGACCATGCAGATTGCTCAAAGGTGCCATGCAATGGGGAAGAGAAATAGGAGGACAAGGGGGAAGCGATTGGTGTGCCTAATCCTCCCAATGGAAATTCTGAATTCATCAACCGCCCTGCATGTACCCTGTAGTCGGACAGGCCCCCAGCATCCTGCAACATACAAAACAGTGACTGGGAGATGTACGAGCGGGCATTACTTGCCCACGACATAATAAAGAGCCCAAAGCACTCCGCAAACGATAGGGGAAACATACTTTCTCGAAGGACAGGGAAAGAGCTCAAGAATGATAAACATTTCCTCTCTCTCTCTCTCTCTCTCTCACACACACACACACACACACACACACACACACACACACACACACAAGTGATCAGGTGATCAGGATAACCGATTGCCCAAAAAAAAGTGGCTGAAGTGAGCAAACCGCATTACGCCTGTGCTATTTATTTGAGCCTTTCCAAGCCGAGGAGCAGATATCAAACCACTTCGCCTCCACATCTCACTGACAAGTGACCTGCAGCACCTTGTTTCTCGAAAACAACAAATAACATGAATGACTTTTCAGAGATGTCATTTCACAATCTTCCACCGTGGGCGACCTTCACAACTCTTTACTGACAACTGGCCCCGCCAACTCCGTCAAAATCTGCCCCTCTCTGTCTCCTCATTCTTCACTAAGACCTGCTGCTTTCCTTTCGCAAACGCTGCTACTGCCCAGTCAAAGGTCTCTCCCGAGCTGCTGAATCGAAGAGCAACTGCGTTAGACGGGGCCACCGACCGCAGTTGGCTAGCAGATAGAGCATTGAACAATACAAACACATTCAGAATACGCAAGATGTTAGCCCCGGAATGGTGCAGCCAAATACAGCCTTCAGACTCTTTACACACAACTTGCACAACATTTCACCTGTTGTGCATGAGCTCATAAAATGTGGTGCTTCTGCTGCAAACCCTGTGGGAAAGCACACAAGGGCATCTATCGACTACTTCAGCCTGGCAATCCACCATTTGACAGGAAAACTCTGATATCAATCAGGTTGATCAACACATCAGAAAGCCAGGTCACACGAAGCATGACCTGCATCAAAGATAGACACAACAGCAACTCAGGAGATTAGGGTTCCCTACATTGTGTCTGGGGAGAGCATTGAACTACAACAGTTTGGAACAGACAAACGTGTGGTCTCATCGACTGCATCACATCGACTTCGACAAACCATGATAGGACTGCTAAACGTTTACCTTCAGGGCAACTGGCAACTGCTCTACTTCACCAAGCCATGCAGAAACTGCTCTATAGAAGCACAGACAGGCTAACGGCGATCATGAACTGCAAAAGACCATTGACTCTCACTCTCCCATGCCACGGGAGTACTACCGGTAGTGGTGCTATATGCCTTGTCTGCAAAATCAGCACAATCATTGACAGCGTATTGCAGAAAAGCAGTGACAAATGGGAGTGGGACATTTGGCAGACCAGGTTGAGCCAGTGTGCTGGTCCATCGAGCAAAGCGACTGAAAATGACCAGCAGGCAAATCCGACTTTCTCCTCAACAAATATGCGCATGCATTCGGAACGGACATGCTCGTATTGGTGCGCCCCCCAAAACCAGATGTGAGGTTGCATGTCTGCCCATGTGGTTTTCTTGTAATCGGCTGCATCGAAGCTTCAGGCACATCATCCACTCAAGTACGAGAAAATAGCAGTATTCACACATTCCTGCCAGCACACTCAACTTCTCACATGCATCATATCAAAGCAGAGTGCATCATTTCCAGTAATTTCCATGAAGGATTCTGAATTCTATTTTTTTCCGCTTACTAAATTTGGCGAGAGGCGATCTCAGCCGAGAGCTGGAACGAAGGATTAGGGAAATTTACGTTTCAGTTTGGCATCCTTAAGCCAAGAAGTCGTGATGAGTAGAAGGCAGGCCCCATCAGTGCTATATTCATGCTTTCCTAAAAGAAATACCTGCCTAGATTTTTTTTATTTTTTTTACGTACTAAATTGGTGAAAGACGATCTCAGCCGAGAGCTTGAACGAAGGACTAGGGAAATTTGGATTTCAGTTTGGCATCCTTAAACCACCAGAACATCCGGAAAAGGAGATTGAGCCTCTCCTAAAAAATAGGAGGCCATGAACCGCCGATTGGTTTTATTGCCTCCGAATTTTTAGGAGAGGCTCAATCCGTTTTTCCGGATGCACTGGTGGTTTAAGCGGAGAAGTCATGATCAGTAGAAGGCCGGCCCCACCGGTGCTATATTCATGCTTTCCTAAATGAAATACCTGCCTGAGCATTATTGCGACCAGTTTGTGCAAGGACAACAGCACTCTAATATGTACATTGTGCCAAAAGGCAAGACCATCACAGGGATGATGATGCAGGTATCATCCTCGATGTCTGTAATGACGAGGTTTGGCAGCAACCATGCTACTATTCTTCTTTCTCCAAGACTTCATACCACCGTCATCATAGCCGCAACACCACCACAGAGCCCATCACTTTGCACCCGTAAACAGAGAATATCCGCATGCACACAATGAAACGCACAGTCAAATCACCGGGCCAGCGTGCACGCCAATTCAACATTCACCTAGGTTGCCAGCTGTCCGATCCGTCCGGGGAAGACGTCTSSGGGRGRSGGKSGGGGGGGGGGGGGGGGGGGGGGCGTATCCGGGATCCCGGACAACAGCATTTTGGCCGAAAGAGAAAACRAAAAAGAAGGGGGGAAATTCGGGGAGGGGTCTGCATACCACTAGAGGACCCCCCCAAAAACTTATCGGCCCACTCTCAGCAAAAACGAGAACAATTGGTAACAAGGGGGGAAGGGGTAGGGTTTAGTGGAGGGCCCGCTGCTACACACAACGAGGAGGAAGAAGAAGAAGAGGAGGAGGAGAAGGAGGGCGCCGAGGAGGAGGAGGAGGAAGAAGAAGAAGAGGAGGAGGAGGAGGGCACCGAGGAGGAGGAGGAGGGGCCATCAGCAATGGAGGAAGAGGAAGAGGAAAAAGAGGAGGAAGGGGGGGGAGGGGGGGGAGTTGATGGAGGGCCCACTGCTACACACAAGGAGGAGGAGGAGGAGGAGGAAAAAGAAGAAGAGGAGGAAGAAGAAGACAAGGGAGGAGGAATAAGAGGAGGTAGAGGAGGAGGACGAGGCAGTGGAGGAGGAGGAGGAGGGGGGCGTGTCGATGGAGGACAGCAAGGACGAGGAAGAAAACAACGAAGAACAGTAGGGTGAGGGCGAGGGGGAGGAGAAGGATTTCTTTTTTTCTCCCGCAGTCTTTGATGATTTTTTTATTTTTCTTATAAATGCAAATTTCCTGAAAAATAATCAGAGTATAACTCACTTCTCAAAGAAACCACAACAAGGGAAAAAAAGAATATTTACTATTTAAGCCCCAAAATAAAAGAAACAGAGAAAAGAAAAACGGAAAAACTTCACAAACGAAATAGAGACTTGGAGCGCATATTTTCTACACCGCCATCTTTGGCGATTTTTAGTTGTTGTTTTTTTTCTACTCATCGAAATGCCACAAAAATTCATGGGCATATGCCTTATCTGCAGAAGAATCCACACAAAAAAAAATCAGATTACTAAATTACGTATTTTTATGTAGGTTCGGACAGAAGGCTGCGGTCGGACGTTTGGCCCGGTTGTTCGGGCTGGCAACCCGCATGGTCAGGGCGGTCCCGGACGTCCGATCAGGTAACATAGACATTTACTTCTTTTCAATGTTCGCCTTTTTGGTGGGATGGCATCACAATTTTTGAGGGCAACATGAATTCCGAATTAAAATCAGCGTTTCCTTGTTTGTGTCCTGCACTCACTTTAAGTGACGTGTTATCGGCTTGCCAAGATGAAGGCTGCACACCACCAAGTTCGCCAGCGTGTCTGCATTCTTTGCATCCTGCAGAAAGAAGGAATTACAACAACATTGGACGGTCAGGACATCCTCCTGTCCACTCTGCATAAACTTCAGTTCAAAAAGCTCTCAGTCTAACACAAGCGGGATCCGCAGTTGGGGTCACTGATGAGCCACACATACCTTACTCAGGGCTTCAAGCAGCGTGTTCTCAGCATCATCAAAATGGCCCATGCACATGTTGCAGACTGCACAGCCATTCATCAAAGGCACCGTCCATGTGTACTTCTCACATAACTCCTGGAAGATATAGAATGCTTCTTGAACTTTCGATCCCCCCTGGCACATGCAAGAGCAGGAGACGCAAACATGTGTCTGGTAAGAAGGCAAGGGGCTGAACGCCACCTGAAAAATAGGTGCCTGTGAGAAGGCGGCCAGCTCCTGAAAGTCTTATACCATCCCCAAGGCACCAGTTGTCTGGTCACAGAAAAATAGGTGCCTGTTCTGGAAAGCTTGCCGGCACAACCAGATATCCGCCAGCCAGGTAAACCTGGGTTCACCTGGGCGGATGCACCCATACGATAAACATTTCACCCTGCAAAAAACACTAGCAAGGATCAGAGGGGCAAACCAAGGCCCTGGGTTTGCCAGGCTGTCCCCAGGGCCTACATCAGCCTTTGTTTTTTGTCCTTTAGAGACCCCGACTCGTGATTCTTGGACAGTGCTGCAAGAAGTTCGGAAGAGCTTCTAATGCAGCAAATTGAAAGTTCATTCCAACTGCTTGCGCCCTGCAGCCTACCACCCCCACTCTCAGCTCGTAGGTTGCCTGGCCTGATGTACCTCCTCCCTCTCGCCCTCCACCTTCCTCCTCAGCCATCCATTTCATCTGCCTTCCCCTCTCCCTTTTCCTCCTCTACCTCTATTCTTCGTCTTGTTATTCTTCTTCACCATCATAGCCTTCCCTTCTCCTCTCCCCTTCTTCTTCCTCCTCTTCTCTTCCTCCCTGCTCGCCGATTGGAACGCGCATCTCACGTAGAACATGCATGTTAGGAGCTCATGATTCGAGCCGCGCCTCTCCATCCGCATGCACAATCCAAACCGTGCATCAGTCAGAACCACATTGTTTGAGAACATAAGAGAGCACTAGGTCTTGAAGACTCCCCTGTTCTCCCTAAGCATGATTGACAGCTACACACTTTTAAGAAGACCCAAAAACGGTTTGCTCTGAAGAGATGGTATCACCCAGACTAGATGGCCCGTTGTGAATCCTTGGCAAACAAAAGTATGATGAATAATAAATTTAAAGTCCAGGATTCACTCCCACCTCTCTCTCTCTCTCTCACACACACACACACAAAAAAAAAAAAAAAAAAAAAAAAAAAGAGGATGGCTGTGCTCCACAGCACTGCAAACGAAATCTCTCCCAACTCCCCTTCTCATTTGCTACCATTCGCAGTTCCACAAGTTCATCCCATACCCAGCCAATACTGGTGTCAAGTACGAAAGGCACCCAAGAGTAGGGTAGCACACACTCAAACCCTCCACCACAGTCACCAGCATCGCAAAATCAGAAGCAGAAAGGAAAAGGAGCAAAAAAGACTAGCTGCCTCAGATATCATTCCCTACATCATGGTGTGACGGGCCCATGAGCAATCGCCACAGTACAGATACCAGGTGCGCGCAGTTGGGGTCCAAAGAAGGCACCATCACTGCACAGGATTAGAGATCGATGACGATATTCCGAGTGCTGTCCGCAGAGAGCCAGGGGCAGAAGCTACTACCAGCAGCAAGGAAGAAAGGGGGCCTGCCTGGGCTAAGCAATTTGACGGTCAGACTTACCAGAGCCACATTCAGCCAAGCATTTGACAATTGAGTGAGTGTATGGTCCTCATCCAGCTGCTGCATGGACTTCAGCTGCTTCTCCGCATAATCCGGTCGGTCCATCTTCAAGTACATTTGCACATTGAGGGCCATCCTGTCCTCATTCCACACAATAGTCAACGGAAAGCAAGGTCGAGCTCAGCATCAGCCTGAAGAAACTCTTCATCACAGCCACGCAGAAGCATACTTTACTACTGGAAGCAAGGACTGGGAATGAATAACTCACTCAGTTCGTGGCGTGCCAAAAGATGAAGAACTGATAGTTTGTGACGTGCGGAAAGGCGAATCCATGAGATGACAACGAGGCATCGTAGGCATAGGCAAGGCATAATTCGCTTAGTTAATGAAGGTACAGACAGGTGAACCACCGAGACGCCACAGAGACGCAGAAGCACACTTAGTGAACTAGTGCATGGAACAACGAGCAAGGCTAAAGGCTCGGGGAACAATTGGGACTCGAACACATGCCTCAGGCAAACCAACCATATATCAGGGAGTAACCGGGATTTGAACCTGCAACATCTGGCACGACCGACCAGAGGCAAAGTCATGCGATACCGATGAGACAGGTCACACGAGACATGTATGTGTAGCGAGCTTGAGAAACAGCTTGACGACAGAGGTTAGAACAAATCACCACACGCGACGTGATGAATGTCCTCCCGCTCAGAATCAGACACATCCGCTCACTCATATAGGTCCAGTAAGCAGGACTGGCAACATCCTGCACCAGCCTCTGCGCCGATTAGGTTGGCAATGTATTATTGGTGCTGGCAGCAGGGATCTCTTTAGCTAGCTTTCTTCTTCTTTCTTCCTTTCTCTTTCATGACCCCTCAGCTAGCATTTCATAACGCCCACTATCAACATCCCGTCAGGACTGGCCCAACCCTGTCAGTGTCAGCATCTTCAGTGCAAATCAGGTTGGCACCATTTGATCTGTGCTACCGACTTCACTTTCATAAGAATGCCCGGTCATTATATCCGTATTTGGGGCAACTTCCAGTCTAGATGCAGCCATAATGACCGGGCGTTCTATTTGGGCGAAGACGGTAGTGGTAGGAATCTCTTCAGTTGGCTTTCTTTTCCAGAGGCTCTTCGGCTGTAGTTTTTTAAACGACCACTCTCTTTGACAACCGCCCTGGTCACCATACCAGGCGGCCACCCCTTTTTGTTCCGCTGGTCCATTGGATTCAAGATCCAGCGGCCACAGGTTTCCTGTTTTCCTCTGTATGATGGGCTTTCTTTGGGGCAGTTTTCTCGGGGAGGGGCAGTGTTTTAAACATCAGCACAACGTCTTCTGTACCAAATCATAGACAAACCTTGGCAGATATAGCCTCCATTCACACATTATTGGATGTCCAAAAAAGGCCCATCTAAGATATAGCACAAGCTATTGCAAGAACGGCCGAAATTAGAACAACAAGCAAGGGATGCGGGCACAGGGAAGAGCCAATGCTGCAAATTGCTGCAGAACCCAAACACCGACCCCTTTTATTATTTCTCCTCGATGTATGTAAGCGCATTCCCGACTCAATACAGTGCTGGCCCATCAAGGGATTTATTACACACGTGACATGTAATTGCATGCTAGCACAGATCATGAGTTCAAACCCTGAACACAGTAACGTCAGGGAACACCCCACTTAACAACCAACCGAAAAAGGAAACATTGCGCTGAGCAAATCGTCAGTTCATATCCTAACGATAGAATGAAATTACCCCTCCCCCCGCTCTTTTCTCTTTTGAACAAGTAAGAAAATGGCACAGCGTGCACTGAAACTTACACTTCCAAGCTCGAGGATGCATTAGTGAATTTCAAGGCCTCAGCATAATTCTTTTCGTGTGCGAGAATTGTCCCTCCGACTACCAGCACCGTCGGATTTTGGGTCATCACAGGATCATTCAGGAGACCTAGGATGGCATCCAGAACTTTTTCCTGCGAAACAAACAAAAGCCATTAACTCGGTCGTCACAGAAAAAAACAATAAACAAAAAAAAGACATCATTACATGAAACTGGCACAATCGCTCACAATTCACTCACTAAAAATAGCACATTTATAAAAAAATAGCACCTGTTTTTCCTCTGCAGGCAAGCCATCAGCAAGAAACTCCTCTCTCATACTCTGCATCAGTTTGGGCGTATCAGCCCCGAGGCGATTTTGTCATAATCTAAAAGTAAAAAAAGGGAAAAAAAAAAGAAACCTCGCATTCACCGAATCCAGGAGCATGGTCCCATTAGCAGTCGAATAGGAGTGTGGCCGCTCCAGTGTGACACTGAGTGGCAGCGGCCTGGCAGGTTCATCAAAATTTCTCAGACACTGAGTGGCAGTGGCCTGGCAGGTTCATCAAAATTTCTCAGACACTGAGTGGCAGCGGCCTGGCAGGTTCATCAAAATTTCTGGGCTGAGAAAACAGGAGAAAGGCAAAAGCAAAAAAAAAAGAAACAGAGACCTCCCACCAGAAAACACGGCAGAGTGCTTCCCAGCCATCAGATCACAAACGATCTGATAGTGGTGGTTGCAACACCAACACTGAACAAAGTAACTGCCACATTTTCTGGATTAAACTCGACTTCTGTCAGCAGTGATCATGTGTACTCCGTGATTGAAGGAGGGCTCCACCCAGTGAGATAACTGCACAACGGCAAGCAAAATACTGAAAATATTCTATCCAGTTGACCTATGGCCGACCCCCACCCTATTTTGGGGTCGGCCATACCCCCAACGGATTGAAAAGATTTTGGCGGGAATCTTCCTTTGCACCGGCCTGCCCAGTGTTAAGGAGAGGAGGAGGGGAACAAAGATCTCCTTACTTTTCCGGGTAGTACATGTAAAATACTGACCGTGGGATCACGAGTACTGCACAGCAGGATTTAGGTCACTCAACTGCCACACAAACTCTTTTCTATCCTTATCTCTTTGCTACTGGGACCATGCTCCAGGAAGCAAAGGAAGACCAAAAAAAGAAAGGAAACACGAATTTGGCACTGAAATTGGTTACATACATTTGTCCGAGTACCAGTATCGGTATGCCCTCAACGATGCCGTTTCAGTACAACACGGGATACGCCCTGCCTCGCTGGCAGGGGAATCTAAGAGAGAAAAAGAAAAGAAAAGAAGGAAAAAACAACTTGGTGAATCTAACTGGAATAGTGGTAGTTGCACATACAGGGAAGAACCTATGTGGCCACGACATTCGCTAACTTCATGCAGTAGTTCTTTTTTTTTTTTTTTACTCTTCTACACAGAAATACTCACTGACCGGCCGCTCAGCTGAATGACCCCCGCCCGACGCAGCGCGTTAACGGCCGCGTCGGGATATTTCGGCTATGTAGACAAGGTGGTACTGGTGGTAACCACCAGTACTTAGCGGCCCCTTCTTTCGTTTAAACCACCACTACCTTTCTGAGCCTTGCGAAAAACGGGAATATACATCACACCGCATTTTTAGGGGGTCCTAGACGAGGCTCGAGGTAAAAGAAATGTTTGGGCCTTGTGGGCCCGCGCATAACCAAAAAAAAAAAAGAGGAGGCAACTTTGTACACAGGAACAAAGTCGGGGAAGGCTGAGAACAAGGTGTGCTCACATCACAACTTCCACTAATGTATCTAACCACAACACTGGATAGTTTCAGATTATTTTTGTGTTTTTTTTTTTTTTTTCCGGTTTCTTTTTAGTGCCCTGCCAGAGAGGCAGGGCGCTTTACACAGATTGCTGACAACTCACGCACGGAGGGCATACTCTCACACGTACTCCTGATTCTGTATCTGGCTGCAATTACGTTCATAGTGTGTCCACTTTTAAGCTTTAGTTGTTCATCGTTTCAAGTAGCTGCCGTGATGCCCGCGCCTCTGTAACCCCCCCACGGAGGGCACACTCTCATACACACTCCAGATTCTGTATCGGGATGCAATCACGTCCATGGCGTGGTTGATTTTTCTTCTTTTGTTTCTCGTACTCTCACACACAGTCCAGATTCTGTATCCAACTGCAATCACATCCGTAGTGTGGTTGCCTTCCTTTCTGCGCGTCTCCCACTTTGAAAGCCAATGCCGTGACGAAGGATTTCTTTTTCTTTTTTTTTTTTTTGTGAGAAGCTTTGCTCCTTTCCATTGGTGGGGAGCTGCACCTGCTCGAAAACGGTTCCAGCGTCGCTTACAAACATCATATCTGAGAAAAATGTCAAAGAGGTACTGCGTCAGTGTCCTGTGGTAAGACGAGGTCATCCCTCTCATCCCACAGATGTCCGGAAATAGCTAGTTCTTTGCTCTCTGAGAAACGAGTCCGCTGGAAGTCGGGAGCCCAGCTCGTTTCTGACCATTTCAATACCGAAATCTATGGCCAGAGGCAAGTTGCCGTGGTGAGTGCCACTGACTTCTGCTAGCTCACCTTCATCTCCGAGGCAGATTCGTATATCGTGAGACAGTCGTGAAGTGCAGTTAGTGAAGAGGAAGTATTATGAGATATCGCTGAGAAACCGTCTGCCAATGCAGACACCTTGAGTTCGAGATACGGGGGTCATTATTACTTTTATTTTTTTGCTGCAAAAGTAAAAAGTACCAGGAAAAACATGCGATGGAACCCAGGCTCGGCAAAACTTGGTGCGCAGTGAAATTCAGGGTCGGCAAACACGGTCAGTCAGTCGCCAGACACGGCCTTTAGCCCTACTCAGCCTGTGTGGGTTTGGTCAACAAAGCTCTACGACCTCATACACAGAGTTCCTAACACCTGGACGGAAGAGACTCAATGCAAAAAGAAGAGACGGAGAGACTCAGCAAGTACCATGGGATGAGTGCACATCCATAGGGCGAGTGGATAGGCTGAAGGCTTGGCAAGAATATACCAACTCCAGCTTGGTCAATTTCATGGTCAACAGCTTCGGTCAACGCCTTGGTCAACCCTCGGTCAATGCCCAAGTCAACCCCAGTCAACCCTTTGGTCAACGCCCAAGTCAACCTCTGTCAACTCCTTGGTCAACGCCCAAGTCAACCCCGGTCGACCCCTTGGTCAACGCCCAAGTCAACTTCGGTCAACTCCTTGGTCAACGCCTTGGTCATCGGTCAATTCGGCTATGGCTGCCGACACTTTCTTTCTCACCAACCCTCGCTTTTCTTTTTGCTTCCTTTCTTCTTCCTCACTCCTTTCTCTCCTCACCCCGGCTATGTCTTTCTTTTCCCTGCTTCGTCTCTCCTGTCTCCTTCCTCAGCTATGGCCTCTCTCTCCTTCGTCTCTCCTACCTTCTCCTCTACTTCACCTTCTTCCTACTTGGTAACCCTGTGTCCGAGCTTCTGCGGGTCTTATTTCTCCCTCCTGTCTTGGGTGGCACAAACAATTTTGTATGGCTCCTCTCTCTCTCTCTCTCTCTCTCTCTCTCTCTCTCTCTCTCTCTCTCTCTCTCTCTCTCTCTCTCTCTCTCTCTCGTCATTGTCTTTTTTGCAGGTACGCGACACTATGGCGGACCTTCCTCCTTCACTGGCGCAGCTCCAACTATGGCGCCCAACTGGCGCGTGCCTCCTTCCTGCTGGCAATGGCGATGTGGCGTGGAATAGCGGGAACCAGCTCCGATACCAATGCAATCAGACTCGCTGTATTTCTCACTTTGCATGCATACGAACAGATGGCAAACCAAACTGGTGCCAGGCGCCCACTCAAAGCTCTGGGATATGGACAACAGTTCAGGTGCAAACTCGCTTCAACAGGCTATGGCGACTGCACGCCCAACAACTCTCTTCACCGACACTGTGTCCACAACCATTGTTCCCATACACTCCACTCTGGATCCCCTGGATATCCCACACACTTCCCTGTACTACGCACACACACACACACTAAAGCCTATGTTCAACCTACAGCGGCTATGGCTATGGCTACGCTATCTTCCTTCAGCCCTCTTCGACTTCGGGCGACCTGCAGATCACCTTGCACAAGACGCTGGGGCAGCGCTTCCGCATGGCTCACGCAGCAATGAATGAATGGCTGGACGCTGCCTTGATTTATACTTCTGTAAGTCGTTGGTCTGCCCTTTTCCACGGGGCCCATGGTGCATACAGTCCCTCATGGTACTTGCTGACTGTACAAATTGAGACTGGGACTGGGTACGGCTGACTAAGCGAAGTTGGACTCACCACTTGCCCACTTGCCTCTGGTCTGCTGTGTAAAACGTGAGAAGAAACTTGAAAGGCCACTTCCGGACCT
>BFEA01000034.1:863497-878497 GCA_003427395.1 Chara braunii
TCGGGGTTTCGATAGCGAAAATACACTATAGGGTTTGGGGATTTTACTAAGTTTGTCTAAGGATTATATCTCGATAGGCTTTCGGGGTTTCGTTACCGAAAATACACTATGGGGTTTTATAATTTTACTTGGTTTTTCTAACGATTATATCTCGATAGGCTTTCGGGGTTTCGTTACCGAAAATGCACTACGGGGTTTCAGGATTTTACTCTGTCTGTTTACGGATTATATCTCGATAGGCTTTCGGAGTTTTGTTACCGAAAATACACTACGGAGTTTCGGGATTTTACTCAGTCTCTCTAGGGATTATATCTCGATAGGCTTTCGGGGTTTCGTTACCGAAAATACACTTCGGGGTTTCGGCATTTAACTCAGTCTGTATAGGGATTATATCTTGATAGGCTTTCGGGGTTTCGTTATCGAAAATACACTACGGGGTTTCGGGATTTTACTAAGTCTCTCTAGGGATAAAATCTCGATGGGCTTTCGGGGTTTCGCAACCGAAAATGTACGACGGGGTTTCGGGATTTTACTAAGTCTCTTTAACAATTATATCTCGATAGGCTTTTGGGGTTTCGTTACCGAAAATACACTACGGGATTTCGGGATTTTACTTTGTGTCTCTAAGGATTATATCCTGATAGGCTTTCGGGGTTTCGTTATCGAAAATGCACTACGGGGTTTCAGGATTTTCCTTAGTCTCTCTAGGAATTAAATCTCGATAGGCTTTAAGGGTTTCGATAGCGAAAATATACTACGGAGTTTCGGGATTTTACAAAGTCTCTCTAGGGATTATATCTCGATAGGCTTTCGGGGTTTCGTTACCGAAAATACACTACGGGGTTTTAGAGTCTTACGTCGTCTCTCTAAGGATTGTATCTTGATAGGCTTTCGGGGTTTGGTTATCGAAAATGCACTACGGGGTTTTGGGATTTTACAAAGTCTCTCTAAGGATCATATCTCGATAGACTCTTGGGGTCTCGTTAGTGAAAATACACTTAGGGGTTTCGGTATTTTAACATAGAGCCCCAATGTTGACGATACAAAATCTCAAGTGCCGATGATACTTAATCTACATGTCGTTGAATACCAATCCGAAAATAACCTCTAGAGTCTCTGTTCGGTAACTGGTCCAATATTGATGTCACTGACATCTACCACTGATTTCTACCCCTGGTCGTTACCAAAGAATATAGAGGAGTTGAAGAAGGCGAAGAAAAAAAAAAAAAAAAAAAAATAAATAAAAAAAATAAAGAGAAAGAAGAGGAAGAAGAAGAAGAAGAGGAATAACCGAAAGGGGCAAAGGAGGAGATGGAGATGGAAGGTTGGAGCGAGGAAGATTGACTCTCTCGCTCCCTCCTGACCGAGGCCCAGATGTGTAAGGTATCGTCTTGGAGTTCCTGCAGACTGCTAGCATGAAGCTGGAGCTGTGACGTCAACAAGTCATCGACTCTCTCTCTCTCTCTCTCTCTCTCTCTCTCTCTCTCTCTCTCTCTCTCTCTCTCTCTCTCTCTCTCTTTCTTTCCTCAGTGCTGCATGACACCTAACTTAGTGCTGGGTTTAGCAGCGCTGCACTGAAGCAAAACTGGCACAACACAAAGTCTCAATGTGTCCTCTGGTACTATTTGGTAAATAGTGCTGGCTTGGCCTGTTCAGCCTAGGTCCAGTACAAACACTCAGATGTGGACCGTCGGATCGTCGATCCGATCTGCAGTCCAGCACTGGGCCGCCAGGGGAAGTGCCGTATGAAAGTGAGGTCCTCAAAAGCGACCGTGATGATGTCCTACCTACAACATGGCCTTACCAAAGTTACCACTGTGACTTCACACTCGATATATAGAAGTCTTGTTAAGCCACATGGTGAGTAGGCACATGTGATGACCTCACACTGCAACATCGCCATATAAGAGTTACCACATGGTCAGACGCTGAGCTCCTCCAAGAAAGGGCCAGAAGAGAATCCCGAGGAACAATACGATCACTATTTATGCCATCACTGTTGATCACCCTCAGCTGCATCATGGGGCACTTGGTCTTCTACCGCTTTCGTATGACGTTGCTCTTGATTCCACTTACGTCTAACAAAACGCAGCAAAAAGGATCCTTCATACTGGCAAACATATCAATAATTTCTTCATTTAGTGACATTCGAGACAGAAACGAAAGGAGATATACCTGCCAAATTGGCAAACACAACAAAATGACAAAAACAATATCAGGGTGAACATTATGTTATGATGTCTATAAATGTTACCATCCATTTGTCCGTCTCTTATTTCTTTTTAATATTGCCTAGTGAGCCAAGGATCAGATAATAAATTTACGAGAGCAGAATTCGCATTACATTCGCTGTTTATTGCAAAAAGTGGACCACGGGGTGGGGAGAGAACGACTTGCATTGAGGTGGAGAGAGATGAGAGGAGGGTGGAAAGAGTCCACATGACATTCACACCCCAACACGATCACACAAACAGTCTGACATGCACTCAGACAACAGGAAGAAACCAACGAACTAATCACACACAAACTTAGGAACACAGCAACAACAAGCATTTTCAACACACACAGATTGGACCCAGCGGGAAGAGAATGACTTGCATAGGGGCGGATAGAGCTGAGAGGATGGTGAAAGAGGCCACACGACATTTACACGAGCCCACACAGTCACACACACACACAGTCCAACATGTACTCATACAACATGCAGACACAAACAAACACATTCACAGATCCCAGCAGATAGACTGTCTTTTTTTTTTGTGCATCCGATGGTTTTCAAATTCTGTGTTGTTCTACCAACATATCAAGGACAATACATTATTTCAACCCCATTAAAAATATTGTATTCGAATTATTTATGCAAGGAAATGATAGCGAAATCGAAATACATAAATGAGAGTGCATTCACAATGGCAACACGAAATGCTTTAGCAAAGAAAGAGTCATTCATATAAATGACAATATAGGTTATATCATTATATGTAAGACAGTCTGTTTCGCAACATTTCTGATCTTTAAAAGTAAAGTAAAATCCCGAAATCCCGAAGTGCAATTTTGGTGACAAAATCCCGAATCGCACGTGCGGATATGACTTTGAAAAACTGACTAAGTAAAATCATGAAATCCCGAAGTGCGAATTCGGTAATGAAATCCCGAAGGCCGTGCGGATATGACTTCCAAAAACGACTTAGTAAAATCCCAAAATCCCGAAGTGCGAATTCGGTGACGAAATCCCGAACGCCATGTTGATAAGACTTACGAAAAATGACTAAGTAAAATCCTGAAACCCCGAAGTGCGATTTTTGTGACGAAATCCTGAATGCCGTACGGATAAGACTCACGAAAAATGCCTAAGTAAAATCTCAAAATCCCGAAGTGCGATTTCGGTAACGAAATCCCGAATGTCGTACGGATTAGACTTCGAAGAACGACTAAGCGAAATCCCGAAATCCGGAAGTGCGATTTCGGTAACGAAATCCCGAACAACGTGTGGATAAGACTCACGAAAAACGACTAAGTAAAATCCAAAAATCCCTAAGTGCGATTTCGGTGACGAAATCCCGAATGTCGTGCGGATAAGACTCGAAAATGACTAAGCAAGATCTCGAAATCCCGAAGTGCGATTTCGGTAACCAAATCCCAAATGTCGTGCGGATATGCTTCGAAAAAACGACTAAGTAAAATCCCGGAATCCCGAAGTGCGATTTCGGTGACGAAATCCCAAACGCATATGCGAATATGACTTCGAAAACCGACTAAGTAAGATCCCGAAATCCTGAAGTGCGATTTCGGTGACAAAATCCGGAACGCCGTGCGGATATGACTTCCAAAAACGACCTAGTAAAATCCCGAATCCTGAAGTGCGATTTCGATGACGAAATCCCGAACACCATGCGAATAAGACTCACGAAAAATGACTAAGTAAAATCCTGAAACCTCGAAGAGCGATTTCGGTGATGAAATCCCGAATGCCGTGCGCATAAGACTCACGAAAAGCGCCCAAGTAAAATCCCGAAATCCCGAAGTACGATTTCGGTGACAAAATCTCGAACGCATGTGCAAATATGACTTTGAAAACCGACTAAGTAAAATCCTGAAATCCCGAAGTGCGATCTCAGTAACGAAATCCCAAACGCCGTGCGGATATGACTTCAAAAAACGACCTCGTAAAATCCCGAAATCGCGAAGTGCGATTTCGGTGACGAAATCCCGAATGTCGTGCAAATACGACTCACGAAAAAACGCCTAAGTAAAATCTCGAAATCTTGAAGTGCATTTTCGGTAACGAAATCCTGACTGCCATACGGATAAGACTTCGAAGAACGACTAAGAGAAATCCCGAAATCCGGAAGTCCGATTTCGGTAACCAAATCCCGAACAACGTGCGGATAAGACTCACGAAACACGACTAAGTAAAATCTCAAAATTTCGAAGTCCGATTTCGGTGACCAAATCCCGAATGTCGTGCGGATAAGACTCGAAAACGACTAAGTAAGATCCCGAAATCCCGAAGTGCGATTTTGGTAACCAAATCCCGAATGTCGTGCGGATATGCTTCGAAAAAACGACCAAGTAAAATCCCGGAATCCCGAAGTGCGATTTCGGTGACGAAATCCCAAACGCATATGCGAATATGACTTTGAAAACCAACTAAGTAAAATCCTGAAATCCCGAAGTGCGATTTCAGTAACAAAATCTCGAACGCCGTGTGGATATGACTTCCAAAAACGACCCGGTAAAACCGCAAAATTCCGAAGTGCGATTTCGGTGACGAGATCCTGAACGCCATGCGGATAAGACTCATGAAAAATGACTAAGTAAAATCCCGAAACCCCGAAGTGCGATTTCAGTGACGAAATCCCGAATGTTGTGCGAATATGTCTTCGAAAAAACGACTAAGTAAAATTCCCGAAATCTTATAGTGCGATTTCGGTGACGAAATCACGAACGCATGTGCGGATATGACTTCGAAAACGGACTTAGTAAAATCCGAAAATCTCGAAGTATGATTTCGGTAACGAAATCCCGAACGCCGTGCAGATATGACTTCCAAAAACGACCTTGTAAAATCCGAAAATCCCGAACTGCGATTTCGGTGACGAAATCCCAAACGCCATGCGGATAAGACTCACGAAACATGACTAAGTAAAATCCCGAAACCCCGAAGTGCGATTTCGGTGACGAAAACCCGAATGTCGTGCGGATAAGACTCACGAAAAATGCCTAAGTAAAATCCCGAAATCCTGAAATGCAATTTCGGTGACGAAATTCCGAAAGCATGGGTGGATATAACTTTCAAAACCGACTAAGTAAGATCCCGAAATCCCGAAGTGCGATTTCGGTAACGAAATCCCGAACGTCGTGCGAATATGACTTCCAAAAACGACCTAGTAAAATCCCGAAATTCCGAGGTGGGATTTCGGTGACGAAATCCCGAACGCCATGCGGATAAGACTCACGAAAAATGACTAAGTAAAATTTTGAAACCCCGAAGTGCGATTTCGGTGACGAAATTCCGAATGCCGTGCGGATAGGACTCGAAAACGACTAAGTAAGATCCCGAAATCCCGAAGTGTGATTTCGGTAACCAAATCCTTAATGTCGTGCGGATATGCTTCGAAAAAATGACTAAGGAAAATCCCGGAATCCCGAAGTGCGATTTCGGTGACGAAATCCCGAACGCATGTGCGGATACGACTTTAGAAACCGACTTAGTAAAATCCCGAAATCCGAAGTGCGATTTCAGTAACGAAATCTCTAACGCCGTGCGGATATGACTTTCAAAAACGACCTGGTAAAATTCCCAAATGCCGAAGTGCGATTTCGGTGACGAGATCCTGAACGCCATGCGGATAAGACTCACGAAAAATGACAAAGTAAAATCCCGAAACCCCGAAGTGTGATTTCGGTGACGAAATCCCGAATGTTGTGCGGATAAGACTCGAAAACGACTAAGTAAGATCCCGAAATCCTGAAGTGTGATTTCGGTAACCAAATCCCGAATGTCGTGCGGATATGTCTTCGAAAAAACGACTAAGTAAAATCCCGAAATCCCGAAGTGCGATTTCGGTGACGAAATCTCGAACGCATATGGGGATATGACTTCGAAAACCGACTAAGTAAAATCCCGAAATCCCGAAGTGCGATTTCGGTAACAAGATCCCGAACGCCGTGCGGAGATGATTTCCAAAAACGACCTGGTGAAATCCCGAAATCCCGCAGTGCGATTTCGGTGACGAAATCCCGAACGCCATGAGGATAATACTCATGAAAAATGACTAAGTAAAATCTCGAAACCCCGAAGTGCGATTTCGGTGACGAAATCACGAATGTCATGCGGATAAGACTCACGAAAACGACTAAGTAAGATCCCGAAATCCCGAAGTGCGATTTCGGTAACCAAATCCCGAATGTCGTGCGGATATGCTTCGAAAAAACGACTAAGTAAAATCCCGGGATCCCGAAGTGCGATTTCGGTGACGAAATCCCAAACGCATGTGCAGATATGACTTCGAAAACCGACGAAGTAAAATCCGGAAATCCCGAAGTGCGATTTCAGTAACGAAATCTCGAACGCCGTGCGGATATGACTTCCAAAAACGACCCGGTAAAATCCCGGAATCCCGAAGTGCGATTTCGATGACGAGATCCTGAACGCCATGCGGATAAGACTCACGAAAAATGACTAAGCAAAATCCCGAAACCCCGAAGTGCGATTTCAGTGACGAAATCCCGAATGTCGTGCGAATATGTCTTCGAAAAAATGACTAAGTAAAATTCCGAAATCCTGTAGTGCGATTTCGGTGACAAAATCCCGAACGCATGTGCGGATATGACTTCGAAAACCGACTAAGTAAAATCTGAAAATCCCGAAGTGCGATTTCGGTAACAAAATCTTGAACGCCGTGCAGATATGACTTCCAAAAACGACCTAGTAAAATCCCGAAATCCCGAAGTGCGATTTCGGTGACGAAATCCCGAACGCCATGAGGATACGACTCACGAAAAATGACTAAGTAAAATCCCGAAATCCTGAAGTGCGATTTCGGTGACGAAATCCCGAATGCCGTTCGTATAAGACTCACGAAAAGCGCCTAAGTAAGATCCTGAAATCCCGAAGTAGGATTTCGGTGACAAAATCCCGAACGCATGTACGAATATGACTTTGAAAACCGACTAAGTAAAATCTCCCGAAGTGCGATTTCGGTAACGAAATTCCAAACGCCGTGCGGATACGACTTCCAAAAACGACCTAGTAAAATCCCGAAATCCTGAGGCGCGATTTCGGTGACGAAATCCCGAATGCCATACGGATAAGACTCACGAAAAACGCCTAAGTAAAATCTCAAAATCCCGAAATGCGATTTCGGTATTGAAATCCCGAATGTCGTACGGATAAGACTTCGAAGAACGACTAAGCGAAATTCCAAAATCCTGAAGTGCGATTTCGGTAACGAAATCCCGAACAACGTGTGAATAAGACTCACGAAAAACGAATAAGTAAAATCCCGAAGTGCGATTTCGTTGATTAAATCCCGAATGCTGCACGGATAAGCCTCGAAAACGACTAAGTAAGATCCTGAAATCCCGAAGTGCGATTTTGGTAACCAAATTCCGAATGTCGTGCGGATATGCTTTGAAAAACCGACTAAGTAAAATCCCCAAATCCCGAAGTGCGATTTCGGTAATGAAATCCCGAACGCATGTACGAATATGACTTCGAAAACCGACTAAGTAAAATCCCGATATCCTGAAGTGCGATTTCGGTAACGATATCCCGAACGTCGTGCGGATATGACTTCCAAAAACGACCTGGTAAAATCTCGAAATCCCGAAGTGCGATTTCGGTGACGAAATCCGTAACGCCATGCGGATAAGACTCGCAAAAAATGACTAGGTAAAATCCCGAAACCCCGAAGTGCGATTTCAGTGACGAAATCCCGAATGCCGTGCGGATATGTCTTCGAAAAAACGACTAAGTAAAATTTCGAAATCCCGAAGTGCAATTTCGATAACGAAATCCCGAACCGCACATGCGGATATGACTTTGAAAAAACGACTAAGTAAAATCCTGAAATCCCGAAGTGCAAATTCAGTAATGAAATCCCGAATACGCGTAACGAAATCCCGAACGACATGCGAAGAAAACGACTAAGTAAAAYCCCGAAGTCCTGATGTACGAGCCGATATCACTTCAAATATCGGTAACTTATGGCTTCAATAAAAACTTTATAGACTTAGTTGTTATCATGAAATCACATTTCAGGTTTTAAAAATACGATTTCGGTAACACAAAGGACGAATTCGGGTTTCAAAACCACGAATTCACTATTTTTTCGTTACCAAGTTTCGCTATCCCTTTCGGCAAAATTTCGGGGCCTTATTGACCACGAGTGCATGACCTGCCGTTTCAACCAATGTGTGTGGCGTCGGCCTCAGAACCGATTACCGAGGTAAAAACAAATAAATAGATAAATAAATAAATAATAAAACTAAGAATGAACGTCGCGCGTCCCGCTTGCCCGCGACGTCGCGCACAGCCAGGTAGTGTATGTTGCCCCTCACCGTCAATACCCCGTGCGCGCCGCTCATCCAGGCGAGGACCCAAGCTTCCTCTCTCGCGGGTGTGGCTGCACTGTCGTAACTTACAGAAAAAACGCCAAATACCTTTGTAAGGGTATTTGGTACAACATCGTGCCTACCGCAAGCTGCTACCCGAAGTCCCATCTTGAAGATAAACGAGACTCTGGCCACTGCAGCCTAATGGGCGCCGACCTACTGTGGAAAGCACGTCGTTAGGAAAGTCAAGGTTAATTTCTGGAGGCGGGCATACTGATGGTTTAATTGGATCGCTCAATTGCATTTCCGATTTTGTCTTTTTTTTTAACTATTCCCAAATAAACCAAACAAGTCACTCACGTGCTCCCTTTCTTCGTTTTTATTTTAGGGGAACCACAACTTACCTTTGCTCAAAGCCTGATGTCTGGTCCCATTTATCTATTGAAATTGATGCAGAAAAATTAGAGAAAAAATAAATATCTTTTTTTTTTTTTTTTTTTTTTACCACAATCCCACGCTAGGAGAGGCGATATGAGCTGCCCTCTTGCCTGGCCCGGTCGCTCCAATCTATGGGCGACTTGAAAACGGGTTCACCATTCATGTCTTAACGTTTGAAATTCTGATTTATCTCTCATGTCCATATTGCTAGCCATGCATTTGCTTGCATGTCTTGTTTTGTCGTCATCAACTGATATTGTTTAAAGACGTTTTGTATCCACTGTCTACTATGCAACACATTCCAATCAAACCAATAAACCATGCATGCTCTGCCTCCTTCTCGCACATCATGTCAATAACTTGTTCTCCCAAATCGCGACCAAGGCCTCCTCTTGCAGATTCGTATTGCCCTTCCTCTGCCAGCTTCCCAATAACCCCTTCTCTTCTGTTATCTGATGTCGTCGTTCTGCCTGACCTTATGACATTGTCCTTTTATCTGCACTGATTATAGATCTGCTCTTGCACCGACACTCCCGAAATTCTTCACGACCATCCACCGCTCCCTGTTTCTCTTCCATACCATCACAGAATGCCTCAACTCTTCAATGTTGCTTGTCCACATAGACACGGTTCCATCACACGATGGTAGCAATTCCACCCTGACTTCACTTTGCCCCTATGTGACTTTGCACAACGACGATTGTTTGTCACAAACCCTCATTGATGATTACTCTAACCTTCTCATGTATGCAGTGCCTTCCGTGGTTGTCCTTGACTGCTTCACATACACCCACAGACTGGTCGTCAAAGACTATCAATATGTTGCCCGCCAACTTCGTCGCTATCTGCACAAGCGTTCGTTGTCCACACTGACACATTTGTTTATTCCGGTCCACGACCACAACAACCACTGGACGTTAGGTTGCTTAGATTTTATTCACTACCAAGTTTTGTATTACAACAATTTATACTTAGATGACAACAAATTATTCCACATGCTTCGCGACTGGCGGGATGAGTAAATTGATACTTTAGCGGCATTCCTTGATGCACCATATACCATTATTAACAACCCTATCCAAACCAATGGTTTCGACTGTGGTATGTTCACAATGACCATGATCCGTTGTCGGGTGACCACAAACCAGTCGGCCACCCGAAATACAAAGAATTGGACCCTGGATTGAATGCCTGGCTAGGATTTATCAGACATTCTCATTAGAACGGTCGGGGAAAATTAGGGGACCTCGGAGGGACTCTTAAATCCCATGCATCAACCGCGAAAACTAACCTTTGAAATTAATAAGATGAACAACCTCCCTTATCGTACCTGACACCTACCTATTTCATCTATTTAGAGGGAGTCTCTAAGTCCATCGGTCATGGAGCAAGGGTGCTTTAGTAAACCTTCGGGCGATACTTTCGCGCTGACCAATTAACGGGGGACTGAGGCCTCGATTTTTATTATAATCTAACAAAGAAATTAAAAATAAGTAAAAGAATTAAAAATGTTAAAGAGGAGAGGGAACGGATGATTATTTTATTATTTGACCAATTTTCACCAAATTCTGCTCTTGATGAATTTTTGCATAGAATTATTTATTTATCGTCCCCTCGTCGATTTGAACGGATTTTGTTATTCATAAACCCGTCACAAAATTTTACTTGATCTCCCTGATTATTACCCTCGCTATAACCCGGGTATTATGGAGTGAGCGAGACCGGTATCTCTCTGGTCCCACAGACATTGGTAACATCGGCGGGTGGATCAGCCGAGCCTGTTTTCATGTTACGGCGCCCAGGTCAAAGTGGTGCGGTCATTGGTCCAACAGAGGTGTGGTACTGGGGCAGTATACTACGGGCTGTTCCTATTTTTCAGATTCGGTCACTGGTTCGGAACTGGGACTGGAATAGATCACTCCAGTTTGGTGCCATTTGTCGAAGGCTCGATACTATTGCAACGGCACGGCCACAGGCTCGTCACTAGTGTCGCAGCACGACACTGCTATGTTAGTATGGTCTCGGACTTGGCACAAATACAACTATTTGGTAAGATATTTGGTCAGGTCTGGTACTCCTGCAACTCGCTCTAGCTTGACATCATTAATTTGATTCGACATACCGCTGATTCGGCATGACTATTTCGATATAGTTTTCGATTCGGAACTGCTATGCCTACAGGATCGCAACTGGTCCATATTTTGGCTATGGCTACGGACTAAGGGCTGAACCTATAAAATTGACGCTGATATTTCGAATTACGGGAATTTACGTGCCTTGGAGGCTCGGTGTGGCTAAGCCCTCGGAACCACTGGGGAACTGTTACTTACGGGCTGTGAATGTTCCTGCTTAGAAGGCCTGGTATCAAAGGTACCAACGTTCAGCTGCGGGGCTGGCCAAGTGAAAATGGGGACTGGGTGAAGGGGACCTGGGTGGTAAAAGCTATAGCAGCGGCCCCTGAGGAGAGAACACATTCGGACGGGGGCCAAAACGAAGGGCGTGCCTGGTGTACCCCACCATCTCCAGTACTTCGATCAGGGTTAGAATAGCCTGGTTGGTGAAGGAGGAGGAGGTAAGCTGCAATTGGGGGATTTGCTCTAGGGGCGCGCACGACGCACACAGGGCGTGTTCACCAGGCTTATGGAGCCGGTTCGTTCAGACTAGCAGTGCGACGTAGTGCAACACAGGGGAGGGTGTGAGAAGTATACGACACTCGACACACCTCGAATTAGTCAGGGAGGGAAGCGCGTCACGCATGCGCAGCAAGGAACTGATGCTGAGAGGGACGGAAGAGCGTAACTGGTGTTCCCTGTCATCCCGAGCGCTTCGGATGAGGTTGATGTCCCAGTTGGGGGCGAAGACAGAGATTGTAGTTCAGGGTGGGATCATTTCAGGGTGTTGGAGGGTGGGCAACAGCGAAGAGCAGAAGGGCGAGTGTACCATGTGTGTCGTGGGGAGGGAAAGATTGCATAATAGTGATGGGGGGTTGCCGGGAGAAAATTTGAGCCGACAGGGAAGGGGCATGTACGAGTCATACTCGTCAAAGACTGATTCAACCATAATACTGGTTGTGGTACCAGACACGATCGACAGAACTCGACCAAGGCACTAGTTGCCGGGCAGGACCAACTCATCAAAGGCGGACTCAACCATAGTACTGGCTGTTGTATCAGACGCTACCGATAGAGGTAGATTCAAGCAGGGCACTGGCTGCAGAACGGGGTATATTGCACACATGTTGCCTTATGAAGTCGAATTCAATTATAGCGCCGACTGTTGAAATAAATCATTGCGTGAGAGGGACATATTCCTCGATACCCCAGGTCGCAGAACTAATCATCTTGAGTTGTTTATATCCGCTACAAACGGAACTGAGTATTCCATTGTGAACTACTAGTACGACGACGAGCCTGCTGCATTGCGAACGACTAGCCGTGACAGAGGACACCGAACTGATCATTGCGAACGTAGTCCGCAGTCATATGAATTCCAGCTACCTGTTGAGAAAGAAGGGAAACTCGGACTCTTAATTCCATTTTGACGAAATGGCAGTTAAAGAAAGCTTGACCGATTAGGTATGTTTTGCTCTTGAATGGCCACGAGCTCATAGACTCAAGCGTTGAAAAAAAAACTTGTGTGTGTGAGTATGTTAGCGGGAAAGAGGAAGAGCGGACTAGAAGCGAACGAGAGGTACTGAGATAGGGAAAGAGGTTATAGCACAGGGAAAAGGATGTGTCAGTGAGAAAGCAGGGGCTTGAGAGTGAAACAGGGTTTATCCTAATTAAGACTATGGCTTAATTGTCAAGCACCCGTTTCAAAAATTATTCCAGGTATAGTTCGACAAAGAAAAGAAACAGTGAACCGTTTTCTGTAACGGGTTATGAAACAGGAGAACGTAGGGGATTGAGGCTGGGGTGAGTGAGAAGGACAGATTGGCTCACGCGAGCCGCAAGGAGAGATAGATGGTGGGTGAGAGAGAGAGGAGCAAAAGAGCGTGGGGCAGCGTATATGACCGAGTGGGAGAGAGAGGAAGATAGCACACATAAGTGCGTATGTGTATGCGGGCGTGAGGTGTGGAGTGAGGAACTGAGGGAGCAAGGACAAACGCGAGAAAGGGACGAGTGTGAGCTTGAGGGAGTGAGGGAGAGAGGTTGCACTGAATTGTTGTGCCCTCACCTACAGCATGTGCTTGAACACACATGGACTAAAAGTTGCCTCTAATGCAGTCTTCATGGACGTGCTTTCTAATAAGGAAAACGTAGTAGTAGATTATTTTTCCTGAATGTTGCAGGTGGCAGACTTCAATGTACTTGGATTGAAAGTTGTTCCAGATACGGCTCGGGCGACCGAGCGTTTTGTTTTTAGGAAAGACTATAATAGTAAAAGATATCTGAATTGGACTCGTGTGTATGAGAGAGAGAACGAGAGAGAAATTTGGTTGGTGGCATGGAGGCGCATCAGCGCTCAGAGGAATGGCTTATGGCCTTGTATCCATCTATATTTCCCCAAAAATTTTGTTTTATTTTTATTAGTAGAGCTTGAGCTCACTGCAGTGTGTGCGCCTCTGGGAGCCAGGGGATACACATGCCACACAAGGTCCTGCAGATGATTGGGGCGCCGTTATCTACCGCTAAATCACCCCTCGGTTGAGTGGTAATTATCTTATTCTGGTTAATACTTGCTCCTCTTATTTGTTACTTGGCAACAAATTGTTCTGAAGCAAAGGGACAAGACAGTTCTGATAAGAATAAGTCAGGAATCGAAACTCACCTAAGAAACAGGGTTGGTTTAATTAGACATAATAATTTGTTATTTTTCTATGATCAAATGATGATATGATGTCGTCCCATGAGTAAGGAGAGTGATAGGCGGCTCTTGAAAGATCCCCTACTGATCGTCGAGGACCTCGGAAGCGGGCGAAGTGAGTGACAGGCATTGTTGCCCTTGGCTTCAGAGAATAGTACGCGACCCCTCCCCGGGTTTTCTCACATCGTCACCTACCGCCTCACAATTTCCTCCCTCATCGCTCGCACCTCTCAGAAATTGACATTCATTCACAATGAATTACTGGCTCGCCATTTACAGACCATTGTGCCACATCGATCTGTTTGCGTTCCTGTCTGCCCAGCTCTGCTTTGTCAATGGCCCACACTTTGACCTCTCGATCGGCCCGATCGGCATGCTCTTTTGCTTGGGTTCTTGTGGGCTTTCTGCATCACGCATCGTCATGGTGAACATGATATATATTCTCGTGTCTTCCTAAGATAAATACTATGTCGATCTTGTCTTCACCCCACATGCCTCATCAACCCTTTGTCTTCCACTTTGCCGCCAACTTGCTTATGCGCATCTCTGTCCACCTCTAAAACCATTTTCTTTCTTCAACAACACTCTGCATTGCTTGAATCCTATTGTTCATGAAACCTGCAATATGCTTTTACGGCTGCCTCTGCACACCCACTCGTTTATGGCCTACTCAGATTATGTCCTAATTGAATTATGTTTTGTCTATTCAACAATCTTTGTCAATGGTCATGTCTTTCGTATGCATTTCAATTCCTAATCATTATTGATGGCTGGATTCAATACCTTCTCCCTTGCCTTCCTTAAAATGTCCCTCACACAACAATGCAAGTGGTTGCGCCAAAATCTATTTCCTGCCCCTGCTCGATATTCGTATGGTCTATGAGCAGCGCAACTATTCGTGTGAGCATAAGTAGGTTGTGCGTGGTATGCCAAGGACTGTCATGCGGAATTAAAAGAAAAATATACCTTAATTTTCAGTAAATAAAAGAAAGCATGACCCTTGGCAAGTAAAACTAGTTGCACTGGTTGGTTGCCACGAGCGCAAGACTTCCTTTGCACCAGCCAAATAACATTTGGGCAATCATGGGATCTCCCATTCAGAGCATAGTTGGTGCCAACTGTACCTATCACATAAGTTTATGTCTGTGTGTTTGTTTGCCATGCAACACTGAAAAAGCAAAACCGGAAGAGATGGTG
>BFEA01000034.1:883497-885189 GCA_003427395.1 Chara braunii
CCCGCCTTCAGACGGGCGGGACTCGAGCCCACGACCTTACAAGTAGGAGTTTGTAAGGTTAGTTCATTAGTTAGAGCCGAGTGTCGTAGGGCTCCGACACTTGGCAAAATACGAGGAGATTGCAGGAGGAATCTCGTTAGATTTGTTATTTCTGTTTTTTTTATTTTAATTTTTAGATTTTTTTTTTTTTTTTTTTTACTTTTTTTTGTTGCCTCAACGGCCTACCTGCCCCGAGGTGCCCAAATGAATCGCGCCCCGATACTGGGGCAGATTCACCTAGTAGAGAGGCCACCCGATTGCGGCCAATAGAATCCGTCGCAGGGGCAAGGCGATACGAGCACATGGGTACAGCAGGGGCGCAGACAAAGAAAAGAGACGGGAAGGAGTACGGGCAAGCAATGCGAAGGAGGGCAGCGATCGCAACCGGAGTAGAAAAAAAAAAAAATCGGCTGGAAAAGAGAAGGTGAGAGGAGGAAGGAAGAAAGGAGGGAGAAGGGAGTGAAGGAAGGAGAAGGGGTCGAGGCCATACTTACCTAGCCGGACGACGAATCGGAGGCAGGCGACACACAGTAAGGGCGAAGGACTAGCTAGGAGAAGGCGAAAGAAGGAAAAAGGAGGAGTGGAGGAGAGGAGAAAGGAAGGAAGGAGGGAAGAGGAGAAAGAGAGAAAGAAGAAAGAAGGGAGGTGGAAAAAAAGAAGAAAAAGGAGAGGAGAAGGGAAGCTTACCTAACCGGACGAACGGTAACAACGGACAACAACGACGACTGCGGCTCTAATAACGAGAACGGTGACGACAACGGGGAGCGGGAGAAAGAACGGGTGAGTCTCGTTCCTCGAGGTCGAATCCCACCACCCCATAGTAATTACAATGAAATTGAATAAATAAACAAATAGATGAATAAATAAAACTAATGAATCTACCACTGAAATGTAGAAAGATTCGCTATGATCTAACTTATGTGTGCGAAAGAGAGAGATAGAGGGAGAGAGTTCTTCTTCTTCCTCTTCTAAGTCCACCATCGGACTACGAGAGGAGAGAGAGAGAGCTTGGTGACATTTGGATCCAAACTCGACATTGGACTTCAGACATTTTGAAGAGGGAACATTTGGGACTTGTAATGAGACTTGGTGTTGACTACTCTCCCATCTCCCCTTCCTCTACTTCGTCTGATCCCCTTATCTTCGTCTATGTATGTCTGACCTAGCGCCACCTTCTTGTATATAGCGCCAGGCCCCTCGCTCCATGGAGCGATGATGATGTATGACGGGGATGCATTGCAAAATTGATTGTTCGGGTCATTGGTATCTAATGCTACCTTTACGCTTTCTCGAACTTGTGTGGGACGTCGGTTCTTGTCTGATCGGCGCCCGTACAGTAAGAAGTGGCATGGGGGTATGTGTAAGGGAGAGAGGGGAGAAAGATCGGAGAGGGAAGGACAAAGGAGGAGATGAGAAGGATCTGGGGGAGGGAGAAAGAGAGAGAGAGAGAGAATCTAAGTCTCCAACCTTGGCCATCAGCCAAGTCTCCCACCCGCGGTTCTCCGCAGGCAGCTTCGATCGATAGAATGAGCAAATCAAAAAAAGTGGTGGTGCCTGTTGCCACGTTTCAGCGAAAGATTCATCCCGGTTTGCTCATCCTATCGATGGACTGTGTGTGAGTGTGTGTGTGTGTGTGTGTGTGTGTGTGTGTGT
>BFEA01000034.1:885365-898038 GCA_003427395.1 Chara braunii
GAGAGAGAGAGAGAGAGAGAGAGAGAGAGAGAGAGAAAGCCTATAAGTCTCAAGCACCTGCGGCTCGCCGCGCAGTACTCGGATCGATAGAATGAGTAAATCGAAAAAGTGGCAGTGTATATTTCCTCGTTTCGACGGAAGATTCATTCCGTTTTTGCTCAAATCCTATCGATGAAATGAGTGTGTGTGTGTGCGTGCGAGTGTGTATACGATGGTGCGTGTGTGTGGGTGCCTAAGGAGAGAAGGATACTTACCTGGTCGCCGCTGCCATTGTCACTACCGTCGGGCGACTGGCCCAAACGCAATGCATAAATAAATAAATAAATAAATAAATAAATAAATAAATAAATAAATAAATAAATAAAATAATGACTACTTACATTCATCATCTTCGCATTACCACTGTCATTATTATTATTATTATATTTATCGTTTATTTTGTTATTATTTTTGTTATTAACTTATTATGATTATTATAGCAAGCCATAAGCCATGACACGTACGCGAGCAAAGCAATATGGCATAAGGTACGCACGATCCGTAGATAGGTAGAATAAGCAAATCGAAAGGAGACAGTGTATAGTTCCACGTTTCAGCGGAAGGTTCATTCCATTTTGTCCATCCTATCGATGGTGTGTGTATGTGTGTGTGTGTGTGTGAGTATGAAAGTTTTATCCTTCCCCTGTAAGTTCACCATCTCTCTCTCACCTCTCGCTACCTGACTTCGCTGCATCAGCAGACTATGAGAGAGAGAGAGTTTGGTGACATTGGATCCGGAGTCAACAGGGGACTTCAGGCATTCTGAAGAGGGAATGTTTGGGACTTGTAACGAGACTTGGTGTTGGCGACTTTCCTATTTTCCCCTTCGGCTTCTTCGTCTTATCCCTCCTCTTCGTCTTGGTATGTCTGGACCTGACACCTCCCTCCAGTGTATAGCATCGGGCCCCTTCACACCGTGTGGTGAGAATGGTGTGTGTTTGGTCTACCTTGCGACATTGATTAGGCTAGTCATCAGTATTCCAGCATTCTGCTTCGCTACCTTGTACTTCGTGAGTGAGGACAGTCCTGGTCGGGCCTGTCTTGTATCTAAGTCTTCCCTACATTATTCAGCTTCGTTATGCACGTATGAGAATGCACGGTTCTTGTCAAGATTTTGTTCGCGCCCCATTGCATATTCAGTCCTGTTCATCGCATGCGGATCCTTGGTTTACATCGCCATCCAGTCAGGGAAACAGAAGGGGCAGAGATCGAAGGTGAAGAAGAAGGGGGAAAGGAGAAGGAAAGGAGGAGGGGAGGAGAAATGGAGAAGGAGAAAGTGAAGAAAGGAGAGAGAAAGGAAAGGAGAGGGAAGATTGAAGGGAAGAAGAAGGAGATGGAGAAAGAGAAGGAGAGGAAGAAAAGGGGTGAAGTAAGGGAGAGAGAGAGGAGAAGAGAGGAGAGGGGGTGATGATGACAATGGGATGATGGTGGTAACGATGATGATGACGAAGGGTGATGATAATGATGATGTGAGGGCATTTACTGTGTATTGGCGATGGTCTGCATAGGCAGCATCTTCAAGTCCTTCGGGTTGCCGCTGACGTCAATAGTAGCACTGTCTTTTGTAGTCTGTAATAGCTGAATAGGAGCAGGCTGGGCGCTGAGCGCCAAGTACGAATATGACTGAACCGGGCTCTTGTGTTGAGAGGGGAGAGTATGCTCTCCGTTGGCATTGGTTCTCGGGGCTATAAACCTCTGTTTGATGTGTTATTGGTGCAATGCTGTCATATGGACACGGTGAGATTATTTGGATGACAATATCTGGGATTGTCATCTCGCTATTGCTTTTCACTGCGTTATTATTATTATTATTATTATTATTATTATTATTATTATTATTATTATTATTATTATTATTATTATTATTATTATTTTCTAACGATCAGACCACTCTCTTCCCTACCTCCACGTAGCATCTGTGAGCTGGGAAGGGGATGAGGTGGTGAAACGAAGAGAGGGAAATGTACCTCGTTAGGAGGAGATCGACATTGGGGTTGACATCGTCACTCGCTGGTAGCCAAATTGTCTGGTTGCTGTCATACTGTAGTTGAAGTGATAGGCTGTAGAGTAGATAGGGCGCCTGGCGCCATTCAGAAAGTTACATTGGGTTATGATGTTGGTGTTGCCCTGTTGGGCTTGTACATTGACTCACGATTCTTCGGTATCATTATCAAATGGATGGTTACTCGGTTCCAATGTGCTACCTGCTTTTTACTTTGACTTCAGTGTGATTTGCAAATTGGGTTTCTTCGCTACGTCCAATACTCACCTTCCTCACATTACTATTATTATTGTTGTTATTATTATTATTATTATTTTATTATTATCACTATTATTATTATTATTGTACTATGATCATTATTATTAGAGTACCCGTGTCTGAACGGGGATACAACAGAAAGGCATTGGCCGAAATCTACTAGTACTTGGGAAGCTGTTGACGTCGTCCTCAACATTGTAGTCTAGGCTAGACAGGATCTGCCATCTGTAGTCAGGGCGTCGGGGAGCCAGATAGGATATCAAGCTCTGGTTCTTCGTTAATGATGATGAGACTACTCCAACATTCTCAATTATGAGCTTTTGCAATGCTCTTCTTTGAATGCAATGTTGTTGTTTGTTCGATGGTCACGACTACCTGATCTGTGTGTATGATACTGTTTGATTGCTGAAAATTGTTGATTACTCATCTCCCTTGCTTATTTATATTATTATTATTGTTATTATTATTATTGATATTATTATTATTATTATTATTATTATTATTATTATTATTATTATTATTATTATTATTATTATACAATCAGACTCGCTTTCATTCACACTTTTCACGCCTGTAAACAACAGCACAACAAACTCTCGATACGCCCACTCAATACTCATAGGTATGGCTTCCAGATAAGAATTCACTTCCATTGGCTATGGCGATTCAGCGCCTGGCAGCCTCCCTATTTGCTACTGCGTCCTAACTCTACTGATTGCGCGCACTCGACTCAGATCGCGCGGGATACCCCGCACGCAACTCTATGAACACCCATCGCCTACGGGTAAGTTTGTATTGTCTTCACTTCAACCACCTCCTTCTTCGGACACTTTTTACAGACCACCTCGCACAAGGCGTTGTGGCCGACATCGGCATGATTCATACAACTATGAATGAATGGTTGAATGATGCCCTGATTAATACTTCTGGTCGCCGGGTCCCTGATGCACGCAGCCCCACGTGACACTTGTTGATTGGACAGAGTAAGGCTAGGAATGGGATACCGTTGACTCAACGAGGATAAATTTCATCGTTTGGCCACTTGCATCCGACCTACTGCAGGCAAGGTTTGAAGGGGCCGCATCCGGTTCTTCCGGAAGTAAGTAGAGTTGACCCTTTAAAATTGTAGCAGCTATAACTTGGATCTCTTAGGACTGTAGCAACTACAACCTCGATCCTTCGGAAGTCCTACGCAGCTACTGACTACGGAACTGACCTACGGTCTAAGGCTTGACAGCAAAGCACAGATAAGCTGATGTGGCAAGACGGAGAATGACAGACCTAGCGAAGACAAATACGAACTCGTGCAGATAGATACAGGACTCAGACAAATAYAGATTCAGAACCACTAATGCGGTCACACAAGTGACACAAACACGGATACACTATGATAGAGACGACAGTCACACGGTAACACAGACTAAGATGCTGTGACACAAACGGAGGTGGCAGTCGCACAATCAGTATGAACACAGACTATGACGTGCACTAGGACACAGACACCGGGTATGGTGATAAGGGTGATGATGATGTAGGGGGCACTTACCTTGAATTGGCGCTGGTCTGCCTGAGCGACCTCTTCAAGTACTTCGGGTTGCCGCTGATGTCAAACARTTGCATTATCTTTTGGAATCTGTAATAGCTGTGTAGGAGTTGGCTGGGCCCTGAGCACAAGTAGAAGAATGAGGGGGTTGGACTCTTTTGTTGATAAGAAGAAAGTATGACTCTTCTTGACATCGGTTTTCAGTTCCATGAACCTCCATTGGGGTACTATTGGTGCAATGCTGCTCCCAGGACACAGTGTGACTATCTGACTTTCTATATGATGGTGTGGACTGGAAATGCCATCTCGCTGTTATATTATTATTATTATTATTATTATTATTATTATTATTATTATTATTCTGCTTGATAGCCTCGCGGCATCTGCAAGCAGGTAGAGAGAGAGAATCGGCACTAATGTTGACAACATCGCTCACCAGTCGTCAAATTGATCGGTTGTTTGCATGCCGTAGTTGTAGAAATGGGCCGTAGTGTAGATAGGGCACCAGTCGCCATTCAAGAGTAAGAGCTACATTGAAAAGAAAAAAGATTCGAGAGAGCATCGCGGAAGCGGATTTGAGAATGCGAAAACGGAACGTACCAGCAAGCAAGAGCACGGATCAAAAGTTTCAGTCCCATCAAGTCAGCGCGTTCTTTCAAAGCTGAAAGAACGCAATGAGTCCCCCCCTTCGACTCCCGCCCCACGGAGCCGTGCCAGCGGTGCCGAGAACCGTCCGCCCAGGGCCCCCGAGAAGAGGTCACGGGAAGATCAAATCACAAAGGTGCACCGCACCACAAAGAAGAGAATCTCCTACAAAAAGGACACAACGGTGGACATGATCGATCTGAGAGGGTCGGGCAATATGCACAGCGGAGCCCGAGAGGAAGCAGAGGAGGAACACGACCACCCCTCATCGGAAAAGTCCGACAGGGAGGATGACAACGCATCAAGGGACGAGGTCGACGACAGTGAGACCTCCCACGGACATCCTCGCGACACTGACGAGGCTGACGACGACGACGGCGGGAGTGACGACGGCACCGCGCACGAAGAGAGTGACGGTGGGTCAGCCCAAGACGACAGAAGCGCATCTAGAAGAGCGAGTTCCCCGTCCCCATCCGGAACACAACACACGAGGGTCCCCGGGAGGAACACAACGCACGAGGGCAGCGCTCCCGACACGCCTTCCATTGGCAGACAAATAGTGAGGCACGCTAATACTGCTGGAAAAGGTAAACAAAGTACGCTGAAGTTGCCGCCCTTGCAAAACGATTACATTCGGACTCGCAAAGTTCAGGCACATTGATGAAGCAAGGATTTTACTTTGATGAACATGTGGTTGAAATGGACTGTCGAATGTCGCTAGTGCTAAAATGTATCTGGACTGCCGAGTTCTAAAATTTTGTTATGTGCGTTGTGATGTCTGTCTCCCAGCAGATGACACGAACTCGCAAGCAAAAGTGTGCGCGAATAGTGGAGGACAACGTCAAGAAAATGAAGAGTCCTGCGCATTCAAAAAGAGAATGAGGGGCAGGTTGTTCCGCTCGGTCGCGAAAGCCTTTGCGTTCTCTGCAGCAAAGGACGCAACTCTCTACCCTACAGAGGATGCATTTTTCACATCGCTGCAAACCACGGCCAAACTGGTGGGGGAGATTGCAGAGGAAGGACTGCGCTCACACGTAGCGTCCTGCGGGATTCAAGCAGTCATAGGGGAGTGCAACAGAATGATGACGACCGTGCGTGGAGAAATAACATGCTAACTGAAATATTGGTTTTGGGCTGAAAAAGGGATCCCGCTTGTGCGGTCGCAGCAAACAGATCATCAGCTCTCCACTCGCAACAAGATGCGCCCAGAGATGAAGGAAAATAAAACGTGGAGACGGAGCGGCGATGATCCTTGGGGCGCCCCTGCCTTCAAGACGGCACTCACCAAGGTTTTTTCAGATGAGGAGGGACGGCGTCAACCTTGGAGTGACACTGCAGCAATTGGCTTTTGCGGAGATGGTTATGCAATGCGAAATGGAGCAGACAACAAAGACCACCAAAGCAGCGGAGCAGATTGAAAAATTGGTTTCTATAAAGCAAGACATCGTATCATCTCTTCTTAGCCGCGATACAGTCATGAGTTTTTCGATCTTCAAGTTGGATCGTGCCGTATCCGTAACTCAGAAGGTTGCTGCGCTGTTTCGAGCTGGTGTGCTGTCTGGACACAGGAGTGGGCCTCCTACCACCACAATAACGGATGATGATTTCGACCTCGAGTTCATTGCACCTCAGCGTGAGAGAAGCAGAAACGAGGAGAGGGATACAGAAGGTCTGTGCGCCAGACCTTGAACAGCGGTGGGCGGGTGTCGTAGTAGTGTACATCAGAGGTTGATTTTGGAATCTTTGAATCAGAAGGTTCATTACCCAACATCGCAGTCATTGCATGCTTGTGAGAGAGAGCAGGATAGTTCGGAGAGAGAGAGAGAGAGAGAGAGAGAGAGAGAGAGAGAGAGAGAGAGAGAGAGAGAGGCGGGGAGATGAAGACACTGAACTGTGTGCTTCGAACAGTCACTTAACAAGACATGGTCTGCTATTTATGACACACAAATGTACAATGCCTTCTAATGGTCATCTTTATGTATTTGGTCCTTGAGCGACTATGTTATGAAAAAAAAAGAGCAACCGTGGTTGTCCTCAATGCAAGGTTGGGTTGTGCATGCCACTATCTCTCTCATGCTCACATGTTGCTAGAATTGTGTCACGCAGTGGTGAACCGTGTTTGTTGCAGGGAAGGTCACGATTTAACTGAGGCTTCCACACGTGTGGCCACATATAGAATGAAGCAACAGCAATCCTGCGGACTCAAAAGGAAGGTTGGCTACTGCGTGCCACTCTCTCTCTCTCTCTCTCTCTCTCTCTCTCTCTCTCTCTCTCTCTCTCTCTCTCTCTCACACACACACACACACACACACACACACATTTCAGTCATTGCTTTTGTTGCATGCGAGGTCCGCCAGAAGACCCAACACATGACATTTGCGAAATTGCACAGCGAATCGTCCAACAGTAGAAAAGGACGGGAACAAACCACGAAAACCCACGACATGAGCACTGCGAAACGAATTTTCCCCCCCCATACAAAACGCGGACCATACAGGAAAGGTGAAACGTTTTCAGCACGTTTCAACAAGCTTTCAACACAGTTCAATAAGTTTTCAACAAGTTTCAACATGTTTTCAACACGTTTCAACAAGCTCTCAACAACTCTTCAACAACTTTTCGAAAAGTTTTCAACAATTGTTCAACAGTTGGACCAACATCATTTCAACAGTTGGACCAACAGATGAACACACCAGTTTCAGTTTTTCCAATATTTGGTCAGCGTTGGTTTCCTTTGCTTTTGGGAGAACACATGACCCCCCCCCGCCAAACAGTTTATAAACACAGTTCCAACGGTTGAAATATGGTGTCCACATATGTTCATCAAGGCCAAAAATTTGCCACAATTTTTCTGTTGAAAGTCGTTTCCTTTGATCGTCGGCACATAGCGTAGCTGCGAGGGTTTAAACTGCATGTCCGTAGGTCTGCTGCCATATGTAGGTCATAGGTAGGCAGTCCGTAGCAGAATCATCGAAAGCAGTTTCGGCACAAATAGCAGAAGGTTGGTCCTAGTCTTACTTAGCTGAGTCAGTGGTTCATAGTCCTATTGCTTACGTAATCAATTCAATAGTGCCAAGTGGAACTGTCCACACCACGGGCTTGGGCCTCATACCGGCGAACTAAGTCAAGGCTAAGTGTAATAAAGAAAACGCGAACGGACCTTCATGCATACCTCTGTTGATGTGGTGGTGTTATAGTAGTGCTTTGGGCAGGGAAGTCTGCATTTTCTCAAACCTGCGAGGGTGTAGGGTGGTCTGGCTTATTAGCTAGTGGTAGGGAGAAGACATCAATCACAGTACGGACACCGTCTCAGCATAACGTAGACATAATATAGGTACAGACTTCAACACAACTATCTTAGTTCAGGCACAGAGCACAGTCTCAGATCCAGATAGCACACAGACTCAGCACAGTTATGCAAACCCACAGACATAGCATGGACTGAGAAGTTTGTGTTACCTGTACCTTTTGTGAATCTGTGTGTGACTGTGTACTCGGTAGAGACTGTGTATCCGTGCGTGTCTGGGTAGTCCATGTAGTCTGTGTATCTGTGTACGCGTGGGTAGTCCGTGTAGTCTGTGCATCTGCGTGTGCGCGCGTGGCCTGCCTTGAACCTGCGCCTGGGTCTCAGTACCTACACCCAGGCCCACGAAGTACAGTAGCGCCCTTTATGCTCGGGCTACCGTCCAGATGCAAACCCTTTCCGATATCCCATTGGTACGCTTGGCCTTTACTACGTTGATGCCGCTTCCTGATTGGCCATCGTCCAATGTGTGATGTGTCGGCCTCCCTTGGACTGTGCCCAGGGCTCAATCAATTGAGGCCCTGGGCTCAACTGCTTCTCGCAGAATTCTGGGTTCCAAGATGCACTCCAACCAACTGGCGTGCTGCAACTGTCGGAGGCCCACTTTCAAAATGTTGACAGAAAGGCCTGTTTGTAGATATTCTGACCAGCCTTCACTTAGGGCGGTCACATGTCTGGCCCGCCTTTACTTAGGGCGGACACGAGGCCTGCTGAGGCCTTAGCCCAAAACACATGCAGGGCAGCAAGGCTCCTACGAGGTTTCAACCCTTACATAATAATAATAATAATAATAATAATAATAATAATAATAATAATATAATAATAGTGCAAGGAAGATGAGCAATAGCGAACTCCAGCAATCAAACAGCATCATACATATGAGTCCAGATAGTCTTGACCTCGAACCAACAACAGAAATGCATCACGAGATTCATCAAATAAGAGCACACCAATAGTTCATAATTGAAAGTGCTGAAATTGTCCCATCATCATCATCAACGAAGAACCAGAGTTGGTATCCTATTTGGCGCTTGGCGCCCAGACTACAGATGGCTGGTCCTATCTAGCCTATGCTGCAATGCTGAAGATGATGACAGCAAGCTTTCCCACAATACGAGCAGGCAGGGGCCATTGCCGCCTGCTTCAGGCACTGGGTAAGTCCCTCGCTCCCCTCACTACCTCGATCCTTTACAGACAGATACCACCTGTACTCCACCTACCGTGCAAATAATAACAATAATAATAATAATAATAATAATAATAATAATAATAATAATAAAAAAAATAAAAATAATAATAATAATAATAATGAAACGGTATTCACCACTTCGCAGTAGCTGATGCAGATCCCAGGGCTCGATCCCTAGTTCCCTACCTTACCTGTGTACAGTAACTGTGTCAACCCGTAGATTTCAACCCGCAACCTGTAGGACTGCCAGTGGTAGGTAGGATTTCGTAGGTCACAGGGCAGAAGGGACTCGAACTGTAGACCTGTCGGGTAGGAGTTTAGACAGTCCAGAGATCGTAGTTGTAGGCTCTCTGAAGGGTCAAGGTCGTAGCTGCTACTTACCTGAAAAGGCAAAGTCGTAGCTGCTACAATACCGAAAGGCCAAGATAGAAGTTTCTAGAAGTGGCCTTTCGGAATCAGCCTACGCTAGGCAGAGGCAAGTGGTTAAGCGGTGGCAGTCCACCTCGTACAGTCAGCAACCCCAGGCCACCCAGTCCGGTGCAGTCAAGCAAGTACCATCTGGGACCGTGTGCACCATGGGCCAGAGGTTACAGAGCAGACCAACGCATCACAGAAGCATAAATCAAGAGGTTGCGCCCAACCATTTATTCATTCATGCGGAAGCCATGCGAAAGCGCTGCTTCAGCGTCTTGTGCACGGAGGTTTGTTGAAGGCCCGAAGACAAAGTGGGCGAGAGCGAAGCAGGGTAGCCATAGCGATAGGTAGCGGCAACCATAGCTCCCATAGCTTAGTATAGGGTGCAGTGTGTGTGTACTATGTGAGTGTTCAGAGTGATGTGCGTGGGACATCCATGGTGATCCAGAGTGTGAACAGTGAGTTGTTTGGGCGCACAGCCGCCATAGCCAACTGAAAGAGAACTCTCTTATCTGGTTGCGACATCTCTGAGTACTGTGTGGGCGCATGTCGCCAGTTTGTCTACTACTGTTCACGTGTGAATAAGTTGAGTCTGATTGCAATAATAATAATAATAATAATAAATATGCAAAGAACATGACTGCGGACGAAGCTTAGAATTTCAAATCGCAAAATCACACTGAAGTTCGAGCATTCAAAGCATGAGCAGATAGCACAATGGAACCGAGCAACCATCCATTTGAGAATGATACCGCAGGATCGTAAGTCAATGTCAAAGCCCGATCGGGCAACTCCAACAACATAACCCAATGTAACTCTTACTCTTTAATGACGACTGACGCCCTATCTACACTACGGCCTATTTCTACAACTACGACATGCAAACAACCGATCAATTTGACGACTGGTGAGCGATGTTGTCAACATTAGTGCCGATTCTCTCTCTCTACCTGCTTGCAGATGCCACGAGGCTATAAAGCAGAATAATAATAATAATAATAATAATAATAATAATATAACAGCGAGATGACATTTCCAGTTCACACCATCACATAGAAAGTCAGATAGTCACACTGTGTCCAGGGAGCAGCATTGCACCAATAGTACCCCAATGGAGGTTCATGGAACTGAAAATCGATGTCAAAAAGAGTCATACTTTCTTCTTATCAACACAAGAGTCCAGCCCCCTCATTCTTCTACTTGTGCTCGGGGCCTAGCCTACTCCTACACAGCTACTACAGATTCCAAAAGATAATGCAATTGTTTGACATCAGCGGCAACCCGAAGTACTTGAAGAGGTCGCTCAGGCAGACCAGCGCCAATTCAAGGTAAGTGCCCCCTACATCATCATCACCCTTATCACCATACCCGGTGTCTGTGTCCTAGTGCACGTCATAGTCTGTGTTCATACTGATTGTGCGACTGCCACCTCCGTTTGTGTCACAGCATCTTAGTCTGTGTTACCGTGTGACTGTCGTCTCTATCATAGTGTATCCGTGTTTGTGTCACTTGTGTGACCGCATTAGTGGTTCTGAATCTRTATTTGTCTGAGTCCTGTATCTATCTGCACGAGTTCGTATTTGTCTTCGCTAGGTCTGTCATTCTCCGTCTTGCCACATCAGCTTATCTGTGCTTTGCTGTCAAGCCTTAGACCGTAGGTCAGTTCCGTAGTCAGTAGCTGCGTAGGACTTCCGAAGGATCGAGRTTGTAGTTGCTACAGTCCTAAGAGATCCAAGTTATAGCTGCTACAATTTTAAAGGGCCAACTCTACTTACTTCCGGAAGAACCGGATGCGGCCCCTTCAAACCTTGCCTGCAGTAGGTCGGATGCAAGTGGCCAAACGATGAAATTTATCCTCGTTGAGTCAACGGTATCCCATTCCTAGCCTTACTCTGTCCAATCAACAAGTGTCACGTGGGGCTGCGTGCATCAGGGACCCGGCGACCAGAAGTATTAATCAGGGCATCGTTCAGCCATTCATTCATAGCTGTATGAATCATGCCGATGTCGGCCACAACGCCTTGTGCGAGGTGGTCTGTAAAAAGTGTCCGAAGAAGGAGGTGGCTGAAGTGAAGACAATACAGACTTACCCGTAGGCGATGGGGTGTTGATAGAGTTGCGTGCGGGGTATCTCGCGCGATCTGAGTCGAGTGCGCACAATCAGTAGAGTTAGGACGCAGTGGCAAATAGGGAGGCTGCCAGGCGCTGAATCGCCATAACCAATGAAAGTGAATTCGTATCTGGAAGCCATACCTCTGAGTATTGAGTGGGCGTATCGACAGTTTGTTGTGCTGTTGTTTACAGGCGTGAAAAGTGTGAATGAAAGCGAGTCTGATTGTATAATAATATTAATAATAATAATAATAATAATAATAATAATAATAAAATAATAATATCAATAATAATAATAACAATAATAATAATATAAATAAGCAAGGGAGATGAGTAATCAGTAATTTTCAGCAATCAAACAGTATCATACACACAGACCAGGTAGTCGTGACGATCGAACCAACAGCAGCATTGCATTCAAAGAAGAGCACTGCAAAAGCTCATAATTGAGAATGCTGGAGTAGTCTCATCATCATCAACGAAGAACCAGAGCTTGATATCCTATCTGGCTCCCCGGCGCCCAGACTACAGATGGCAGATCCTGTCTAGCCTAGACTACAATGTTGATGACGACGTCAACAGCTTCCCAAGTACTAGCAGATCCCGGCCAATGCGTTTCTGTTGTAGCCCCGTTCAAACACGGGTACTCTAATAATAATGACCATAGTACAATAATAATAATAATAGTGATAATAATAAAATAATAATAATACAACAATTATAACAACAATAATGATAGTAACTAACTAAGTGCCCGCGGTGCGGGCGGTGCGGGCAATGCCCGCAAAAAAAAAATAAAAAAAAATGAAAAAAGTTAGGCCCAGACAAAGCTGCAAATTTCATTTTATTTCACCACTATTAACGAATTCAAGAAATGGAACACGCATAGACAGACAGAGAAAGGGAGAGAGAAAGAGAGAGAGAGGGAGGGACAGAGGAGAGAGAGATAGCGAGATATGGAGACACACAAAGACAGAAAGAGAGAAATCAATAAAAGAGCAAAGAATAAAAAAAGATCAACATCAGTATAAAAACAGAAGAAGTTTAACATGAACATTATTGACGCATTAAAGTTAGCAAGCGGCCGCAGTATGATCAAGGCACAATGATTGCGCAATGGAATCGACCTTAACGTAAAAAAATGTAATACTGTCAACTCAAAATTAT
>BFEA01000034.1:958150-976860 GCA_003427395.1 Chara braunii
AAGAGAGAGAGAGAGAGAGCGAGAGAGAGAGAGAGAGAGAGAGAGAGAGAGAGAAGGGGAGGCAAGGAATATTAAAGACAATCAGAAATGGATCGCGGGGTGATTATCAATCCCCCTGTATTTGCTTTAGGGTAGATGATGTGTGCTCTCTTCCACGCTTCGAGCTTTCTTTCCTCGTCCCGCCTTACCTGCTCTTCCACCAAGTTGCTGTTTCTGACTCATCTTGTGTGCTAGTACGGGTAGGCTTGTATCAGATCGAAGCCCCCTCTCTCTCTTTCTCAGGGGTCATCATTGTCTCTTATTTTTCTTTTCAACGGTGTGTTTCGTCGTGCCCCCCTTTCATCAACGGTTGCCTATCGGAAATGATCTGATGTGATTGTTGAAAATGTCTTTCTGGGTGTGCATTTGACTATAGGGGATATGTTCAGGGAATGAGCTGCTGACCGACCTTTCGAACAAGGTGGATATTTCACGTCGAACAAGGTGGAGTTATCTAGCGGGTTTTCGGAGCATCGGTGAGTAGAGTTACCCAAAGCCCTTTGTCTTAGGGTGCCCCGTCGATGGACGACGAGAAGAAACAAAGAAGTTTGTGTGAAGCTTCTTTTTGCCTGATGGTAGCTTCACGTACATCTTTTGACTGGGCGGAGAGTTGAATTCGCGCTTGTACTTTCGATTAACTGTGATCGCGATGGCTTCCTTTTTGGTTCCCTCTGCTTAACTCCCGTTGTCCTTGTCTCGTACAAGTAGTCCTCGCTGTTTCGCAGTTTTCTCATACGCTGAAGAAGGCCTCACCTTTTCTCAACCTAGTTGCATTTCCCGGATACGGATGGAAGATCCCTACCGCGAAGGATTTGCCGAATGTGTATTACTTTTCCATCCACCCTGCGGCGTGCTCGATTTGGGACCAGGCGGTGCTTTGTCTTTTTATTTCGGGGCTGTACTGACGACTCGTCCTGGTCAGACATGTTCAACCTAGGGTTTGGATGCTATTGGGCTTTGTGCCGTACCTGCAGTGGGAGAGAGAATATGTGTGTGCGTGTGTTTGTGTGTGTGTGTGTGTGTGTGTGAGAGAGAGAGAGAGAGAGAGAGAGAGAGAGAGAGAGAGACACAGACAGACAGAGAGAGAGAGAGAGAGAGACAGACAGACAGACAGACAGACAGACAGAGAGGGAGAGAGAGAAGGGTCTCATGTTACCTGGCCTGTCCCGATTACTCTTGAATTTCAATAGAGTTCCCACGGATCTGAACGAAGAGTAATCGGGTGGAAGATGCGTCAGGAGCGACCCGCAGCGCGTGATTGGTGTAGTTAATTAATTCGGAATTGTTTTTTTTCTGTAGCATCAACTGATTCTCTGTCTGGTCGGCTAGCGAACGCGAGTCTCTAGTGATTATGGGTTTGTGTCTGATATTCATATGCGTAATTCGATGCTGATGCTAATCGTATAATTAACTTGTTTTGTGATGATGATGATTCGTTTCCCTTTGCGAGCATGGCGAAGGCCAAAGATGATTGTGATCGGTGTAGTGGCGAGGGCATTTGTGCATAGGTCTTTTGTGTGGATCAGTTTCAACATTGACGTCGCGATAGATAAATCCCTTGATGACTGCCCGTAGGTTGTTCCTGCGTTAGCATGTCCGTTGACTGATCAAGTACGCTTGATCGATGTCTGTACCGATTGATCCTTATCATTGGCCACGAAGGTGACGATGATTGCGTCGTCGGTTGGACAGTGTATGGTATGGTTCTGTGTATTCCCGTTTCAGTGCGGGATATGCGTATGCATGTTCCAGGCGGTGCCAGATGTTCGCGTCGAGGACGGGGCCGAGTTCAAATTCCGTTTGGTATTTCGGATGAAATCATATATCTCCTCCTCACTTTTATTGTTTTTCTTTTGCGGGTTGAATTCTTACGAAGCACGGTTTGCCTGTCGTAGGATCAAGCCGCGCTTTCCTCGGGCAACTATCCAAATTCGTCGAAGACCTGAGTGAGCATCTAGAGTCTGCTGCTTTTTCCTTATTTTTTCTAACAGGGAACCAGTAGTTATGATGGAGTCTGGGAGCGACGGCGGGCGGGTTGAGTATTGCATGCGTCTGTGTTTTCTGCTTGTGACCTAGTTGTGGATGTGTGTCTTTGCTTGTGTGCGTGTGTGTTGTTATGCTCGCTGTGTGTGTGTGTGCGTGCGCGCGTTTTGAGTGAGGGAAGAGGGCGAGTAGGGTTTTTTGCTGGGCGGAGAAAGCGAGCTGTTACGACGCTGTGCTCAGCGTACCCCGCCTTTGCCGCTCCATAAATTGCGCAACCCTCCTATTGCACGCGTTTCCTGTTTCACCTGCCCCCATAAGTGGCTGAAATGGCCGGAGGTTCTGCGTGCATGCTGTGGGCTTCTCTTGATTGCAAGCAAATTCAACGGACCAACATTCACTCTGTCACTTTCTTTGTTTCGTTTCTTCTTTTGTGCCATATAAGCATTCAACGAAGAGCACTGGACGTGAGTCGTTGAATTGAAAGCCTGCAGTCAAATGAGCGCTCGCAACCCCCCCTCTATCATCAGCATCCGAAGCATTGGCATGAAATCTTTGAGCCGAGAAATGTCAACTGATTGTAGCTGAAGAATTTTTCTCGAGTTAGGAGGTTTTGTCAGCACTAGTTGCTGGTATGGCTGTCTTTGGGTACGATCTTTTCGCTGCTAATATGTCAGCATGGTATTTGACGAATTGAACTCCTCGTTAGTCGCAGTTAAAGCCGTCGCTCTCCATTATCCTGTTGCCCGCTTACATTGGCGCGCACCTCGTTGGTCGTTAGGCTGAGATCGCTTCCCGTGACCTTTTTGGCAATTTGAACAAGGCTTTTAGCGGAATTAGGCCAGCGAGGAAGACGCCTCCAGTCATAGCGTCGACAAGGTTGTCTGCTTTGCTTAATCGCCGCTTGGATTCTGTATTACGATGAGTATAAACCCTCCATCCGGGGCGACCATGATCTCATGCTTCTTGGACCGAATGCGCAAGAAAGTGAGGTCATTTTGCGCTGCGGCTGCCTTTTTTGATGACGCTCCGTCGCCTTTGACCCTTGCTGTTGCCGGATTTTGATCATGTTTATTGAAGCCCTTCACAATGGTCCGCGCCTTGGACACGAGCGTGCTCATGAGAGCTGCATACTGGACCGATGTGGTGTTGTCCAGTGTTGTTCTAATTGGAATTCCGTCACCGTTGACAATGATGCTCCCAAGCACTCCTTTATGGGAGCTGATCCGCTTGAATGTCTCTTCCACTTCCGACATGGCTGGCCGATTTGTTGTTAACTGCTCCCTCTTCTGCTTTGGCAAATGGTGGGATCGATTTCTGAGCCCGGGCCAACTTCGCGGATTCTTTCCGTTGCTCGCTCCTCTTGGTGTTCGGCTCGCACTTCTACTACTGCATCTCTCGTATCCAACTAAAATGAAACATAGCCGTCGAAATATATTACGTCCCCGTTTCAAACCCCCGAGGATATCAACCGTTCACGAATCGGACCACACTCTTTCTTAGGCCGTGCTCGGATCAAGGAGGCTTTCCATGGTTCTGTATGTGAACGCCGAAGAGCCAACCGCTCGCCCCAGGGAGTGGCGGTGTGAGTACGTTCTTGCTCGTTGCTCCTAGATTCTCGTTTCAATTTTAACTTCACAGGAGAGGCGGCCGCACCCTTTCTTTCCTTCACCCTCGCTCTTCTCTCATCCCGAGTCCCATCCCCTTTTTCTACACACTTTCGCTTTTTTCTTTCCCCTGTTGATTTTTTTTGCTTTGTTTTGTTTTGTTTTATTGGGTGCCTTTTTTGACGTGCAAGCAAACCTTCAACAGTCGAACAACACCTTTGCAAAGTGGCGATGGAGGTGAGAGAGGTGATGGAGGTGAGAGAGGCGATGGAGGTGAGAGAGCCAGATAAAACAAAACAGAACATGTGTACATGTGTACTCGATTATACGTGCGTGCTGACGGACAAAATTCACGGTCATGCAGTCAGCCAATCGTCGGTTTCACACCATACGTCGTCGGTATGTCAAAAAATTGAGAGCGCACATATAAAAAGTCATAGCACTGGAGACATGCATGTCTCCGGCATTGAACGCCGAGAGCATAGCAAACTAAAGCATGTTGAAAGCAGAGTACGGTCTAGCATCCGTCAGTCATTCTCTATACCTTGTTATTGTGCAGCGTAGAAGTGTTCTGCCCTTCTACCACTGTGCATACCATGACATTGTTTATCAGAGCGCACCGAAGAAATTCAGAGTTCGCGATCTAGCATGGGGCCCGTGGCAGATCTAGATCAATGCGATGAAATCACGTACAAGTGCAAACCAACACATGAAGTCGGGAGTCGGRGGGGGGGGGGGGGGAAGGAGAAGCAGAGGGGTGTTACTGCCGCCTTGAGGTATCAGGATAAAGTTGGTTGGAGTGATTCTTAAGTGATCAGCGGGCAAGTGGGGGGTACCACGGTTTCCAGACGAGTTTCTTTTGCTGATCCAAGTCACACAGTTTCCTGTTCAGATCTTATTCGTTTCGACTAAGGGCTTCGACCAGGTCTGCAATTGTTTCCGTCTTGGGAATCTTCAGGGTGAAAAAAACTAATTCTCACTCCGTCAATATGTTGCCGGGTTATTCTCTCAGTGACACTCCCACCTATGTCAAATCTGTGCGGTGTTGTGAGGAGAGGGGTCTGGCTTCTTCAAGAGCGCCCTGCAGGTGGGTGCACGGATGTCATTCACCGTGAGGGGTGCTTCCCTGCCAGGAACAGGGAGGCCAATGCGGAGTACCAATGGAATGCTATGCTATACCTGCTGTGCAACTAAGGCTCTCGGGAGACGCGGTCAAATGTTGATGTTTCATACTGCTGATTTGACAACGGCCTCCCCTCTTACAAAACTTCTCTCCATTACACACTCGCGGATACCTCTTGTGTGCGCTCGCGCCTTCTCCTTCTTCCCGTTTTGGGGGTTCCAGTAAAGTTCACTGCACAGCATGTTGGAGGATGGCACCTAGGTTAGTTAGTCGAGCACTTGTTGCTTATGCGCCGTTGGGGTTAGGTTGCAGGTTCAAATCCTCGGGCCTGCAATCTGGTGGGTATGCGTTGGGATGTGCTGGATTGCTGTCACTTAGGGCCATTTGCACACTGCAAATGATGATAGCCCAATAGCTAGTGTGCCTGCATTTCTAAATGCTGGTTGCAGGTTCGAGAGATGTCACACTCATCATCTGGGGGCTGTGGCGCATGCTGCAAGGAGACTTTTAATCCACCAGTTCACTCGAGCCTAAGTTGACGAAGCTGCCTTCCACGGTTCGCTACCCTGTGGCTGTGCCTTCTAAAAGTGGCCTGCCACTTTTGGTACTTCACAGGGCAAAAGTCAAGTGCTCTTACCCTGTGTCACGGGTAAGAGTAAGAGCACTACTTGGTCTCGTGTGAATTGGTGGCTTAATAGCTTGCATTATGGCTGATCTTGGAAAGCCCCCAGCCCTTGGGGGAATGATCCTACAGGTTGTGCAGTTTGTTTTATGTGCATTGGCATCTTAGGGCTGGGTGCCTCATGGGGGAACGGTCCTGCAGGTTCGGCAGGCTGTTGTATGTGTTCACGATGTTCTGGTGGGTTCTGTAGGCTGTCCTCGTTGTATGGGTGGTTCGTGATGGATGTTCCGATGATTCTGGTTTGTCAGTCTGTTCAGCTGTGTCTGTGGGACAGGGTGTGATCCGGGTGTTTTGTTTGTTCTGTTGGGCGCCTTAGTGGCTCTGTGTAATGTGCACTTTGAGGGGGGGAAAGAGGTATCCCGACTTGGTAAGCCACCTCTCAACTCCTGGTGAGAGGTACGATGGGAATGTAGCCACAGATGCCTGGTGAGAGCTCCTGATCCGCACCTCTTTCGCCGCTTTCGTGTCAGAGTTGGCAGGGGGGTATGTGTGGGGTAGCCTGGTAGGTCTCTTGTAGTGCAGGGAGGGGGGGGGGGGGGGGGGGGGGGGGGAGGGTACTACTCTCCCGTTTTTTTCAGCTCCCTGACCCAAGTCCTGGGTGGTGGTGCATGGTATTGACAGTGTTGTTGCTTGGGCAGGGGCCTGACTTGTATATGCAGGCCTCCAGAACCTTTTAACAATGAAAGAAAAAAGAAAATACAATATGGTGCTGTGTCAAAAGGGAGAGAAGAAAAACGTCGAGACAGGGATGTGCACCAGATTTACTTCCCTTGATTTCCCTCTTTTCAATGTGTGCACCAAATTTCCTTAATAGAGTGATGGGGATGAATGCAGTTGTTGCCAAAACTCCATTCTGCTCTTTTTCAACCATCATGACGATTAGTCAAGAGTTAAACCACCTGTTTTGAAGGACCTCCTGTTTTCTAGCTTAGTGATTTAGGGAGCAGTAGAAGGGCACAACCGAGTTGTAGTGAGGTGGCTAGGACAGGAGTAAATGTAGTACCGGAGAACGTATAACATTGCTGCCTGGGACTCTTTGGGGCTTCGACCAAATTTGAAATCGACTCGCTGCATGGCTCAGCGGAGGTGGTTGTGTGGAAGCCCCTGTTGTGAGAGCATCCAGTCACCGGTACCACCAAGCCTGTGTTCCTGAAGCTTGGTAACAGGGAAACTTTGGGGATGTACATACGCGTTTTTGAGGCGGATTGCGTCCCGATTTGTACTGGTTCTTGCCACAGACCTGAGGGCGGCTTTGCCTGTGACAGGGCACAAACAACGAGCCAGTCCATGGGACTGGCAGTTCAAACAACCTCCACCCGTCTTTTGGAATGAGACCTTCTGCAGTGTCGGCCATTTGTATCGAGTTTGTGCCAGAAATTCTGTTTATGGTCGATCTGTCTCTTCCTTTTTTAGATGTGTCTCCCTAATACAGCCCTTATACAGCAGCATGTACTTTTTATGGCCATGATTCTTTTGAGGTTGTTTATGTGAGAGGAAAAAATTGCCACCAAAATTGGGTAACTCTAAATTGTTGCCCCCTCTTGATGCTCATTGCTCGCCCACCTCTGGCAGGTGGAATTCATCTCTGTGGCAGTCACATTGGGTTACCGAGTCACTAATGGTGCCCGCTGGGGTGTTGCTGGTTTGAACCTTCAGTAGCCTGCCAAGCTATAAGTGACATGGTTTTGGAAGTCGTCGACTTCGAGCCGAGTGCGCCTGGGACAGACTAGAACCCGGGACCAGGCAGGGTGTGTGGCCCACATCCCGTCGCCCACTTTCTACAGCCGCCCGTCCGTTACGACAACCAATAAGGGATCTGGAATGGCCTTCCAGGCCCCATCCTTTCCGAAAAAGGAAAACCACCGCAGAATTTCCTATTTGAGGAACCGCTGCTGATGCCAAAGCCACATTCCGCAGCGACGGTGGGCCCCCTCTGTTTCATCATCTCTGTTGGCAGTGCCTATGTTGCAATGCCAACAGCTGGTACGCAACAAATGGCTGTAGTGAACCGGTTCCATCCCAAAGGCGCAGAGCTGCTCACCCCATACCCAGGGTATGTCCGCTTTGCAGGCTTGTCCGTGCGACAACGCCTGTTGTACGGCCTGAGACCTGCTGGACCGAATAAAGGACCGCTACATGTTCGCTTTGCACGTTGCCGACTTCTGCCCGCGTGCACTGGAGTACGGACCTGGGAGGTAGGTAAACGGACGGGAGTTTTGGAAGTGGGAATGTAGGGTCACGTAGGAATAAACGGTCCGGGGACCTGCTGAAAGCGGTCGCCCGTCATCTTCTGCGACTGGAATCTTGGTCTGTGGGGTCTGGGAAGTTGCCTCGCGACTTCCGAAACCGTTTGCCGCTGTCCTGTGGGGTCCCTCCCTAATAAGAGAAACAAAGTAAAGCCTGTTGGTGGCACGACATGGCCTTGCACGACAACTGTTCAGGTATGCACTGGTGGGCATAATAGAGCATAGGAATAATGATGCTGCGATGTACAATTTGCTTAAACCACAAGCCGGGCTTGAACATTGGAAGTGTGCCTTCTGTACGCGTCTGCAAGTTTTGGAGGCTGCGACCTACAATGTGCGTTGGGCAGTTCGGAATCTGTTTACATTGTTGGGGCCCAGCCTGCGCCGACCTTGGGGTGTTAATCTTTCACCACATTGCGATGCAGTTTTGGCAGGAAAAAAAAATGTAAAACAATGATATGAAGGTAAACTGACTGTATTTTTCAAAAACAAAAACAATACGACACTGTCTGGTGCTCACTTGTGTCAGAGTACTGTACCACCTACAAGGCAATTATGCCTCGTCCCTACCATCATATCCTTCGCCCACGTTTTGCGCGCATAAATGTGTCGACTACCTATTCTGTTGAGGGTTGTACTTCAACGGTTTTGTGCTATTTTTGTGTCTTTGTAGACTTGAAGACACTTCCTTCCAATAAATTGCAGCCCTAAGTTCGACAAAAAAGAGAGTTGTTTTTTTTACCCCTTCGTTCCCTTTTGTTCAATCACAATTCACATTTTCTTTCTTCAATACCATTGTGAAAAAGGGCAGCTGCCCTCAAATCTGTAACCTAACTGAAAAGATGCTGGTGGGGCTTGTCCCCTGCTGCAGAATGATTGAAGTCTCAATGTGGCGGTCGGGATTGAGTGGTTCTCACTTCCTCTTACTACCAGGCCTGTGCCCTTTGTCCGGGATTTATGCATATGCCGTGGTCAGTCTATTTCTTCTCATCTCTTATCAGCTTCACCTTTTGTCATGGCATTGCAATGACTTCAACACTTGTCCTGTTTTCCTAGTTCACATCAGCCTCCTGTTTCTGGTTCCGCAGGGAATCACTAAACAGCCAATGTGCTGTCTTTAATTTAAAAAAATAACCACCAGCCCTGACCAATACATTTGGTTTGGTACAAATGTATTTGAGGGTGAGATCTTTTTTTCCGTTTATTGTTTTTTCCTGCGTTCGGCCGAACTTGCCCTATGTGCCTGCATCTATTTCCAAATTTTTTGTCAATGGAAATGAGAATAAAACAAGGGGTGCTTGGAATTTTGTTCACCGTCAGGTTGGGTGAGTTTTTCTCCATTTTGCGTTTTGCGGCTTGTATAACTTAGCGGATCGGTATTGGTCTTTGCAGCACTTTGTCCCTCTTGCTCCAAGCCCCTCCTTCCCGATGTCAACATCTGCTTCTCGCCAAGTTTGCTGGAAATGGCGAAGGCATGAAATCAGGGAACTTTGGCTGGCACCACCAGCCATTTCATTTCGTTACTCCGGGCCACACAACCGGGTGTGTGTACTGTGGGGTTTGAACAAAATGCCTGGGAAATTGAATCAAATTCTCAGAACCTGAAGGATTTTCTGCGCCTGGAGCTCACAGCCAGCAATTTTTGGGCCTGCCAGGCCAGCAGGAAGCAGTACTGTCTTGACCCGGACACAATGTACTGTCATTCTAGCTGTATTTGGGACAACTTTTGAGTCTAGATGCAGCAATGATGACAGTATGTTGTATTCTGGTGAAGACGGCCAGAATGTTTTTCCCATCCATCTCTCATTACAGCTCCGCCCTCGGTCAATGCCCCCATCTTTTAAAGCTTCTTTTTTGGTAAAAAGTTGTCTTGAAAATTCGCCAAAGCTGGTGCATTCTTCACAGATATAATGTATCCATAGCTAAGTGGGCCCAACTAATTGAAGAATTTGCAGATTCGAATCCTGCACTGGGAACTTTGGGAACTAGTTCCCCCTTCTGCCCAGTCTGGCTGAAACAACTCATGGCATACAAGCATACCACCATGGCATAGGGGTCTCATCAGAAGCAGCAGGTGGTGAAAAACATTGCTGCTGCGCTGGGCCTGCCCATCGGCAGGGTCCGGCGAACACTCTGTTCAACAATCTCGGGAGTGCCAATCTCCACGGTTTACCCTGGTGAGGGGTGAGGGGGAGTGCAGTCACTTGAGGACCGCCATTGCCACATAAGGGACGACCATGGCATGAAGAGTGTGAAACGTCAAGAAACGACTGGAATACTAACAATACTCTTAAGGCGGTTGGGAGAGAAGGTTTACCTACTTTGTAATCGGAACTTCGGAAGAGGAGGAGCTATTCCTCAATCTTGGGAGGGATAATCTCGAAAGGGAAAATGGTGGCCACGTACGGAAGACAACTGGTGAAGTGTTGAGCTTGATTATTCAAAAAGGATGTCACATGGCAGGGGAGGTGATGATGCAAGGTGAGGAGATCTTTGACAGGTGGGAGAGAAGCGGATTGAATGGGAACCCAGTTCACTTCCCAAAGAAAAGGAGAAAAAGATGCTCGGAATTTCAACTGTTGTCGTCCTCCTTCCTCCTCCCTCCATCCAAGTCGTGCCCTCCTGTTTCCTCTATCCTCTCCGCCGTTCCTCTTTTCCTCCATCGTCCGCCGTACGCTTCTCGCTTCATTCTCGCTCCGGTATTGTCATCGCCGTTCTTCTAGCTTGGCCCCCATGCAAGCATGACATGCGCACCTAGAGACATCGAGAAGCAGATCGAATAGGAACCAAGTTCGCTTCCCAAAGAAAAAGGAAAAAAGATGCTCAAAATTTCAACTGTCGCCCTCCTTCCTCCTCTCGCCTCCATCGTAGTCCGTCCCTCCTCTTTCCTCCATCCTCTCCGCCTTTCCTCTTTACCTCCATCGTCCCCCCTCCTCCACATTGTCTGTTCCATTTCTCCCATTCCCGTTTCTTCTCCTCCCTAGTTCCCTTTCCCCTCCGAAATAAACACGCTTGAAATTTCAACAAAGAAATCCCATGCCCTTTCCTCCGTCCATCGTTGTCGCCCTCCTCAATCCTTCTCCCTCCCCCTCCTTCCTCCTCCTATCCTCGTTCCTTTTCCATTCGTCCACATGTACCCCTCCTCTTTCCTCCATCGTTCCTGTTGTCCTTGGTCCTCTTTTTCCTCAATCCTAGCTCTTCTTATTTAGTTTTTCCTCCCTCCTCGTGCCTTCTTTATACAGGTGATGTGTGCACTTACCAAGAAGAGCCTACCTCCTTCTCCATGCGCGCTCGTCGACCTCCTCCCTTCTCGTCCTTTGTCCTCTTCTTCGTCCATCCTCGCTTCTCTTATTATGTCCCTCCTCCCGTTTCACTTGATCTCCATTCGGTTTGTGTGGGCTTACCAGAGAGTTTCCCTCCTCCATGCATGCTCGTCCCTGTCCTCCCTCTGCCTAACCTCTCCTCCCTCCCCCTCCCTCGCCCTTCGCTCTGCCACTACCCACCACCCTCGATCGTGATTCTCTCCCTCCTGCCTCCTCTCTCTTCGCCCTTGCTGCTCCTATTCCCTCCTACTCCTCAATCGTCGACCTCGTGACCGTCATTGTCCTCCTCATGTCGTGGTTTACGCATATGCTTGTGTGTGCGTATTTTGTCATGATGGCCCTTGATGCAGGCGAGTTGCGGCCTGCAATTTGAGACTGTTTTTTTTAGGATGATGAAGGGGGAAGAAGGTGCATGATTACGGAGGATCGTTGAAGGAGAAAGATGAAACAAACGAAAAAAGTGAATGGTTGGAGGACGAGTAAAGGTGGAAGAAGAAGATGGATGTTTACAATGAACGGAGATGAAAAATGGGTGGAGGAGGAGGACACATATGCATGACTATGATGGACGGGTAAAGAGGATAAGGGAAGCTGCGGAAAAAAGATGCATGGCTATGGTGAATGAACATGGAGGATAAATGAAGGTGAAAGAAGAAGATGGATGATCGTGGTGAACGGGGATGAAGGATTGGGTGGAGGAGGAAGAAGATGCATAACTATGGTGGGTGGAGATGAAGGACAGAGGAAGGTGACGGAGGAAGATGATGGAAAAAGATGCATGACTATCGGGGAAGGATGGAAGAGGTGGATGAGGAAGAAGAAAGAAAGTGCATGGCTATGGAGGATGGACGAAGGAGATATGTAATAAATGAGAAAGGAGGTGCATGAATATAGTGGTCTAAGCATAAGCGGTCAATAACGTGCTGAATCTTTATTAAAAAGTAATTCGGAAGCGGAAATAATTGGGTTTCGACACTTTAAAAGGTGCTAAAAATCTTGAATGCCCTCTTTTACGATAGTGTTGAAGATTATGAAAATATTGTAGTGGTGGAAATGTTAAATATTATGAATATCTCCAATGTTCTCCATTGTATCAGATTGCATATAGATGTTGAAGATTCTGAAAAACCTTGAAGTGGTGGAAGTGCTGAAAATTTTGAACACCACTTAGTGTTTGGATTAATGTTGACACAAAAGATTTTGAAAATTTTGAAGTGGTGAAACTGCTGAAAATGATGAACCTCCGACTGTTTTGGTTTCTTTAAGGAGGGGGTATTCGTAATTTTCAGCTCCTTCATGACTTCATAAATTTTAGAAATTTCAAGATTTCGGAAACTTTGAATTGGTGAGGAATCTGAGGATGTTGAAAAACTTAACCCCACCTCTTTCACCCTGCTTCGTTTTATTTTGGGCGGGGTGTGTTTTTAATTTTAATACTTATGTAAATGATGAATATTAGAGGAGTCGGTAACCACCTATCGAACGAAGATAGCGGACGGATGAAAGAAAAAGAAAAATATTCATGGCTATGATGCATGGAGACAGAGGATGATTGAAGGTGGATGAAGAAGATGCATGGGTATGGTAAATAGAGATGTAGGATAAATGAAGGTGGAAAAAAACGATGCATTGCTATGGTGGTTGTGGATGAAGGGTGGGTGAAGGAGGAAGATGAAGATGCATGACAACGGTGGATAGAGGTAGAGGATGAGTGAGGGTCAAGAAGGTGCATGACTACGATGGACAAAGATGGCAGACGAGTGGAGGAAAAGATGCATGGCCATAATGGATGAAGATGGAGGATGAGCGGAGGTGGAAGAAGAAGATGCATGACTATGGTGGATGGGGATGGAGGATGAGTGAAGGTGGAGGAAGACGATGTATGACTATGATGGATGGGGATAGAGGATGAGCGAAGTTGAAGGAAGAAGATGTATGACTATGATGGATGGAGATGAGGATGGGCGAAGCTGAAGGAAGAAGTTGCAAGGCTAAGGTGGATGAGGATGGAGGATAACTGAAGATGGAGGAAGAAGATGGATGACTATGATGGAGGATAAGGGAAGGCGGAGGAAGAAGGTGCATGTCTATGGTGGATGGGCATGGAGGATAAGTGAAGATGGAGGAAGAAGATCCACAACTATGCTGGATGAAGATGTAGGATGAATGAAGATGGAAAAAGAAGATGCATAAATACGAAGGTTGGAGGTGGAGGATGCGTAAAGTTGGAAGAAAAAAATGCATGGCTATGCAGGATGGAGATGGAGGGGACATGTGGGTGAGATCAAGCAGGGAAAAATATTTCAATTTGATAATAGTGTTCTTCTTAGTGTGATTCCTAAGGTATTACCTTGTCCTGTTTTTAAAGGAACAATAGCAAAACGTCCATAATGTATACGTTGACTTTCTATCTGAGATTCTAAGCATTTTCGTTGAACTTTGTCATCAGTAACATTTTGAGTCATTATGGAATATCCTTCTTCAGTATTTCCTTCACATCTTTTTAGTTTCCTATCAAAGTATATTCAAACTACCACTTTGTATTTTTTCATTATAAATTCCTCGGTAATTCACATTTGAAACAAACTTACAAGTTGCGAATAAGTAATCAATTTGCATTTTCAAGGCAAAAAATTGATAATCCACAATACCACTCTAACCACAATTGGAATAAAACACATAACTCTAATTGAAAAAATGATCAAAATCAATCAAGCACAGTCTGAAGTAGGTCAAAAGTATAAACTAGTACACCTCATTAGTCTATAACAGCTAACAAGTAGAAAACCAACAAACTAGCCAGTATAAATCAGGAACATACAGTAGCAGGTTGATTTAAAGCTAGAAGATTCACGCCCGGTCGGCCACCCGGGCGTGACGCCCACGGTACGCAGACATGCAAAAAAGAATTTTTTTTGTTTTTCTTTTGTTTTCTGCGCTCTCCCAGATGACCTCGCATCTGGGCCTAGTTCCTTTATTTGCGAGTTGGTTTCCAAAGGGGGGGGAGGGGTATAAATTTGTTGTAAAGAGCCTAAAGAGGTTTAAACGGGAGTGCCTTAGTGTGAGATCGTTTTTTATTTTTTATCTCCAATTTTGTGGGGAATTTTAATGTGATCCTCAACCAAAAGTCGTTTGTATTGCAATTCTACATAAAATATGTTCTTTTTGAATTTTTCATTTTTTTCTTGTCGCTGGGCCTGGTCGGAACCTTGCTTTTGGGTCATGCCCAACCGCATACTCCAGCGTGTATTTGGGCATAGGTTGGGTGCCCGACCGCTCGGAAAACTAGCCTAGATTTAAAATACATATATGATCAATTACAATCTAGGGGAGAAAAACATCACAAAAACAACAAACTAAAAACATATACACATCAAGTAGTTATTCTAGGTAGCTCTGACGTATATATATGTGGTTAGATCGAAGTCTAGGTGAGAGAATCATAAGAAAAACAACAAACTGACATACTCATCAAGTACCTATCCTAGACAACTCCAAAGTGCATGCATGTGATCATATTTTAGTATATATGAGAAAATATTATAAAAATAAGAAACTAAATACTTATATATATTATGCATCTATCATCAATAGTTTCAAAATACATATATATGATTAGATCTAAGTTTAAATAAGAGAAACATAAAAAAAAAAACAAAGGAACTAGTCATACATATCATGCATCTATCCTAAATACTTCCGAGGTACATGCATGTGATCACATGTAGTCTATGTGAAAGACAAAATTAAAAAACAACAAAATAACTACGCATATTCAGCGATTATTCACACTAGGTAGCTCAAAAGTGAATAAGTGTAATCATATGTAAGTGTACATGAGAGGAACATTAAAAAAAAAAACAGCAAACTAACTTTTGATGCACATTATCCATCTATCCTAGGTAGTTTCGAAATACTTACATGTGATCGACTTAGTCTAAGTGAAACAAATATAAAAAAACAACAAATTAACTACTCATACATGTCATACATTTATCCTAAGTAGTTATGAGGTACATACATGTGATCACATCTAGTATAGGTGTGAGAAGTGTGAGAGAAACAAAAAAACTACTTATTCATTTACATCACTTATCGATCATATATAATTTCGAAGTAGATATATGTGATTAAATATAGTATTGGTGAGAATAACATAAGAAAAAGGACCCACTAACCGGACATATACATCAAGTGTTTATCCTAGGTAGTTATGCAGTACGTGCGTGTATGTACGTCTATGTGAGATAAACATTAGAAAAACAACAAACTAACTACTCATATACAGTACACATTTATCCTAGGTAGTTCCGAAGTGTATATGTTTCATTAAATCTAGTTAAGTTAGGAAAATCATAGGAAGAACAACAAACTAACTACTAATACATATCATGCATCCGTACTAAGAAGTTCCGAAGTATGTACATGTAGAAGAAAAAGAAAAAAAACTACTCGTATACATCACACGTACGTCCTAAGTAGTTACGAAGTAAAATGATTTCTACTCTTCCAATTTTGCATCACAAAAGTAATTTTGCTAACCATTGTACAATCACAAAGTTTTTTCTACAACTAAAGCATAAACATGTTTTTGTGCCATCATAGAAACATAATCTGATTTATTAAAATAAGGCAAAGCTTGTAGATAGGTTTTAATATTTAATTAATTTTTATATACCTCTCTATATGGTTCTGCAACTATAACACATTAACAGTAAACATACACGAAGAGGCTACAAAATAGAAAAAATATAACTCACAATGCACAAGTCACCTTTCTAACATAGTCGGAAGTACAAAGTACAACACATTTATAGTAAACATGTGTAAACAAGTAAGAAAACATAAATAACATAACTTTAAATGCACTAATTGCCTACCTATTAAACATGTAGAAACTGTAATACATTTATCGGGAAAAAAACATGTAAAAAATATGAAAAAAATATGAAGAACAAAACTTACAATCCAGTAATCGCTTACCTAGTATAATATGAAGTACAAAGTAGAGCACATCAATATTGAACATGCACAAAGAAGTGAGAAAACATTAAGAACACAATTCACAATGCACTAATCACCTACTTAGTATAATTCGAAATACAAAGTATAATACATCTATAGTGAACATGAAAAACACAACTTACAATGCATTAATCACCTACCTAGTATATTCCAAAGTACAAAGTAAAACATATGTATAGTGGAAATGCACATAGGAGTAAGAAAATATGAAGAACACAACTCATTATGCATGAATCACCGGCGTAATATAGTCCAAAATAGAAAGTAAAGCACATCTATAGTGGATATGCATAAATAAATTATAAAGCATTGAAAACGTTTTTCATAATGCACTAATAAACTACCTAGTTTAAATCTCAAGTAAAAAGTACAACACGTATATAGTGAACATGCACAAAGGAGTGATAAAATANGTTTTTCATAATGCACTAATAAACTACCTAGTTTAAATCTCAAGTAAAAAGTACAACACGTATATAGTGAACATGCACAAAGGAGTGATAAAATATGAAAAACACAACTCTCAATTACCAACTAAGCTACCTAATGTAATATAGAGTATGAATTTACCAATTCATGGAATAAAACTTAAAATTATGATACTTTACAGAAGGAAGAAAAAAAAAGAANCTAAGCTACCTAATGTAATATAGAGTATGAATTTACCAATTCATGGAATAAAACTTAAAATTATGATACTTTACAGAAGGAAGAAAAAAAAAGAAATAAAAAGAAGAAAAACAACAACAAAAAATAAAAGAGGAAGAAGAAAAACTTCTCCCCTCTTGTGGCATTGATGATGTTCAATCTCCCCTTGCAGTTCACTCTCTTCCTCCCGTCTTTCCTTTCGACCTCCACCTTTCCTGGGAGGGTTATGACTTCCTTTCATATCGCTAGAATTCCCAATGTCTCTCCTTCTTTCCACTAATGTGATGCTTCATCTTTTTCTGTTTGTCAAGAACCCCCTCCTCCTAGGATTGCTTAGTGTGCCACTTTACCTTCTCCTGTTTCTAAAGATCCTCCTCCTCCCAGGATTGCTCAGTCTTCGGCTTCGTTTCCCTGACCATAGTGACTCTCTTACCTTACTTATAAAAACCACCTGTCTAGAGGGTTTATGGAACTCCCTCTAACATTTCTCTACCTCTCACGACCTCAAGGGGTATGGCGGAGCCTCGTCTTAGGCTAACGTCATTCCCTACCACCCTCCTAGCATGTGCTAATGCTCTCCTCGCTCTTTCTAGCCTCTGAAGAACTGTGTTGGACCTCTACTTGCTCCATTTGCTTTATGGTTCATCCACTAGCTGTTTGGACATTTGCACTTTGGTTGCTTTATGGTTCATCAACTAGCTTTTTGGACAACGTGTAAACATACAACATAAATTTTCTTGACACGCAACTTCGGTTGATTGATAGTTTAACTGTAAAATTTTTCGTTTAAATCAATATCTTTCAGTCTAAATCTATACATTTCAGTTGTACTATCACCATTTTTATAAAAATTCGACTAAAAAAACTAGTGAAATTAAAAGTCTGGGATTTGGATTGAAAAGGTTGGATAGACTAACATTTCAAATTATGACCGAAAATTCAACTTAATTTGGTTTGATATTACATTGAAATTACCGAATTTGGATTGACCTTCTATATAAGCTATACTGCATTTAAATTGAAATCTAACTAAAATTATTTAATTTAAACTGAAATTCATATGAAAGTTTAACACTGCGTTGCACGCCGTTCGCGGTGAACGCGAACACGTTCGCCCGGACGTGTTCGGGCTTTAAAAAATGGCGAACGTGATTTTTTTTTTTTTGGGGGGGGGCGGTGGGGGAGGTGTGTCGGGGGGAATAGGCCTGTGTCCCGGAAACCCCCCCACTGCTCCGAGATGCATATAAGGCTCTGTAGAGCCCCCGTGTGTGTGTAGATCCACAACTTCCCCTATTCCACCCAGATGAGTAGATCCAAAGTCATAGCAACTTTACCTGTATTGCAGACAACGAAGCATGCTCAAGATAAGCCAATCCACCATTGAAACGGTTTTGTTTGTGAAGTCAATGCCCGTTCAGAACCTTACCTGTGTGTGTGTGTGTGTGTGTCCGTRTGTGTGTGTGTGTGTGTGTGGCAGACAACAGTCTGGCCTGCGTTGCACATTGCGAAATGAATGTTTGGTTGGGCGCTGATCCTTGATTTGTACTTCTATTGTGCGTTGGTCTGCCCTGTTTCCCAAGCCCCGGTGTGCCTACAGTCCCATATGGTACTTGCTGACTGGACTAGGGGAGACTGGGACTGGGTACTACACAGATACTGTACACAGGTAAGGGGAAGGACTAGGGATCGAGCCCTGGGACTTGCATCTGCTACTGCAACGTGGAATCCGTTTCAGGGGCATCCTGGCGAGACTGTCAGGGTTCAACCTCATGAGAAGTCGGTCACAGTCCGACGAAACAGTCTGGCACGGTTATGCTTTTTTGAGTGTACGGCGAATATGACAACACACACACACACACACACACACACGGGGGCGTATGACTGTGCCAGACTGTTGAACCCCAACAGTCTGGCACAGTCATGCGCCCCCGTCTGTGTGTGTGTGTGTGTGTGTGTGTGTGTGTGTGTGTGTGTGTGTGTGTGTTATAAAATATCACCACACACACACACACAGACACACACACACACACACACACA
>BFEA01000034.1:996471-1013698 GCA_003427395.1 Chara braunii
GGCGAGCGGGGGCCGGGGAATCGTGTGGGGTCACGAGGGAGTCGGGGGAGCACGGGGGAGCGGGTAGTGGGCACGATCGTCAAGAATCGAGAGGGGAACGGCGACGGGAGTCGGGTCGCGTGGAAGATAGCACAGGGGGGAAGTCGGGTGTCGGGGGGAAACATCGAGAGTCGGGGAGGGGAGGTTGCGCGGAGTGGGATCGGAGTCGCGAAAAAAAAGAAGAAGAATCGAAGAAGAAGAAGAATCGAAGAAGAAGAAAAGAATAAAAAAAATAAAAATAAAAATTATCGTCGATTACTTATCTGCGCGGGGTAGCAACGACGATGACGAGGATGGCACGGTGTGGCGACCAGGACGACGGGCACGGCGATGGTGACATGGCACGACGACGACGATCCCGATGGTGACGATGATGACGTGGCACGACGATGACGATCGCGACGATGACGGTGATGATGTGGCACGACGCCGATGATCACGACGATGACGTGGCACTATGACGACGATCACGACGATGATGCTGATGATGGCCAGGTGATGGAGACGAAGTAGGGTGGGTCGGGCGGGTTCGAACCGCTCCGATACCAGTGTGACAGGCGTGAGGCTGAGGGAGAGCCGAGGGAGAGGAGAGAGAGAGGGAGAGAATGAGAGCACACACACACACACACTCACTCGACACGACCGAGGGTCGGACGCAGACATAGTGGCAAGGCACAAAGTCGAAGTCTTGGATTATGAATGCCTGAAACAGCAAGTCACATTGAGTACGAGTACAGCAGCAGAAAACTGGTACGAGACTGGTCCCCGTATCGTACGGGTAGCCGGTATTAGTACCGGTGACACGTACGGTACCAGGGGCATTTCTACAAAGGCCCCGAGGGCAGAATTGAAAAATGCGGTATTTGAAAGTGACGTCCGAATTGCGGCATGGCGCCAGTTGTCCAAAATCCTACGGTACCAAAGGAGGGGTTTGAAAAAAGGGATCGAGCCCCGACGGAAGCCGTAACAAAGGCCCCGAGGGCAGAATTGAAGAATGCGGTATTTGAGATGCAATCGAAACAACAAAAAGTTAGACCAGGGATCGAGCCCCGACGGAAGCCGTAACAAAGTAAGTCGGTAGAGATAGAGTAGCAATGCGATTTTCTATTTTTTGCAGATCGTTAGTCAGTCTCATACTCAAATATGTGAATAAGATGACCCTCACATGAGCCTTTCACTACACCTCGAGTAATTGTAAAGACTGAACCTTTCTGAGTCGTTAATAGGAAGGAAAGTTAGTACCAAAACCCCCCATCCCTTTGATTTAGTATTGGATGAACAATTTTTTAGTAATTAATCAAGTCATTAGTCATACTTAGACACATATCAGAGTTACTCATACATGAGTATCCTACTATCGCTCAATCTTCTGCACTTCCCCTTTTCTCTGAGTTAGCTAGTCGGATATCAAACAAGTACTAGGGAAACTCACACATGAGCTCCCTATTACTTATCTGATTCATAAGAGATCGGTAAAACAACCCTTTTTTGAAGTTGTTTCAATCGCTTTGCCTATCACATCATGAGTAACTTTCAGACAAGCGGCGTCATGACTCTCACAAGAGTCTTCACCCCTCTTGCCGTATGCTTTTGATCAGTCATCGCTCGTTTGTTAGTTCATACGGGTAGCGAAATTGAATCACATAATTATTCCTCCACCTTTCAATCTCAAGCAGATTCTTAAGTAAAAACGGCATTAAGGTAGCATACACAAGAGTACCTCGCCGCCCTTTGGTCGTGTTACTTGGTCGAGTCTCAAATGGCAAGAGTCACGCCCACACATGGGCATTCCGTTGCCCTTTACGACTAGTCCACCAGGTTAATTGGGCGACCCGCACAAGAGTCTCCCTTTGCCGTTTTTAAATTTAGCCATCTCTCCCTTCATGATAATAATCGATCCGACCGATAGTAAGGTAAATCACACATGAGTACCTCATCGCCAACCTTTTAGTTGAGTTAGCGCATACATAAGTAGCACGGCGACTCACACATGAGCCTCCATCGCACCACTTTGTTCTTCAAACCCAGACAATTTAAGTTCCTTATCGGTTAATTTAAGTGTTTTTCCTTTCATCAAGCAGGATTCTTACTTCAATCATATAACCTTTTCCCTTTTGATGTTCCTAGTCCTGAAGGAAGCTCAAACAGTATGTCACGCAACCATACATGCAGTCCATTAGATGGTTGTAGCTTGTATGGGCATAAGGGAAGGGGGTAGATCACACGTACCTTATGGTTCCCTGCCTCCAGAGTTCCTCCTGAACTCTGGCAGAGCTTCCGCAATCGCCCTGTTATCAGTCATGCCTAGTCTACGTATTTGATTGTTCGGACCTTTAAACCACTAGTACCTCTGCCACTGTTGAGAAATTACAAGGTTTTGCCAGTTCCTGAAGAAATCGAGGGTGGGACACAGGGTCGAAAATGTCCCATAAATCTGAATTTTATAGTGCCGCGAGTGAATGGAAAAAGGGAAAAAAAAATGCTTTCTCTAGTGCAATGATGTCAGGCAGGGTAGTCCAAGAGGTCATGCTCACAATCTTCCTCCACAGAATGCATCTTACAAGTAAGGCGGTCACATTATGAATGTTACTGTTTTCTTTTTTTTCTTGGTCGTGTGTTTCTTATGAGTCCCCTGTCCGTGAATTACTCAAGCTGTCCGTGATCTGCTCAAGCTGTGTTTTGTCAGAGGATTGTAAGGCTCATCACACTGGCACTTAGAGGAATGTATCCAACCATTTTCACCGTCGGATCCATGTGCTAATTTTTTTCCACTTCTATTTTCTTTTCGGAATCTGACAATCTGGCCACGGGGCTGAGATGCCCTCATTGAGGGCACACTCACACTGCCACTTCCAAGAGTGTATACAACTGTAATCACGGCCAAAGCTTTGTTTCCTTTTTTTTCCTTCTTCTTTTCAGAGGTTCACCGCCTCTATTTTTTTTTTTTTTTTTTCCGGTGAGAATACCAGAAAGAAACCAGCGTGGTACCCAGGTTCGGCAAACTCGGAGCGCAATGAAATTCAGTGTCGGCAAAAACAGGCTCGGAGGTACTAGTGGTTTAAAGTTGGCAAAACAAGGCTTATCTCATTGAAAATCATCATCAAACACTTATAGTCGAGGACATAAGTGTCTGAGAGGATCTATCAAAGAAAAGAGTGGAGGAGGATAAAGGAGTTAGGCACCATCACACAGCGATAATGTCCCTCTCCTCTCCAATTGCCCCGCACTCTCTTCCTCTTTGCCCCTTGTTTAATACATGAAGTTCAATAATAGCAGTTCAAAAATGAAAATAATAATTATAAGCATGTTAATAGTATTGAGAATAATAATAAAGATAAATAAGGGTAATAGTAGATGAAAATAATCATATTAATTATGGTAATAACAATAATAATAATAATAACAATGAAAATAATAAAAATAATAACAATCTTGTCAATGCATTGAACCAGCTTGCAGGCAATGGATTAAGGAAAAGAAGATGTCCTTTGTCAGTGTACCGCTTGACAATGCTCCCCTTCTTTCACTTTCTCATCTCTCCCTGCTTTTTCCCTCACGCTTTCCTTTCACTCCTCTCCTCCATTGTTTTCCCCCTTCCCTTCTCTTTATCTTCCTCCTTTTACTCTTCTAATGCCCCCTTCTCTGGGACTCCCCTCTTTTAGTCAGCATACGTCACTTGGCTTTCGCCACATAACCCAGGGTACGACAACCCGCTTGCTGTTCTTCATACATGTTCTCTAGGACCATGTGTATGTGCTTGCGGCCCCGCCTGCCTGCAAGATTATGCAGACGCATGCTTGCTATTCTGTGTGTCTGGCCATAACCGCCAACGTCTCATTGTCCGACTACGATCCACATAGCTCAGTGTCCGCTCGTGGATGTGGTGTCAATGCTGCTTTCTCTGTGGCCCGCGGCCACTCTATGATGTGTCAGCCTCATGCAGTGCGTGCTCAAGGTGCAACAACCCATGCTCTGGGCTTAGCCGCCTGATGCAGTTGCCTCTTTCGGAAGAACCCAGGATGTAGCCCAAGCTGCATTTCAACCCACGGGCGCACAATACTGCCTGAGACCTATTGTGGAAAATGTTGAAAGGAGGGTCTCCCGTGGATATTCAGGTCCGTCTTCACTTAGGGCAGGCACGAGGCTTGCTGGGACGACAAGTTGCTGAAATAATAATAATAATAATAATAATAATAATAATAATAATAATAATAATAATAATAATAAAATAATAGTAGTAATAATAATAATAATTATAGCGATGTAATGGGCAATGGCAAAATGAAAGATTCCAGATTGCCGAATCATATTGACAACCAAGAAGTCCAATACCGTCCGGAAAGCAGAACTGCATTGATACTACACCAAGGGCCAAAATAATGCATCTGAATGTCAACGAGAGCATACTTTTACCACCACTTACGTACATATTCCAGAGTTGTCCCTCCTACTTGGCAGTCAACGCCCATACTTTGATCACGCGTCTTACTAGTAGCCTACAAATTGACAATGCATACAGTTGACGCCAGTAGCAGGATCGGATTACATAAAGGTGTTGACTTGTGTAGGCTACCGCCAAGTAAGTCTCTCTCTCTGCCTCTCTCTCTGTGTGTGCATTTGTATCTTCGTTTGTTTGTCCGCGTCTGACTATCTATTTGTTCGTTTGTGTCTGCCTTTTATTCCTCCCTTCTCTTCTCTCTCTCTTTCTTCTTCTATCTCTACTGGGGAAATCAGATGATGAATACAACTGCTGCTACTCAGTTGTACCCCTAATGCTAACTTATGTGGCTACGACCGCCTTCCCTCTCAGTGCAATGCTGCCCACCAGGGCTCTCCCGCACATGCTTACTCGCAGATAGCGCACGAATGCTTTAACGGCTCTTCCACACTTCTCACGAATGAGCAGTCCCCCCGAAATGTGGTTGGCGAGTCCCTATCTTGACTTGGACAAGGCCTCAGCTCGTCCCAACCTCTGCTTCCTTTGGCTTGACTTGGACCTGGTACTACATGCCCACGGTCCGCTTGCTTAAGACTGTCGAGGCCGGATCTTTGCTGTAGTACTACTGCTCGAGTCCGTGAGTCATGACTTTTCATTTGTGGATATGATTTCTGTCTGTGGGTTGTGACTCTTGACTGCGGGATATGACTTATGACTGCATGTTTGTCTGTCTGTGTTGTTTCTGTCTGTCTCTGTTTGGTCATGCTTCTCTGTCTGTGTTGGCACTGTCTCACTGTTTGTGTGTCTGTTTGTCTATGTCTCTTTCTCTATCTATCTGCGTATGTTTGTCCAACTGTGTGTCTGTCTGTATCTGTGTTTGTGTCTTGTCTGACTGTCTATTTTGTTTGTTTGCGTCCATCTACACATTTTTTCCTCTCTCCTTTCCTTTCTCTCTCTCCTTTTCTTTCTCTATCTCTTCCTCCTCTTTTTCTTCTTCTTTTCTTCTTCTTCTTCTTCTTCTTCCTCTTCTTCTTCTTCTTCTCCTTCTTCTTCTTCTTCTTCTTCTTCTTCTTTTTCTTCTCCTCCTTCTTCTTTTCCTCCTTCTTTGGTTTTATCTTCATCTTCCTTTCGCACGATCTGTTTTATTCCGTTACTTCTATCCGGTTTTTTTTTTTTTTTCTTTTTTTTTACTTTGCTATTAACGAACGCACATGCAACATCGAAGTCGACTCAGGCCTTCGTGATCACAACGACGGATTCCTGCATCAAAGGAGGTCATGATCAATCTCGAGCAGCGCCCATCATATTAAGACCAGTCAAAACAACAACAATAATAATAATAAATAATAAATAAAAATAAAAATAATAAAAATAATAAATAGTGCGCAAGGAAAATGAGCAATAGCGAAATGACAATATTAGAATGCACAATCACATTGAATGCCAGAAAGTATCACAGTTTTCAGAAAACAGCGTTTCACCATTATAACACCAAATGGAGAATCGTAACACTAAAGACCAAATGTCAATGAGGGTTTGCTCTCGCCACCACCACCAGATGTGTCCAGACCCTTCTCCCTACTTGACGCTCAACGCCCAACCTACTTCCTACACGGCTACAACCTGCCTACTAATTGACAATGCAATTGTTGACGTCAACAGTCAACGAAGTACTTGAAGATGTCATTGTCGACCAATGTAGCCCATCACCAATACCGGGCATGTGCCCTCACATCATCATCATCATCATTCTTATCTCTCTCTCTTTCCCTCATACACACACGCTAGCTCACACCCATACACATACACACACACACGTTCTCACACACATGTACACACACACACACACACACACACACACACACACACACACACACACACACACACACACCCGCGCGCGCACAACAAACGAGCGTGGTAGTGTATATCTCCATGTTCTTGAGATCGATTCAGTCGATTTTGATCATCATATCGCCAGAAGTAGCATGCTGTCGGTTGCGATCGACATTCACCCGCACACACACATACACGCACAAGTACACACATACGCAGACACGTTGTCGGAGGGTGCGGTGTTCCGGCCCTCCGCTGCGTACCAGATGTCCGCTCATTTACCTCTGTTGTATATTAGGCGGTCCACTCACTTATCTTCGTCGTGTGTCAGGTATCCAGTCTTTTGCCTTCGTTGTGTACCAATCACCTGCCTAGGAAACCTAGTGGTGAGCCAAGCACACTGCTGCATACCAGGCAGACTCGGCCAAATAAAACTGATTATGGAGCGGCCTAGTCGGCGCTCACATTGGCAAAAGGGTGAGTGTGCCACTGGGCTTTCCATTGGTCCACGCAGACTCAGCGCCGTGCTGTACAGCAGAGCACTACTAGCATGTGGCCATGGTAGCCGTCGGGCTCGCCCAGGGATGCAGAGAAAGTAGGGTCGGTGCAGTGTCGGTGCGAATACCCTTGCAAGGGTATCCGCCCTGTTTTTTTTGCAAGCGACAGGAAATAGCTTTGGTTTAGAGAGTAAGTACCCCGTGCGAGGTGCGGCTGAGGCTATGGTCTACGTTGACTGAGTGGCTGACTAAGAGTAGGGAGTGTGTGGGCGCGCGGACTTAAGGCGCCCGTGATCTGTTTTCCCTTTGATGATTGTGAAAGTCGATGTTGATTGTCGACCGATATTTATATTTATTGTTGATTAAACTAGGGTTAAAGGACATCTTTCTTTTGATTCATACGGTTGACTGAGACATACGCACGTGTGCAGAGATTAGCTTCGATTACGGTGCTTAGTCTATGGGGCGGAAGAAGCGGAGTGGCGGGGCCCTTTTGCGGGTGCGCCGCCCGCCGCCCACGATCTGCTGCGAAAGGTTTGAGTGTGAGTATGCTCGCAGAGGCCCGGAAGACGGAGAATTATGTCGGAGGGAGACAAACAGCGGCCTGGGATGCAGTGTGGCGAGGTCGCTGTAGTAGTTGTCCCCATGGAACCCCTCTCCACTTCGGTCCCCAAGGCCCCACTCTCCGTTTGAGCGGTGGCTACTACCACCAAGATCTGCATAGAGATCCACCCTTCTGAGGCCCACGCTGCACTCCTTGCGTCAGGCGCGTGCCCTCCCACACGCTGTGTCATCGGGGCAGCTACGACTGTCGGGTGTATGTCGCACGCTTCAGCGTCACCCGCAGACGAGTGGACCGCACCAGCAGGTGTGATATATGCTGCAGCAGGGGTGGATACCGAGCGGGGGTCAGCCGGTAGCATCAGGCCCGGGGTTCTCCTATGGGCACCAGTTGGTAATGGGCGTGGGTTCTGGTCGGGCAGCATCGAGTAGCCGCGGGTAGAGTAGACAGGAAGCGGGGCAGAACGGTGGGCGCTAGTAGAGTGACGGGTAGCCGCAGGTAGAGTAGACAGGTACGCGCGGGCCTATATTGCGGGCTCTATAACAGACATACGCCCCTAGTCTAGCTGCTACGATAAGATCGTCAAGCCGGCCAAGTGTGGGCCGTGGGCAGTGGTAACCTGCTGCTGTCGGGGCTGATGGAGTTGGCATGAGGACTGTGCCACACTCATCGGCGGACTGCGACTGATCGCTCTGCAGTCTTTACCGCCAGACGGTCTTTGTGGTACCCGGGCTGGCATTGGGATAGCGTTGGTAGTAGGAGAGCAGAACATCGGGGAGCGAGAAGAAGGAGATAGGAAGATGCATATCTCGCCCGTTTCCGAACGAAAACGGGCGAGGGAGGAGGTTAAATAAGGGTTTTTAGTGGCTGCGAGTTAGATTAGGAGGTTAGTTTTTGATGCTAGTGGATAGATTTGGGGGTGCAAGAGATAGGAGCTGCGCCCAACGACCATGACTATCGTAACGGAGGTGATGGAAGGAGCGCATGGCCCTACTGAGTCTCAACGGGATCGGGCGGAGAAGAAGTCAATCCGGGGGTTTTTAGGACAGGCGACCCCGAATCTAAAGTCAGTTTAGCATCAGGAATAGTGTAGGGGGAGTTAAATGGAAAGGTACGTGTGCGGAAATGGCCAGGAGCTACGACGAGTGAAAGGAAAGATAGCAAAATGAACCTGGTTGGGTTTTTGTGCCGGGATGCATTCGACACAAAGTGAAGAAGAGTGGAGAGAAATTTTGGCTATGACAGTCGTTTCTCGACCATTTTGAACAAACTAAAATTCTAAACCATGGGTTTGGGCTATGGCAAACCCGAATATGCAGTTAGATCGGGGTGAACGTCAGTAGGAGGAGAAGTAGGAGAGAAAATAAGTGCGCGGGCTACGGTGGGAGTGAAAAAGGAGTAAAGGGAAAAACGAGTATCTCGTTCGTTTTTGAGTGAAAACGAGCGAGGAAGGAGTCATATTGGTGGTTTTGAGACGACGCGGATCAGATAGCCGCAACAGAATGATGATTCGGGCATCGGTCTAGCAGCTATGAGATGTAGAGGCTGCGCCCAACGGCTATGGCGACGGGGGTGTCGGAAGGTGAGTGAAGTGGTGAGAAGAGCGAAGATGGTGAGGAGGAAAAGGGATCTAGGGGCATACCCGTGTGCAGCGGCAAAAAGGCAAGTAAGAAGGTGAATAATAGAGGTTGGGAACTCACCTCGGTGCACGGGTGGATTGCGTGGCCTCCTAGGAGCTTCGAACGTATTTGGTCCTCCTTTGACCAAAGATTCAAAGCTTGGTTCACGTAGTAGTCGGGCGCATCGACATAGAAATTTGCCCTCGTAAATAGAGGTAGGAGGAGCTACCCCGATGTACCTTTCTCGTCCTCCAGCAAGGGATGCATTCAGACTTAACAGATGGCAGGGCATATCCATGATCGCGAAGGTGCATAGTGGGTGAAAAACTGAATGGAAGCGGGGTTGCGGCCGGACCGAGATACATACTTGAGTCTGGCGCTCGCTTTAAGGCTGTAGTAGGACGGACCTGGGCAGGGTAGCAGCAGGCTCCCTTCCGGTCCGCTCACAATCGGCCTGGGCAAACGGTCATAGTTAAGGCGGATCCAATACAGGCTGAAAAGCTCGAAGGAGAGAGAAGGGGCAAACCGTAAGCAAGGATGAAGGACTTACATGTTGGTTGTTGTTGGTTGTTACAGGCTGCTGTGTAGCGGCAAATAGGGCTAAGGAGAGGTGTGGGGACTTAGAGGAGGGATCATGTTATGCAAAACGGGGCTTAGTGCTGCACATCGGGAGGTCGTCGGATGGTTGAATTCGGCAGTCTGACTCGGAGTTGACCAAACTGTTGATTTCAGGCCATCATTGCGAGACCCTAAGGCGTTGGAAGATAACAAGGCCCTCTCTAGGGAGTTGAGTTTGTCTCTCTCCTGTACCTCGAGAGTCTCAAACCCCTACTTCTGCCTTTCTTACTCTAAGTCTAGTCCAGTTCTGAGAGGAAGGCGGCAGACAGAATTGCAACCCGTACGACCGCAGCAGGACTCTGTGGGGAGTCAGCCCACCGATTGAGGGAGCTCTGCCGGAACTCAGGAGGAGTTATGGAGGTGGGGAATTGAGAGGTAACCATTGCTTCCCCTCAATAAACCCAGTTATAACCCGTTATTTGTATTTCTGGTTGTGTTTTGACTGAATATACTGAGTGCATCCCTACTTTGACTTTCAGTTGAATTTCAGGATACAACCTAGACTTAAGTAAAAGAATGCATGCTTCAATATCAGTTTCAGTTTAATTGTCTGACTGGAAGCAGATTGTGGAATTGCATCTGGGGGAAGGATGGGAGGAAGGTTGTATTGCATGTTTGACTCGGTCAACAAAGACTGTGAGAGTCTCCATAAGTTTGGAGGGCCCAGTGTTGTGTTTATTTTGGATTGTCTGAAGGACCATACAGATTCCCATAAGTTTGGGTGGTTTGGTTGCTTTGACTCACGAGGGCTGAATGTGATTGCCTTTTCAGGAACCTAGCATTTTTTCATCAGTTTGGATGGCTTGGTCGCCTTTTTTCTTTGGGGTTTCTATATGTTGATTTAGTTTCTGAAGGAGGGTTGAACATTTTTACATAAGTTTGGACGACTCTGACCCTCTTTGTTTTATTCTGAGGGAGGATTTTGGCAACAGACCGGACAGGTTCCCATAAGTTTGGGAGATCTGGTCTGAAGCCACGCACATGCTGGAACCTGAAGGTTAAATTTGTTTATATTTTATATTATATTACTTATGAACAGGCTAGTCAGACATTTTTTTATAAGTTTGGATGGTCTGACTATAACTTATCATAACTAAAGGGAGTATTAATTAAGAATAAACTTGTGGTAAGAAGGGGCAGGTTGGATCGGTTCAGTCATATGGTGCCTTATAAGACTAAGGACAAACTAGTATATATAATTTGGATACTTAAAGGTTCAGGGCGACTAGGGTGGCCTAGTCATGTGTCCAAAGAAGAGAAAAGTTGTTGTGCCCTGTGTTTGTGTATATTCTGGTTGAGCTAGGCAGGTTCCCATAAGTTTGGGTGACCTAGCTTTATGCCTTATGTAAGTTGGGTATAATGGCATAAATCATAGAAAGATTACGAACTATTGTTTGATAATGTTGACCTTGGGATGGTGAGAGTACTTCCTTTGTGGTTTGACCTGCATGTGAATGAGTGAGGCTACTACTTAGTCTGAGTTTTAGTTTGATAGGTAGTTGCTTTAGTTGCTCGCCACGTGCTAGAGTCATAGGAGTTAGTTTCAATTCCTGCATTTTCTGAGCTAAGTTTTTTTTACTTAGGTTAATTTTTGCATTTTTTGTTATTTTTTATTTATACTTGATCTTGTATAAATCTTGGTAAACCACTTTCTCTACGGGAAGCGCTGCCGAAATTTCTACAAAACCAAGGAGTTAGTTATATTTTGTCTTTTTTTTCAAGGGTCCAACTTTTCTGGCTCTTTGGCTTAGTAAAAATTTGGAACACCTCCCTTCCTAAAGAGAGTATTGTTAAAGTTTTTGCTAATTCAGGGAGTTAGACAAAATTCAACCTTGAGAAGTTAAATCCTTTTTAGATTTTGAACTTAGCTTTGTATAAATCTTGGAATAGCATTTTCTCTATGGGAAACGTTGCCGAAATTTCTACAAATCTATGGAATTAGTTAAATTTTGTCTTAGTTGAACTCAGGTTTTGTTTATGAGTTCATATTTGACTTAGTAAAAATCTTACCAAAGTTCATCCCAAACAGTGTAATTCCCGAACACATATCACTTCCCCCAACACAAGAACCTATAACACTTATGTCTCATTCTCCGCCACTCCGAGTTCCAACCCAAACAATAGCAATTATCAAAATTTTGCGTACAATGTTTGTCCTTATCCCCCTTGATAGAATTATTTTCATTTCCTACATGTCTCACTGACACTGAAACAAAAACACAATGTCATCATTCTCTTAATGCTTTAAACGAAATTCTCCTCGATTCAACGCAAACTCGTACTCCTAATGCTTTAAGAAACTTTACACACAATTCTCCTTCATTCTAAGCAAAACTAACTCCGCACAATTGTCAAAGAGAGGCATAAAAATATTGCAGTTGCTTTTGCCATTATCCCCAATTAGCCCCTTACACCTCAAGCCTAAATCAAAGCAGAATTGCAGCAGAAACAAATGACATCAACTCGACATATAAAAGCTAGGTCGTGTTGGATGAATATGAATGTTACTTCTCTATTACAACATATACAAGTGTCAAAATCCAAAAAATATAAAGTAATAAAATATAAAACCGAGTAAAAACTGATTATAACAAACATGACCTATAAAGAACAAAACCTTCACAATAATGAAATAACATCACTTGTCCATGACAACAGATATAAGGTTCACTTGTCCAAAGAATCCAACATAAAATAGAGCCTTCTAGGAAATGAAGCATAAACTAGACCTTTGAAGAATCAAGCTGCTCAGTCAAAAAAACGAAGCATGATGAAAAATATCTCCGACAAATCGGTATTACTTCGGACTATCCCCTCAGTGATTCAGATACAGTCCTCCGACGAGATTGAGGTCGTCTTTCATAGATTTGCCGCTTGTGCAAACAACATGAAAAAAGAGAAACAACAAACAAGACCTATAAAAAATCGCATCCTGCCTCCACAAGCAATGAAAATACCCCTGATATGTCTAGTACTATTAGCATCTGAACTCCACAAAAAGTCAAGCACGAAAAGAACCATGGTCAATACCCCCCACCTCTACATCGACCTCCCCCATACTCGTAACCTCCATTGTCGCCATCGCCTCCAATGTTTTACGCACCACTACTTCCATAGCCACCGTCGCCACCATTGCTCTCGCCCTTGCCATAACCACCACCGCTTTCACCGCCACAGCCGCTGCCATAGTTGCCATCTCTGCTACCGTACCCACGTCCACCATCGTCGCCACCACCACCACCACCACAAGAGCCATATCCTCCACCTTCACCACCACCCCCCGGACCGTGCTTGATTGACAATGATCGACCTATTACCAATCTCTGCACGGTTCATGGCGGCTATCGCTTTGTTCATGGACTTCGACTTCCGCTTCTCCTTCCAAGAGGTAGGAATCACTTTGGATTCACAATGAGACGACGACTCAAAAATCGGTATAGCTATCACTTCCAAGTAGCTACACTATGATCCGAGTGGATCCTTTTATAACTCGGTGATCCATTCAACACTCGATAATGATGGAAAAGACGGGCTAAAACTCAAATCAGTTTCAAATTACTTTTTTTTTTTTTTTTTTTTCTTGGTTGGGCAGATTAAAGGCATACTCACACTAGCACGTACTTCTGCAAATTTTACGTATGTGAATTTGCATTTATATGGCACCTGCGGGTCACACTGGTCACCCGTTTGTTGCCTGAAGGAGAAAAGATACGGTCGCGACCTGACCTTGAGATGCAAAAATACGTTGTCTGCAGTCATACAGCACAATGCATTTTTTTTTTTTTTACTTTCAGAAAGCAGTAGAGGAAAAACAAATACGATTTTGCGGGGATCTCCATGTAAGCCCGCGGTTGTCCAGGCCGCTGACATTTACATGAGAATGAAAATTCTAAAGTGGGAGTTTTTGGCTGTCTGAAAATCATGAATGGTCTTGAAGTGGTGAAAGGTCCGAAGACCCCGAAAACCACCTGTTTAGGCAGGCTGCATCCTCAAGTGGTGAAGGGTATCTTGAAGTGGTCAAGTGAGAGTTTGAGGCAGTCTGAAAATTTTGAATGGTTCTGAAGTAGTAAAAGGTCCGAAGACCATGAAAACCACCCTTCACCACTTCAGGATGCAGCCTGCCTAAACAGGTGATTTTCAGGGTCTTCAGAGTTTTCACCACTTCAGTGCCATTCGGGATTTTCATACCTGAATGGTCCTGAAGTGGTGAAAGGTCCGAAGACCCTGAAAACCACCTGTTTAGGCAGGCTACATCCTGAAGTGGTGAAGGGTGTCCTAAAGTGGTGATGAAAAATACGACTGTTGTTAACCTTCTCTCCCCACTTTATCAACAATAAAGTCCAAAGGACCACAATCATCTGATCCAACAACCTTCAAGTTCAGCTCCACCAACCATGGATCCATGGCTCAAGCAGCGCTCGCTTAATAGATAAACCGAGTAAGCTGATGGCTAATTGTGACACCAGGTGATTCGTGACCCAGAACCTCTGCACTATTCTTACGATATCTACTAATTCAGCAACCAAAGTCTCAGCTAAACCCACAAAGAGTGCGGATGGGAAAAATACTAACTGTCTCTATAAATAATGAAAGGAAAAAAACACATTCATTGACTTTATAACTAGCGACAAGATACGAAGAATTAGGAAACCCTGCTAATGTTGCCCAATGAATTTGGTAGTTGGTCTCCAACGTAGTTCACGGCTGATCGAAGCCAACCACGAGCACCCTCATTTATTAAAACCGATTAAGTTTTCTGGAGACTGAACATCACTAGCTAGTGGATGAGTTTAACCATCAACAACCTCGTCTAATCAAATTGGTTTAGTTTTCTGCAAAATTTTCCCCAACCAACACCACAACCCCACCCCCGCTCTCACCCCCACTCTCCAACCTCCTCATCTACCTCCTCCACCATAGACAAAATTATAAAAAAATAAAAATCAGAATGTTGCGATGCTATTTGCCCACACACTCCTTGTGGTGAGAGGACGGAAAAGACGAACAGGAAATGAAAGAGAGCGAACCAAGGGGGCAGCCGCCAAACCCCAACCAACCTTATTCAAACACTACCCCAAACCTCTAACTGATGGCACAACACAAATCCCCTGACCCCTGGATGTGTCTTGGGACTGTATAGCACTAGCCATCTAGGCAGAGTTTATTTATACCTGAAAGAAGAATCTCTGGAATAATGACGAGTTTTTGCGAATGGACAGAGGACTATGCGTAGCTATTAGTGTTCAACCAACAGTAGGTGAAACTTCGTACACCTTATTCTCTGAACCTTACTCTCCCAATCTCCTTGTCGTCTCCACATCTGGACCTTACCCTAGTCTGCTCGCCTGGCTATTCGCCAGGAATCCGAATAGAATCAAAGGAATCTTTTCTCCACTTCCCAACCTACTCAGGAGCTCCCTACTTTCTTCTAGCTCTCGGGCACCCACAGGCTTATCCACATACTCCAAGGCAACACCACTTCATTTCAAAGATGTGTCCTCACACAGACCGTCACATCTTTGTACACATGTCAGAGGTGCATTACCTGTGCAGCACGTCATCCTATAAGAAATGTGTTTTGTAGCCCTAACTAACCACTTGGCAGCTGCAGATCAAGACCAAACAGTTGATGCACCAACTACACACCAACCAAAAACTTATCCCCAAATTCATCTCAAGTTCACGTAAATCTTTTTCAAAACAACGCAAAAACTAATCAGAACAGAGTAAACAAAAATTTTGAATCAGAAGGTGGTTCCACCAGCGTTGGAGATCATCTTTAGTCGAATGCACACACCACATCACTAAAGCAGACAACAATCCTTAGTTGCAACACCTATCATCTCATGAAGAGAATCGTAGACTATCTGCGTCCTCGTGGAACTAACACACCACCCGTTAACCTATCTGATGATGGACAACAATTGGTCCTCACTCCCATTTGCACAATATAATGGCATCATTGACATGCACATTGCATAACCCAAGTCGTGACGACAAAGAGATCATCTGGATTTGAACATCAGTATGATATATACCAAAAAAATTGAGGTCAATAGCTTATTCCCAAATTGCCCCGAGCAGCGAGCTGTAAGTGCAAGCTTTGCGGTGATGGGAGCCTCGGTGTTTGAGCGTGTCTAGTAAATCAGCGTCAACTAACAAGGTTCTTAGCCCCCTCAACCTTGAAGTCTTGACAACTCAAGTACTGACAATATGCATAACTATTTGATATGTACCATATGATAATAACGAACCGTTGCATCGTCGCATGAATCAATCCGTCTCATCAAGATGCACCTGATTGCGATAAATGGACCCAATAAGTTTCAAATTACTCGAAAATATTCACTTGAATTTTTCTTACTGTTTGTCAGTCTCAATCTCAAGTCATCCATGGCATGTACTGGTTATCATAACACACCAAACGGATTGTTTCCGCTGGCTGCTACTGTCTTAACCCGAAAACACGTACATAGGTTTTATTCAACTTACCTCCAAAAAATGGGTTTTGCGAATTCGTCGAGTTTTCCCCGAACAGAACGTACCATTGAATATAATGTACGTACGTTGTACTCAAATTTGTGCAGCTTGAGAGTTTTTTCAAAAAACTCAGAAAATTAAGCAAAAAAAAACGAAAGTTATACAACATTGCAATACGAGCAATTTTTGTCTGAGGGTCAGAAATTCACAACCGAATTTGAGAGAAAAACAAAAACAAGAATAAAAATATTTTTTGATGATATTTTATAATGTTTTCTAATTTTAATTTTTTCAAAACAAATCCAAAATAATGTGAAAGAAAAACTATGTTATACGAAATTACAATATAAACAACTTTAGCCTTAGGGTTTTAGAAAATTTCCGAACCAAATTCGAGAAAAAAAAAAGAACTATATCTGGTACTACAAGCTCGTACAAAATTGTACCCTAAATCTCGTTGTACAATGTATGTACGTTATATTCATACAGAACATACGCACGTTTTTTTTGGGTTAAGAGTGTAGTTGGGTTGAGGGATTGATGGCATGTGCACACGCCAACGAAAAGAAAAGGACAGCGAAGAGCAGCTTTAGCCTTGGCAAACATGCACACAAGGAGGAAAACGAACTTCAAAAAGACAATGTTTTGCATTCTGTCTCTCTCTCTCTCTCTCACATACACACACACACACACACACACACATATACACACACACACACATACACACACACACACACATACTTGTAAGGATATGTATGACTCACGTGCATGCACGGATTGACTATCTCTCTCTCTCTCTTTCTATGTATCTATGTATGTATCTATGTATGTATCTATGTATGTATCTATGTATCTATGTTTGTATGTATGTATGTATGTATGTATGTATGTATGTATGTATGTATGTATCTATCTATCTATCTATCTATCTATCTATTTATCTATCTATCTATCTCTCGCACACGAACACACACATACACACACATACACGAAGCACGCATATGGGTCTGCGAAGGAAGTTTGCCTAACTTGTAAGGGCATGTATGACTCACGTGCATGCACGGACTCTCTCTCTCTTTCTCTCTCTCTCTCTCTCTCTCTCTCTCTCTCTCTCTCTCTCTCTCTCTCTCTCTCTCTCTCT
>BFEA01000034.1:1015138-1026660 GCA_003427395.1 Chara braunii
GAGAGAGAGAGAGAGAGAGAGAGAGAGAGAGAGAGAGAGAGAGAGAGAGAGAGAGAGAGGGATACGTTAGTAAGTAGCTATAGACTTCGAAACTGGTAGCGAAACAAAAATTGACAAGGGAGAAGGAGGGTGTCAATATGGAGTATGACAAAAGATGTGTCAAGGTCAGGCTCCGGGACGGAGGTGAGAAGGGTGCCTTCTGAAAGAAACACAATAAAAGAGACATGGGTCAAAGAGAGATGGTTAACAACAGAGGTAATTCACAAAGTACTTTCATCTTCTACAGGCCCCCACCTGAAACTCCTAAAATGACCTGAAGTGGCTGAAACTTCTAAAAAGGGTTTCAGGTACCCCCATCCAAATGGTTGGAAGGGGTAAATGAAACCCCTTTCAGAGGCTTCAGCTACTTCAGGTCATTACTGCGGTTTCAGGTCCTCACCTGAAATTCTTGAAATGACCTAAAGTGGTTGAAGCTTCTCAAAGGGGTTTCAGGTACTCCCATTCAACCATTTGGATGGGGGTACATGAAACCGCTTTCAGAAGCTTCAGCCACTTCAGGTCATTATGGTGGTTTCCAGTCCCGACCTAAAATTCTTGAAATGACCTTAAGTGGCTGAAGCTTCTGAAAGGGGTTTCAGGTCCCCCCATCCAAATGGTTGGATGGGGGTACCTAGCGCCATTTGAAAGGCTTTAGCCACTTCAAGTCATTACTGCGGTTTCAGGTCCCCACCTGAAATTCTTGAAACGACCTAAAGTGGCTGAAGCTTCTGAAAGCGGTTTCAGATACCCTCATCCAACCATTTGGATAGGGGGACATGAAACCTCTTTCAAAAGTTTCAGCCACTTCAAGTCATTTCAGGAATTTCAGGTGGTTTCAGGTCCCCATCTAAATGGTTGGATGGGAGTACCTGAAACCCCTTTCAGAAGTTTCAGCCACTTCAGGTCATTTCAAGAATTAAAGGTGGGGATCTGAAACCGCAGTAATGACATAAAGTGGTTGAAGCCTCTGAAATGGGTCTAAGGTACCCACATCCAACCATTTCGATGGTGGCACCTGAAACCCCTTTAAGAAGCTTCAGCCACTTCTGGTCATTACGGTGGTTTCAGGTCCCCACCTGAAATTTCTGAAATGACCTGAAGTGGCTGAAGCTTCTGAAAGGGGTTTCAGGTTGGGTTTCAGGTCTCCCCATCCAAATGGTTGGATTGGGGTACCTCAAACCCCTTTCAAAGGCTTCAACTATCTCATATCATTACTGCGGTTTCAGGTCCCCACCTGAAATTCTTGAAATGACCTAAAGTGATTGAAGCTTTTTAACGAGGTTTCAGGTACCCCCATCCAACCAATTGGATGGGGGTACCTGAAACCCCTTTCAGATGCGTCAGCCGCTTCAGGTCATTTCAGGTGACACACAAAAACGTTAAACCAAAAAAAAAAAAACAGGCAAAAAAAAAAAAACGGGCAAAAAAACAACAACATAAAACTTGTCATTCAAACCACCCGAAACTTTTGAATGACATGATGTGTCTTCATGTCATTTCAGCGGTTTCAGACCACTTATGAATCTTTCATTCTAAAATTTCAGATGGTCATTAACCGCGAGTAGGGGCATAGGGTCTAGCCGCACTGCTCACCAAACGTGTGAAATGAAGAATGTATCTTCCGCTAAAAGTTGGCATGATACATCCGTCATTGTTCTTGTCTTTTTTACATTTAGTAAGGGTGTGGTGAGTTGGACACTTACTGAAAAAGAAAACCAAAACAAAAACTACAAACAAGTTATTTCCTAAATGTATCTGCCCGCAATTACACCCAACCTTCATGCTTATGAAAATAATCATGCCCACAGTGTGAGCATACCCGTCTGCCAAGAAAAGGAAGAACGCAAGTCAGCTTACCTTAATAAGAGATATCAGGCAACGGTAATAGCTTCAATGCAGCATAGAAAGATGACTTTCCAAAAATGTTGTGTGTCGCAACTTTTCCCTCCGACGCAACTTTCTTCCTGAGTTGTTGCAACGGACAAATGAATGTGTGCGCTCTAGACCATTTGCGGACGACTGAATAAATGCGTGCATAAATATAGAGCACTGAATGTCAGTGCATGAGCACTATCATACCATCTGAGACCAGTCAGAGAGCACCAACCGCCTGTTCCTTGTCTCCACGAGGTTGGCGGCATGAACGTGATAATGATCATCCGCCCTGGAGGTTGCCCTATGGCGGGGAGCGATCAAACCGTCCAGTAGGCGAAGTCCAACAACTGGCAGCAGTCAAACGACTCTATTCAACAAAGTCTGGAGTGTCTCCGAAATATTACCATTTTTCAGCCCGACTGCTCCTTGTCTCCAAGAGGTTGGCTACATGAACATTATGATGATCGTGCACGTTAGAGGTTGTCTTCTGGCGGTGCGTTGCCTTTTGGCAGGGCACAATCGGACCGTCTGGTTGGCGAAGCCGGACAACTGATAGTGGTTTAACAAACTTGAAACCTTACCCATTGAAAGACAGTGCTCTAGGGGAATGGCTGCTTGGGGTTCGGTCAACAGGCCCTGCATCTATAAGCGAACTTGAACTGATTTTAGCGATTTCATAAATATGAAAACTGATTTTGGAGATTCCATGTGGGCGAAAGAGGTGCCCTCCGCCTTACAAAAAAATCTGAAAATGTAACCGCATCTCCATAATAAATCAGGGGAAAAAACAACCGGCCCAAGTAATTTGACAAACAACAACTCTTTCTACCCGGGAGAAATTATCCCCTGATCATAGACAAGCTATGAAAAATCACAAAATAGAACTGAAATTTGAAGTATGGACGAAAAATCAAATTTTTAGGCATCATTTTTATCTTTTTAATTTTCTGTTGTAGAAGAAAGTGTGAGATGAGCGGATAGTTTCTCTTTCTTATATATATTGCCCACTCCTCAATGGGCATTCTTTCAACCTCTCAGAACAGTAATGGGATGTCCAAGATGCACCCAAGTCCTTTACTCACTTCGAGGTCTCTCTGGATGCATCTTGCTAGCCTTTGAACCAAATATATGTAATTTGATTGAGGATGTCACTTCACACTGCCTTGTGCACCTCAAGAGTGTTTACTTTTGAGGTGAGATTATGTCATTTCATCTTGGTCAATTTCTAAGGTTAGACCTTGCTCGAAACAAAACTTATGGGCCTGAATGCAAGCTAGAACTCCTTTTCACACCTCAAGTGTATCTATCCTCATTTTAGGTTGGGTGTATTCATTTGTATATTTTCTTTATTTTATTTTATTTTTATATTTTTCAACAACTCATTCCAAAATTATCCGTTATGAGTTGATATTCGATAAGTTCCTTTTATTTTGGGCATCGCCAAGACCGATGACTTGAACTTGATCCGAAACACAAAACATTTTTATTTTTTTTGTTTTCCTTTACATTTTAATATTTTGTCTACTTTTGAACTAGATTTTCCTAAGATGACTAGTCGTTGGGCAAGATATGACCATATCTTGCACTCAGGATTTCACTCTTTATGATCCGAAGTAGGGATAGGGATATCAAAAGGTCCCAACCTAATCTACACCTCATCCTCCCTTTTTGTTTTTTCTTTTGATTTTTTTTTTCCTTTTTTTTTTTCTCTCTACTATCTAGAAACATCGGAATATTTTTGCCCCTATTTCTAAAGTCTAGATCCTTTCAAGATCTAGATAAGTGTTTTTATTATAATTCAAGTTACCTCGGACTATAATTATAATACGTCTTTTCTATTTTTTTCCTCTGGCGATATTTTTTTTTTTTAAATCTTGAATTGACACCCTTCCCCTTACTTCATATTATCATAGGACCAATTACTTCTTTCCTATTTACTGTTTTTTTGCCTTTTTTTTGTCTCCATCGATCCAAAATAATTTGGACCACCTCCTTTGGGACAGAGAAAAATATTCCCATTATGTCCCACCGAAACTCCAAAATTTTGGCACCCCTTTGGTGTCCCCATCATGTCTCATTTTTCTCAACTCTTAAATCTTTTCAATCTGAGGGTCTCTATCTCTCAGTATAAATCCTATAATGGTCCAAATCATTTTGGTCATCCCGTGGTCATTACCACCCTACAATCGGTCTTTCTTTCCTGTATTTCACTCAATTTTGGGTAGGCCAAGTAGAAAATTTCGAAATGAGGATAATATTTTCAATATGATAACTTTTATAAGAAACAGTAATTGAAGCAAAGCTAAAATAGTTAAAATTTCAGCGACACAAACCACTTAAGGTATTGAAAAAAATATTCTTCATGAAGAATTTATAAAAAAAATAGGATTCTTACCTTCGTGTATCCTACAAAAGTTATCCAGTTGACTATCGATTTGTTCAATAATGATTTTTTTTGTGCAATAGCAAAAAACAAATTTGAATCAATTGATTTCAACCCCTTTGTCATATTGAAAAATTTGATAAATTTGATAAATTTGAATTTGACCTAAATAACCTTTTACAGTCGTATAAATAACAAAAACTTATTTTTCAATCGAGATTAAGCTATATTATGGTTGTTTCAACACTTTTGTTAGTCTCATGCCACAATTTAGTAAATACTGAGTGGCAGCATCAAGATCTGAGCCACATTGAGCAAAAACGGCTGCTTCATAATATTATACAAAACCTTTGATATGATTGTTTTTAATGTTTAGATCTTGCCCGGTTGTTCTGGATTGAGCCCTAATGCACGTCAAGGGCTCTAACTCTCACTCCCAATTACATATAACTCTGTTTTTTTCAACGAGATGCATTGTTAAATCGTTTGTTCTCTTTCAATTATTTTTCTTCATTTTTGGATACCAGTTCGTTGTGGACTTCTTCATTTTAGTTGATAATTTGTTTTGTCCTTTAATCAAATCGCACGACCAACAACTAAAACAAAATTCAGCTATCCTTACCTTCTATTTTTGTTTTTAATATAGTTATAAGATAAGGCCCTAAGGGTTATATTCCTTCACTTTGATTTTTCCTCATATCATTTCCGAGTGAGAATTGGGAGAACCATTTGGACAATTTTTTACAAAGGATAAGTTAATTGTGATGTGGCAGTTGTCCTTGCTTTAGCTGTAGATCGTCCTCTTTCTCTCGTTCTCTATCTACGACCTTATCTTTACGCCCTTACTGTTCGATTTGTATAAGACCACCCTAAAACTACATTTTTATGTACGATGTACATTAGCAGTGCGAGACTGGAGATCTTGTAGCCTGATATACCCCAAGATGCATCCAAAAATTTACCATGTAACTTTACAGTAACAAGTTAGTCATTTGTGCAGATGGACAAAGTTTATTTTTTTCTTATTTGTTCTCTTTCTTTTTTTTCTTGTTTTCGTTTTCTTGTCTTTTTTTTTCCTTCTTGCGCCTTGCGCCTTGCCTCTTGCTTCTTCTTCACCTTTTTCTTTTTCTCCTTCTCTCTCTTGATTTTATACGTACATCTATCTCAACACCATTAGTGCCTAACAGAGACCCCCACTTTTGAGCCCAGGTTAACAAACCTTAAATTTAAAATTGCATTTGGGGATTTTTTTTTCCGGTTTTATTGTTGATTAAGATCTACATGTGCAAAGTGCGATGTTTGCTTGGGTCTTGGAGATGATTTTTTTTGCCAACCCTGAAAATCCTAAAAAAACTAAAAAAAATGAATTTTGCATGAAAACATACTTTTATTTTAGGGTTTAAGACAGGGAAGATTTTCATGCCCGGCCAGACACCCAATCATGCAAAAAATATATATATATATATATTTTTTTGTCTTTCTGTGCTCTCCCAGAGGATCCCAAATCCAAGCCCTTTTCATTTTTTAAGAGTTGGCAGTCAAGGGGGGGAAAGGGGGTATAAATTATTTTTAAAGGGGCGAAGAGGGTTTAAAGGGGGATCCCTTAGTGTGATTTTGTTTTTGTTTTTTTCTATTTCTGCTTCGGTAAGGAATTACGATGTGACCCTCGATCAAAAGTTGTTTGTATTACAATTCCACAGGACATAGTTTTCTTTGTGAAATTGTTTAGGTTTCGTTTTTTTTTTTTTTTTTTATGTTGAGACTGCCCGAAATCCTACCCGGAGGTCATGCCCGGCCGGGCACCTGGGCGTATATCCGGGCACAATTTGGGTGCCTGGAGCCTGGAAAAACAACCTAGGTTTAAGGTCTCTTTTATCTATTTTTTCACTAACGGACTGGTGATGAATCTGAGTTTTTTCAACTCCACGAACATGTATTTGGGTAACCTTTCCAATATTTACAAGTTTGCGAGGTGGTTGATACTACCACCATAGCAACACAAATTTAACTATCATTATTACGTAAGTATAAAATTGAAAAAATAGTCAAAATAAATAAATTTAATTTAACATTATCATCGTAATAGGAGGTTGGGGGTAAAAAAAATCAATATGCCATTACTTAAAATTGTACATTCAATCAAGTTTTTCAGAACCTCTCATTCTTGAACTGAGTATAATGGCTTAAGTGATCAAATGCCTATCCATTTTGGTACTCAAGATTTATTTGTTCTCATACTTAAAAAAAAAAACGTAATCATGAAACTTATATAGCTATTTGTTTTTAGTATACCATTTGTACCATAGTAGGAAAAAAAGAAAAAAAATCAATCTACCCTGTCCAGATGGGGGAATGACACATATGTAAACGTTGATCAAAAGGGCATGAATTTAAATCTTGCCTGTTTGTAAGGTGTCTCTTCTACGATGATACGTTTCCTCATTGGTGTTTTTCCTAACATCATATCACTTTTTGTAGCACCATTAGTTATTGTTTGTAATATTTATATAATCAATCAATCATTGTCATGTGGTGATCTGTTAAACATTCCTCTATTTCTTCTTGTTCTCATCCTACATAATTTGCACGATTTCTTTGATCATAATGATGCCTTTCTCATACATGTGGTGAAAATTTGCCTTCAATCATTAATTAGGCTATCAACCATACATCAAGCTTGTACATATTTCCTCATAATTAGACGAGAAGAGAGCATAGAGGGTTGAAGAGTGGACAAAGACGGAGAAACAAAGGATTGAGCAACTAAAGAGTGGTTAAGCGGAATAATGCAGAAGAGTATATGAACTGAAATGCAAGCTAACATATATGTGTATGCATATATATATAAGTATGTATATATATATAAGTATGTATATATATATATATATGCATGGTTGTCAGGCTGAACGTTCGGGGGCTCCCGAGCTGAGGCCCGAACATTCGGGCATTCGGGATCCCGTTCGGGGTTCAAACCTGAAGGAGTTCGGCCCACACAAAAAATATTTCGGTACTTAAAAATTATTTATTTTTGTTAATTTCTTTTTCGTGAGTCTTGTATGATATGCACCATATGCATATAAATTTTCAAGTCATTTTGCCAATCCAAAATAAAATGAAAAATGTCCAAGGATGGTGTTGTCAAAACTTGCTCGGCCACTCAGTTTTTTATTTTTTTATTTTTTACTTTTTTTGTGTGTGTGCCTCAAGTATTTTATTATTTTTTAAAACTTTTTTTTTACGAGCTTAAGAAATAAAAATCGCCAAAGATAGTTGTGTCGAAAACGTACTCGCCCACTCACTATTTTTTTTTTTTTTATTACTATTGTTTTTTATATTTTATTTTTATTTCACATATGGTAAGGAATTTCGATGTAACGCCCATCTAGGGGCAAATGTTCTTCGTCTCAGTTTTCGAAATAACATATAATTTTTTCAGAGTTTTTATAATTTGTTTTGGTTACCAGAATGGCCCGAGGTGACTTGCCCGGCCAGGCAAAAAAAAAAAAAATCAGTTTTAAATTTTATTTTTTATTCTAAATTTAGTAAAGAATGTCAATGTAACCCTGAGGCAAACGTTATACAATTTATTTTTTTGCATAACATACTTTTTAAAGTTTTTTGAAATTKTTTTTKTTTTTTTTTGTGGACCTTCCCTGATGTTTGTACGGGCTGGCCACCGGGGACCCGAGCGGGCCGGCTGGTAGCCTAGGAATTTGTGGGTTTTTTTTTTTTTTGTTCTTAGGTACGCGTTCGGCCCAAACGGCGGAAGGCATCCCCAAGGGGGAACGAACGTTTAGCAGGTTCGCGTTCGGGAATTCGACCAAACCTATATATATGAGAGAACAAAAAACGTCGGCAACCCTCTATATATGTATGTCTATTATATATATAGAGAGAGAGAGAAGGAAAAAGATAGTATGAGAGAACAAAAAACGTAGAGACTGTCTCTTATACACATCTAGATGTGTATAAGAGACAGATGTATGACTCACGTGCATGCACGGACTCTCTCTCTCTTTCTCTCTCTCTCTCTCTCTCTCTCTCTCTCTCTCTCTCTCTCTCTCTCTCTGTGTGTGTGTGTGTGTGTGTATATATATATATATATACAGAGTCACCAGCCCGTGCGTACGGAGGTCCCCGGACAGACCTCCGTACGTACGCGCGTTCGGGGTCCCGTACGGGGTCCGAACCCGACGGCGTTCGTCCCCCGCCAGTAAATATTTCGGGGCCTAAAAATATTTGTTTCTTTATGAATTGTTTTTTGTGAGTTCTCTATGACGTCAAGTTCATGCCTATAAATTTTGAAGTCATTTATCTTAGCTAAATAAGCATTAAAAATCGCCAAAGATGGCGGTGTCAAAACGTGTTTGCCAACGTTGTTTTTTACTTTTTACTTATTGTTTTCACTTTAGTTCGAGGTCTAAACAATTTTATTATTTCTTAACACTTTTTTAGTGGGTTTTGCATTCTGTAAAGTACACATTTGTAAATTTTCAGGGCATTTAGCTATGCCAAAAAAAAATAAAAAATTGCCAAAGATGGTGGTGTCGAAAACGTGCTCGTGCACTAACTAAATTTAATTTTATTTTATTTTTTATTATTTTTATTATTAGTATTTGTTTTTCGTATTTTATTTTTATTTCAAATGTGGTAAGGAATTTGGATGTTATGCTCAGGTAAATCTTGTTTAATTTATTTTTCTTCATAATATATATTTTTTTCAGTGTTTTTTGTATTTTTTGAATTTTTTTTTTTTTTTTTTTTTGGTCCGCGTTCGACCCGAACGGCCGAACACATCCCCAAGGGGTCCCATACGTTCGGGCGTTCGGGTTCGGGCATTCGGCCCGTCCCGAATGCCGGTTACCCTGTATAAATATATATACATACATATATATGTACGTATCTATCTATGTATCTATGTATGTATTGATTTATCTATCTATCTGTCTATCTATCTATCTCTCACACATGCACATACACACACACACACACACACACACACGTACATGAAGCACGCATATGAGTCTGCGAAGGAAGTTTGCCTAACTTGTAAGGGCATGTATGACTCACGTGCATACACGGATTCTCTCTCTCTCTCTCTCTCTCTCTCTCTCTCTCTCTCTTGCTTTCACAAGCTTTTATTCGTCCAACAACAAAGTTGGAACTTGGAAGTGTCCAAGATTACAAAAAAAACAGGGAATGAAAACATAAAAAAAAAACGACCGAGAAAAGAAAAACGAAAAAAACATTGGAAAACGAACTAGGTCTGCGGAGGAAGTTTGTCTAACTTGTAAGTTGTAAGGGCATGTATGACTCACGTGCATGCATGAACTGTCTCTCTCTCTCATAAACTTTTGTTCGTTCAGCAACAGAGTTGGAACTTGGAAGTGCCCAAAATTTAAAAAAAAATAATAAAAAAAAAAAAACAAAAGGAAACATAAAAAAAGAAACGACCTAGAAAAGGAAAAAGAAAAATTCATTGGAAAACGAACTTTCTCTGGGTCCAGAAGCACTTTACCGCCAAAGTTTGTCGCCTTCATCATCTAGTCACATAGTCACTATGCGCTATTGCATACTTCCCCGATGCGTCGTAGTCACGTGACGCTGAGTTCACCTCGTGATCTTCTCCACTACCACTTACCAAGAATCGTGCCCCTCTCCGAGTGTCAACGTGGCACTGCCGCATGGTAGTCTGACTGTGACATGATAGCCAGGCGTGGGACAAGAAGAATCGAAACTTTGCAACACAGCAGTTCAAAGTACTTCGCCATGCGGTGGTGTTTGTCTGCAATGTTTTCATTTTGGCACACAACTGCATGATCCTGCTATGTTGTACCCTCAATGTCACCCTCAACGTGGAGCTGGTATATGATATACTGAATATGACCCCTCAACCTTTCTCCTTCTTTCATCTCTGATTGTCGGCATACTCACCCCAACACCCCACCTTTCCCCACTTTGCTGGCTCATCATATCCGATTTTTGCAGGTTCAGCGAATGTAGTTACAGAAAGGTTGTCGCTTTCCAATTCCTTCACTATGAAATGATGAATCTCTCTCATTTGTCGCACTTTCTATCTCATTTGTTGCTACTTTGAAAATGTTGAACTCCTGGCATCGACAAACGTTTCTATGAAATGATGAATCTCTCTCATTCGCCGCACTCTCTATCTCATTCGTTGCTACTATGAAAATATTAAACTTATGGCATCGCCAAACTTTCATCTTGTAAGAAGAGAGATGGTGCGGAAGAGGTGGTCATACCCTACTATCGTCGTTCTGTCGGGGGCAAAGAAGCAATATAGGATAGAGAGGGGGGGGGGGGGACGGCGATTACAGGAAAATCTGCATGCTCCAATGATTACGGACCCAATTACGAACATTACCGTCGTTATTCCTATACTTGCACAAACTCCTCCTTCCTCACGTTCCGGTATTCACATCAGACTGGCACCAGCGGAATAAAAATATTAAAAATTATCTTGCTCTCCCTATCCTAATGGCTTCAACATTCTAACCAAACAACCACACCTTATGACTTCTTTCCTCGAACGTATCCTCCTCCTACACTTTATTGTTCTCCTCTCTCGCTGCTTCCCATGTTTCGCTCCTTTTTTTCTCCCATCTCATCACGACGAAAGTCCATTCCAGCCACCGATCACAGTTGGTTGATCCGTCACGACCGTCCTCTCTGTCTTCCTGTCATCCACTCTGCGGTCAGGATCTAAGTCCAACCATATTAGAGTGGTTGCTCTTAGAGAGAGAGGGAGAGAGAGTCAGGTGCCTCAGTGAGTAGCTCCTTTTAAACTGGTAGCGAAATAAGAGTCGGAAAAGGAGAAGGAAAGTGTCAATATGGAGAAGGAAAGAAGATGTACCAAACTCTTGTACAAAGAGAAAGTGTGTGAAGAGATAAGAAAAAAATGTGGTCATACCTACTATCGTTTATCTGCAGGAGGGCGCGGGGGAGCAGGGAGGGTGGGGGGAGGGAGAGGGATGACGATTACAGGAAACTCGACGTCCTGCTACGAATCAGAGTACCATTGCTATTATCAACGTTACCGTGGCCATCATTGTACTTGCACTGTTGCACAGATTCCGCCTTCCTCCCATCATGGCATTCGCATCACAAAAACACCAGCAAATCACAACTCTAAAACCTCTCTTTCTCTCTCTCTCTCTCTCTCTCTCTCTCTCTCTCTCTCTCTCTCTCTCTCTCTCTCTCTCAC
>BFEA01000034.1:1027620-1041708 GCA_003427395.1 Chara braunii
GAGAGAGAGAGAGAGAGAGAGAGAGAGAGAGAGAGAGAGAGAGAGAGAGAGAGAGAGAGGGATACGTTAGTAAGTAGCTATAGACTTCGAAACTGGTAGCGAAACAAAAATTGACAAGGGAGAAGGAGGGTGTCAATATGGAGTATGACAAAAGATGTGTCAAGGTCAGGCTCCGGGACGGAGGTGAGAAGGGTGCCTTCTGAAAGAAACACAATAAAAGAGACATGGGTCAAAGAGAGATGGTTAACAACAGAGGTAATTCACAAAGTACTTTCATCTTCTACAGGCCCCCACCTGAAACTCCTAAAATGACCTGAAGTGGCTGAAACTTCTAAAAAGGGTTTCAGGTACCCCCATCCAAATGGTTGGAAGGGGTAAATGAAACCCCTTTCAGAGGCTTCAGCTACTTCAGGTCATTACTGCGGTTTCAGGTCCTCACCTGAAATTCTTGAAATGACCTAAAGTGGTTGAAGCTTCTCAAAGGGGTTTCAGGTACTCCCATTCAACCATTTGGATGGGGGTACATGAAACCGCTTTCAGAAGCTTCAGCCACTTCAGGTCATTATGGTGGTTTCCAGTCCCGACCTAAAATTCTTGAAATGACCTTAAGTGGCTGAAGCTTCTGAAAGGGGTTTCAGGTCCCCCCATCCAAATGGTTGGATGGGGGTACCTAGCGCCATTTGAAAGGCTTTAGCCACTTCAAGTCATTACTGCGGTTTCAGGTCCCCACCTGAAATTCTTGAAACGACCTAAAGTGGCTGAAGCTTCTGAAAGCGGTTTCAGATACCCTCATCCAACCATTTGGATAGGGGGACATGAAACCTCTTTCAAAAGTTTCAGCCACTTCAAGTCATTTCAGGAATTTCAGGTGGTTTCAGGTCCCCATCTAAATGGTTGGATGGGAGTACCTGAAACCCCTTTCAGAAGTTTCAGCCACTTCAGGTCATTTCAAGAATTAAAGGTGGGGATCTGAAACCGCAGTAATGACATAAAGTGGTTGAAGCCTCTGAAATGGGTCTAAGGTACCCACATCCAACCATTTCGATGGTGGCACCTGAAACCCCTTTAAGAAGCTTCAGCCACTTCTGGTCATTACGGTGGTTTCAGGTCCCCACCTGAAATTTCTGAAATGACCTGAAGTGGCTGAAGCTTCTGAAAGGGGTTTCAGGTTGGGTTTCAGGTCTCCCCATCCAAATGGTTGGATTGGGGTACCTCAAACCCCTTTCAAAGGCTTCAACTATCTCATATCATTACTGCGGTTTCAGGTCCCCACCTGAAATTCTTGAAATGACCTAAAGTGATTGAAGCTTTTTAACGAGGTTTCAGGTACCCCCATCCAACCAATTGGATGGGGGTACCTGAAACCCCTTTCAGATGCGTCAGCCGCTTCAGGTCATTTCAGGTGACACACAAAAACGTTAAACCAAAAAAAAAAAAACAGGCAAAAAAAAAAAAACGGGCAAAAAAACAACAACATAAAACTTGTCATTCAAACCACCCGAAACTTTTGAATGACATGATGTGTCTTCATGTCATTTCAGCGGTTTCAGACCACTTATGAATCTTTCATTCTAAAATTTCAGATGGTCATTAACCGCGAGTAGGGGCATAGGGTCTAGCCGCACTGCTCACCAAACGTGTGAAATGAAGAATGTATCTTCCGCTAAAAGTTGGCATGATACATCCGTCATTGTTCTTGTCTTTTTTACATTTAGTAAGGGTGTGGTGAGTTGGACACTTACTGAAAAAGAAAACCAAAACAAAAACTACAAACAAGTTATTTCCTAAATGTATCTGCCCGCAATTACACCCAACCTTCATGCTTATGAAAATAATCATGCCCACAGTGTGAGCATACCCGTCTGCCAAGAAAAGGAAGAACGCAAGTCAGCTTACCTTAATAAGAGATATCAGGCAACGGTAATAGCTTCAATGCAGCATAGAAAGATGACTTTCCAAAAATGTTGTGTGTCGCAACTTTTCCCTCCGACGCAACTTTCTTCCTGAGTTGTTGCAACGGACAAATGAATGTGTGCGCTCTAGACCATTTGCGGACGACTGAATAAATGCGTGCATAAATATAGAGCACTGAATGTCAGTGCATGAGCACTATCATACCATCTGAGACCAGTCAGAGAGCACCAACCGCCTGTTCCTTGTCTCCACGAGGTTGGCGGCATGAACGTGATAATGATCATCCGCCCTGGAGGTTGCCCTATGGCGGGGAGCGATCAAACCGTCCAGTAGGCGAAGTCCAACAACTGGCAGCAGTCAAACGACTCTATTCAACAAAGTCTGGAGTGTCTCCGAAATATTACCATTTTTCAGCCCGACTGCTCCTTGTCTCCAAGAGGTTGGCTACATGAACATTATGATGATCGTGCACGTTAGAGGTTGTCTTCTGGCGGTGCGTTGCCTTTTGGCAGGGCACAATCGGACCGTCTGGTTGGCGAAGCCGGACAACTGATAGTGGTTTAACAAACTTGAAACCTTACCCATTGAAAGACAGTGCTCTAGGGGAATGGCTGCTTGGGGTTCGGTCAACAGGCCCTGCATCTATAAGCGAACTTGAACTGATTTTAGCGATTTCATAAATATGAAAACTGATTTTGGAGATTCCATGTGGGCGAAAGAGGTGCCCTCCGCCTTACAAAAAAATCTGAAAATGTAACCGCATCTCCATAATAAATCAGGGGAAAAAACAACCGGCCCAAGTAATTTGACAAACAACAACTCTTTCTACCCGGGAGAAATTATCCCCTGATCATAGACAAGCTATGAAAAATCACAAAATAGAACTGAAATTTGAAGTATGGACGAAAAATCAAATTTTTAGGCATCATTTTTATCTTTTTAATTTTCTGTTGTAGAAGAAAGTGTGAGATGAGCGGATAGTTTCTCTTTCTTATATATATTGCCCACTCCTCAATGGGCATTCTTTCAACCTCTCAGAACAGTAATGGGATGTCCAAGATGCACCCAAGTCCTTTACTCACTTCGAGGTCTCTCTGGATGCATCTTGCTAGCCTTTGAACCAAATATATGTAATTTGATTGAGGATGTCACTTCACACTGCCTTGTGCACCTCAAGAGTGTTTACTTTTGAGGTGAGATTATGTCATTTCATCTTGGTCAATTTCTAAGGTTAGACCTTGCTCGAAACAAAACTTATGGGCCTGAATGCAAGCTAGAACTCCTTTTCACACCTCAAGTGTATCTATCCTCATTTTAGGTTGGGTGTATTCATTTGTATATTTTCTTTATTTTATTTTATTTTTATATTTTTCAACAACTCATTCCAAAATTATCCGTTATGAGTTGATATTCGATAAGTTCCTTTTATTTTGGGCATCGCCAAGACCGATGACTTGAACTTGATCCGAAACACAAAACATTTTTATTTTTTTTGTTTTCCTTTACATTTTAATATTTTGTCTACTTTTGAACTAGATTTTCCTAAGATGACTAGTCGTTGGGCAAGATATGACCATATCTTGCACTCAGGATTTCACTCTTTATGATCCGAAGTAGGGATAGGGATATCAAAAGGTCCCAACCTAATCTACACCTCATCCTCCCTTTTTGTTTTTTCTTTTGATTTTTTTTTTCCTTTTTTTTTTTCTCTCTACTATCTAGAAACATCGGAATATTTTTGCCCCTATTTCTAAAGTCTAGATCCTTTCAAGATCTAGATAAGTGTTTTTATTATAATTCAAGTTACCTCGGACTATAATTATAATACGTCTTTTCTATTTTTTTCCTCTGGCGATATTTTTTTTTTTTAAATCTTGAATTGACACCCTTCCCCTTACTTCATATTATCATAGGACCAATTACTTCTTTCCTATTTACTGTTTTTTTGCCTTTTTTTTGTCTCCATCGATCCAAAATAATTTGGACCACCTCCTTTGGGACAGAGAAAAATATTCCCATTATGTCCCACCGAAACTCCAAAATTTTGGCACCCCTTTGGTGTCCCCATCATGTCTCATTTTTCTCAACTCTTAAATCTTTTCAATCTGAGGGTCTCTATCTCTCAGTATAAATCCTATAATGGTCCAAATCATTTTGGTCATCCCGTGGTCATTACCACCCTACAATCGGTCTTTCTTTCCTGTATTTCACTCAATTTTGGGTAGGCCAAGTAGAAAATTTCGAAATGAGGATAATATTTTCAATATGATAACTTTTATAAGAAACAGTAATTGAAGCAAAGCTAAAATAGTTAAAATTTCAGCGACACAAACCACTTAAGGTATTGAAAAAAATATTCTTCATGAAGAATTTATAAAAAAAATAGGATTCTTACCTTCGTGTATCCTACAAAAGTTATCCAGTTGACTATCGATTTGTTCAATAATGATTTTTTTTGTGCAATAGCAAAAAACAAATTTGAATCAATTGATTTCAACCCCTTTGTCATATTGAAAAATTTGATAAATTTGATAAATTTGAATTTGACCTAAATAACCTTTTACAGTCGTATAAATAACAAAAACTTATTTTTCAATCGAGATTAAGCTATATTATGGTTGTTTCAACACTTTTGTTAGTCTCATGCCACAATTTAGTAAATACTGAGTGGCAGCATCAAGATCTGAGCCACATTGAGCAAAAACGGCTGCTTCATAATATTATACAAAACCTTTGATATGATTGTTTTTAATGTTTAGATCTTGCCCGGTTGTTCTGGATTGAGCCCTAATGCACGTCAAGGGCTCTAACTCTCACTCCCAATTACATATAACTCTGTTTTTTTCAACGAGATGCATTGTTAAATCGTTTGTTCTCTTTCAATTATTTTTCTTCATTTTTGGATACCAGTTCGTTGTGGACTTCTTCATTTTAGTTGATAATTTGTTTTGTCCTTTAATCAAATCGCACGACCAACAACTAAAACAAAATTCAGCTATCCTTACCTTCTATTTTTGTTTTTAATATAGTTATAAGATAAGGCCCTAAGGGTTATATTCCTTCACTTTGATTTTTCCTCATATCATTTCCGAGTGAGAATTGGGAGAACCATTTGGACAATTTTTTACAAAGGATAAGTTAATTGTGATGTGGCAGTTGTCCTTGCTTTAGCTGTAGATCGTCCTCTTTCTCTCGTTCTCTATCTACGACCTTATCTTTACGCCCTTACTGTTCGATTTGTATAAGACCACCCTAAAACTACATTTTTATGTACGATGTACATTAGCAGTGCGAGACTGGAGATCTTGTAGCCTGATATACCCCAAGATGCATCCAAAAATTTACCATGTAACTTTACAGTAACAAGTTAGTCATTTGTGCAGATGGACAAAGTTTATTTTTTTCTTATTTGTTCTCTTTCTTTTTTTTCTTGTTTTCGTTTTCTTGTCTTTTTTTTTCCTTCTTGCGCCTTGCGCCTTGCCTCTTGCTTCTTCTTCACCTTTTTCTTTTTCTCCTTCTCTCTCTTGATTTTATACGTACATCTATCTCAACACCATTAGTGCCTAACAGAGACCCCCACTTTTGAGCCCAGGTTAACAAACCTTAAATTTAAAATTGCATTTGGGGATTTTTTTTTCCGGTTTTATTGTTGATTAAGATCTACATGTGCAAAGTGCGATGTTTGCTTGGGTCTTGGAGATGATTTTTTTTGCCAACCCTGAAAATCCTAAAAAAACTAAAAAAAATGAATTTTGCATGAAAACATACTTTTATTTTAGGGTTTAAGACAGGGAAGATTTTCATGCCCGGCCAGACACCCAATCATGCAAAAAATATATATATATATATATTTTTTTGTCTTTCTGTGCTCTCCCAGAGGATCCCAAATCCAAGCCCTTTTCATTTTTTAAGAGTTGGCAGTCAAGGGGGGGAAAGGGGGTATAAATTATTTTTAAAGGGGCGAAGAGGGTTTAAAGGGGGATCCCTTAGTGTGATTTTGTTTTTGTTTTTTTCTATTTCTGCTTCGGTAAGGAATTACGATGTGACCCTCGATCAAAAGTTGTTTGTATTACAATTCCACAGGACATAGTTTTCTTTGTGAAATTGTTTAGGTTTCGTTTTTTTTTTTTTTTTTTATGTTGAGACTGCCCGAAATCCTACCCGGAGGTCATGCCCGGCCGGGCACCTGGGCGTATATCCGGGCACAATTTGGGTGCCTGGAGCCTGGAAAAACAACCTAGGTTTAAGGTCTCTTTTATCTATTTTTTCACTAACGGACTGGTGATGAATCTGAGTTTTTTCAACTCCACGAACATGTATTTGGGTAACCTTTCCAATATTTACAAGTTTGCGAGGTGGTTGATACTACCACCATAGCAACACAAATTTAACTATCATTATTACGTAAGTATAAAATTGAAAAAATAGTCAAAATAAATAAATTTAATTTAACATTATCATCGTAATAGGAGGTTGGGGGTAAAAAAAATCAATATGCCATTACTTAAAATTGTACATTCAATCAAGTTTTTCAGAACCTCTCATTCTTGAACTGAGTATAATGGCTTAAGTGATCAAATGCCTATCCATTTTGGTACTCAAGATTTATTTGTTCTCATACTTAAAAAAAAAAACGTAATCATGAAACTTATATAGCTATTTGTTTTTAGTATACCATTTGTACCATAGTAGGAAAAAAAGAAAAAAAATCAATCTACCCTGTCCAGATGGGGGAATGACACATATGTAAACGTTGATCAAAAGGGCATGAATTTAAATCTTGCCTGTTTGTAAGGTGTCTCTTCTACGATGATACGTTTCCTCATTGGTGTTTTTCCTAACATCATATCACTTTTTGTAGCACCATTAGTTATTGTTTGTAATATTTATATAATCAATCAATCATTGTCATGTGGTGATCTGTTAAACATTCCTCTATTTCTTCTTGTTCTCATCCTACATAATTTGCACGATTTCTTTGATCATAATGATGCCTTTCTCATACATGTGGTGAAAATTTGCCTTCAATCATTAATTAGGCTATCAACCATACATCAAGCTTGTACATATTTCCTCATAATTAGACGAGAAGAGAGCATAGAGGGTTGAAGAGTGGACAAAGACGGAGAAACAAAGGATTGAGCAACTAAAGAGTGGTTAAGCGGAATAATGCAGAAGAGTATATGAACTGAAATGCAAGCTAACATATATGTGTATGCATATATATATAAGTATGTATATATATATAAGTATGTATATATATATATATATGCATGGTTGTCAGGCTGAACGTTCGGGGGCTCCCGAGCTGAGGCCCGAACATTCGGGCATTCGGGATCCCGTTCGGGGTTCAAACCTGAAGGAGTTCGGCCCACACAAAAAATATTTCGGTACTTAAAAATTATTTATTTTTGTTAATTTCTTTTTCGTGAGTCTTGTATGATATGCACCATATGCATATAAATTTTCAAGTCATTTTGCCAATCCAAAATAAAATGAAAAATGTCCAAGGATGGTGTTGTCAAAACTTGCTCGGCCACTCAGTTTTTTATTTTTTTATTTTTTACTTTTTTTGTGTGTGTGCCTCAAGTATTTTATTATTTTTTAAAACTTTTTTTTTACGAGCTTAAGAAATAAAAATCGCCAAAGATAGTTGTGTCGAAAACGTACTCGCCCACTCACTATTTTTTTTTTTTTTATTACTATTGTTTTTTATATTTTATTTTTATTTCACATATGGTAAGGAATTTCGATGTAACGCCCATCTAGGGGCAAATGTTCTTCGTCTCAGTTTTCGAAATAACATATAATTTTTTCAGAGTTTTTATAATTTGTTTTGGTTACCAGAATGGCCCGAGGTGACTTGCCCGGCCAGGCAAAAAAAAAAAAAATCAGTTTTAAATTTTATTTTTTATTCTAAATTTAGTAAAGAATGTCAATGTAACCCTGAGGCAAACGTTATACAATTTATTTTTTTGCATAACATACTTTTTAAAGTTTTTTGAAATTGTTTTTGTTTTTTTTTGTGGACCTTCCCTGATGTTTGTACGGGCTGGCCACCGGGGACCCGAGCGGGCCGGCTGGTAGCCTAGGAATTTGTGGGTTTTTTTTTTTTTTGTTCTTAGGTACGCGTTCGGCCCAAACGGCGGAAGGCATCCCCAAGGGGGAACGAACGTTTAGCAGGTTCGCGTTCGGGAATTCGACCAAACCTATATATATGAGAGAACAAAAAACGTCGGCAACCCTCTATATATGTATGTCTATTATATATATAGAGAGAGAGAGAAGGAAAAAGATAGTATGAGAGAACAAAAAACGTAGAGAGACACGAAGAAGGGATGACAATATGGTAGAGGGTAAAAGTTGCATAGCAGCGTGTTCGCGTTCGGGGATGGACCCGAACATGTTCGCCCGAACGCAACCTAGTGCCCAAAACCCTCCGAACGCGAACATAAAAAAAAAAAAAAAAAAAAAAAAAAGTCTAAAAAATCTGAAAAATATATATGTCATTTGAAATAAGAATACAAGCAACTTTTGCCCTGGAGTCATGTTCAAATTCTTAGCCAAACATGAATTAAAAATCAAAAATGAATTTTTGATTTTACAAAAAAAATTATGTTCGCCCGAACACGTTTGTGAGTTGTTCACTCGAACGCACGAACACGTTCGTGCGGACGTGGAGGGACGCGAACACATTTGTCGTGCTACGCAGGTAAAAAGAAAGAGTTGTGAATAATCCATTCCTGTTTTTTCATTCACCCTCATCACCATGGCAGGAAGCGAGAACATGGTAAAAAATTAAGTGTGAATATTTCTTATTTTCCATCATTATCATCATTGTAATTCGTCCATGTTCGTCTTCTCTCATGGATCTGTTAACCGACGAAGGAAGAGCAAACAAGAAGCGAGGAGGAGTAGGAAGAGGACGGAGAACAAAGGGAAGATTAAAAAAGAGGGGGAGGTGAACGAGGGGAGAGCAAGAGGAGGAGCGGATCAGGGAAGAGGAAATCAAGAGGAAGAGGTGGAAGAATAAATGGGAAGGGGGAAAAAAAAAGAGGAGGAGGTGGATCAGGGAAGAGGAGACAAGACAATGAAGAGGGTCAATGACATAAAAAGCGATCAGAAGTATAAGGACGAAGGAATAAAGACGGGGAAGGGCACGACGAAAACACAGACAAGTAGGAGAAGGATAGGGACAAGAGCTTACCCCTAGGTAGGTGTGCAAGATGATTACTGGTGAGGAGGTAGTGAAAAATATTGCCTCATGACAGATGAAGGAGGAGGAAGTGACAGACAAAAGAAATCAACAGAGGAACAAATTGTTCGACCGACCTCTCACTCACCAGGACCCGTCGACACCCGCAAAAAAATCACTCGGGAACCTCACGATTGCCAATACAAACACTATGGTATTAGGTTGTTCGTTTCGTACACACACACACACACACGGAGAGAGAGCGAGAGAGAGAGAGAGAGAGAGAGAGAGAGAGAGAGAGAGAGAGAGAGAGAGAGAGGTGAATACCTGTATGTGTCGTTCCTAGATGAAGGCACATATTCCACTAGTTTCGATTTGAATATTGCATATTCGTAATCCTTGTCCAACAAGAGCAACAAATTGCTTATGCTTTCCGACCTCACCACTCCCAATGCATTTTCCCTACCGCTACACCGTCAGTAGAAAAGCCAGAGAGGGAAAAGACTTCGACCACTTGTGCGCCGATTCACTGCAGTGATTGTACTCAAATTGAGTTTACTTGCATGATGGTTGGCAAAGTTTTTTCATATTTTTATGATTTTTTCCTTAAAAAAAACATAAAAGATCATGAAATACCCTCAAAAGTTAAGGTATATGTTAAAATACCCCTAAAAGATGTGGGTTGAGTGGAGTACTCGCTAAATTTTCAAAAGTTTTTGAACGCTCAAAGTCAATCAATGCAAAACAAAAAAACAAATAAACAGTAGTAAAAAAAAAAGGCTCGAAGAGTGTGATTACTGTTTGAACATATTTACATGTGTCTGATAATTCAGGTGCAAAAATCGTACAGTGTATCAAAACCCTGCATCCTTTCAGAAAACAAAGAGCTGTTATAGGTGATACTATAATAGTGTCTTTGAAACAAGCACAAATGAGTCGCAACACTCAGAATGTGCTTAAAGTTAGGAATTAGCAGATTAGCAATTACTTCCCCCCGAACGTAGCATACAACTTTCATCGTACTACGCTCTCCATAGGGAATTCAAAATTTGAATGTCCTAATCTATTATTAAGATTTCATTTCAAGTTCAAAGAATCTGAATCCTTATCTTGAAATTCAAGCTCTCTTTACTTTAGTGAATTTTCGGCAATTCCTAAATATTTCTCTACTACCACCCTTTCTTAACGTATTTTTTGTTTTTTGAATTCAAAATACTTTATTGAATTTACTATGGTGGTTCTGTAACCTTTTTGCTAATTTTTCTTGATGAAAAAATCAATTTGATTGAATTCCTCATYGCAAATGAAATTACTAGTTCATAATAATACATAAAAATATTAAAACGTTCATCTACTATTTTCATTCACTACAATGATATATCGGATAGGAGTCTCACTTGCATGAAGGCTACACAAGCGGTTATCGGGTAGCTGAAAATTCAGGAATGAAACTTATGAAGTGAGCGTTTTGGGCAGTCTGAAAATCCTGAATGGTCATAAAGTGATGAAAGGTCCGAAGACCCTGAAAACCACCTGTTTAGGCAGGCTGCATCCTGAAGTGGTCAAGTGAGAGTTTTTGACAGTCTGAAAATCATGAATGGTCCTGAAGTGGTGAAAGGTCCGAAGACCATGAAAACCACCCTTCACCACTTGAGGATGCAGTCTGCCTAAACATGTCGTTTTCAGGGTCTTCGGAGCTTTCACCACTTCAGGATCATTCAGGATTTTCAGACCTGAATGGTCCTGAAGTGTTGAAAGGTCCGAAGACCCTGAAAACCACCTGTTTAGGCAGGCTACATCCTGAAGTGGTGAAGGGTGTCCTGAAGTGGTGATGAAAAATACGGCTGTTGTTAACCTTCTCTCGAAGGTTAACGTGACATTTTGTATATATTTTTTTCCTTTCGTTGTTTTTTTTTCAATTTATGAAATACCTTCAAAAGTTAAGGTATATGTTAAAATACCCCTACAAGATGCGGGTAGAGCGGAGTGTCGTTTAACTTTTCAAAAGTTGGTGAAGCGCCAGTGTACTATTTCCATTAAAGTTCTTCCAGTTGAGTGTAATGCTACATCGCGAGCTACCCCGACCGGATTCTACTTATATGTGAGATGGGTCGTCCGCCAAACAACGAATTTCCCCGCCTCTATCAACAACTTTTCTAAAAACACGAGTGAAAAAAAAGAAACTATTAGTAATGCGAGTTCGTGCACCGCCCACCAGCTGTCACAAAAAGGCGCGAAAAACAGAGAGTCGAGGTTTTGGCCCACATGCGCCGTGTAGTTTAGTTTTCAACAATTGTGTTATTGTAGAAGGCGAAAAACGGGCATTGAATACTCCTTGTAATTAATTTCATGCATCTAATCTCGTCAGAATTCAAACTTGGATATGCATTTCAACACTCATGGGTGTACCACATCTTATTCCTATGATTGGACAAACCATATTCTTGGGGGCCGTGATATGCCTGCAATTATTCTTTGACAAAGAGTACAATCCAAAAACGAGAGAAAACTTGGTCTTACCATTCCTCGTGCATTTTTATTTTTTTCTTTTTTTTTGAATTTTAAGTAAGCTATATTCTTCTCTCAATTTCACTTTACACTACCTACCTACTACTACTCCTAATTATAGTCATACGGGGAAACCCACAACGGCCAGAACCGTGTTCAAGAGATAACATGTGGAGGTCGCTCCCAACCTATAGGTGGGCGATACCTGTCAGAGGATAGTTGGTAGCATCGGGAACCATGCCAACAGGACCAATCCATATGGCTCCCCTCAGGTCCTTCCCCTACAAACATTAGCAAACTCTGCTCAATGTTGATCAGGCCAGTGGTCTATCTCTAGGTGGTGGGTGCCAAGCATTCTAGGGGGATTGAACCCACGACCTCGTGAACGTCATTTGCGAGTCTTACCAACCAAGTTAGGCATTTGGATTTCCCCCCCCTTTATTAGTTGAATAGGAAAAATATGTGTAGAAAACTCCCTTAACTAAAATTAATAGAATACTACAATGCCTATACCTCTCCCTCCATTCCCAACATGACCTCCTAACCAATCACAAAACTACTGGCTCCCCTTCCGAAAAGGCGGGATCTGTAAGCCTACCATCAGTTTGTGAGATGATCGACAATTCCTCGTAGTTCCGCAATGTTACACTAGTAGAAAACTAAACTACACGCACTACTGACCAACACGTTTGGTCACTGCCCTACCTGGGAGGGTTTACTTCTCATGGGTCCCTGCCATTCGATCTAAGAGCGCAAGAACACAATCTCAAATGGAGGATCAGTTTCCGCCCGCTTTCGTTTTTTTGCTTTCTCTTCGATCAACTTTTTTCTTTTTCCTCGTTTGAGATTTGTGTTCGTGCGATTTTTCAGATCGGATGGTAGGGACCCCTTGATACTTGAAACCAGAAATGAACCCTCCCAAGTAGGGCTCGGTTGCACCTGCTCTAATGACATACAGCCACATATGTTTGAAACGAGCCTTCGAACTCACCGTCGGGCTGCATTCAGATAACCGTCACGGTGGCAGGTGTCTCTCCCCCTCTGTGTGCCCGCCTCCCCACTCGCGTCTGTGGGCTCGAGGTGCTGTGCCTGAAGATGTAGATAGTTGTATTCACACTCGGCCCAAAACGAATATAGGTGAGTCGCGCAACATGGTAAAGTGTGCCCTCTCCCTGTCTTACACCCTGCCTCCCTCTCTCACACCCTCCCTCCATCTCTCACACCCTGCCTCCGAGTCCTCTCTTACGCCCTCCCTCCCTCCATCAGAGGTGTTGTGCTTGAAGAGGTGGAGAGTTACATTCACACTCGTCCTAAAAGTGAAATAGGTGGGTTTGCCTACCGTCTTCACCCGAATAGAACTGCCGATCATTATGGCCGTATTTTGTGATACAACCATAATGATCGAGCATTCTATGTGGGTGAAGATGGTAGCGTGGTGATGTGCTCTCTTCTCTCTCTCTCTCTCTCTCTCTCTCTCTCTCTCTCTCTCTCTCTCTCTCTCTCTCTCTCTCTCCGCCCACACTCCTCCCTCCCTACACCCTCCCTTTGCATCCCACCTTCCCTCCTCCCTCCCTCCCTACCTCCGTCCATTTGCTTAGGGCAACCCCATTTTCTGCAGGGGTGCTATTTGCAAGTGGTGCACGGGGGCTATCAAAGGAGTATGGGGGGGATCATGCCGTGAATGCAGAGAGGCAGGGGGAGGAGGAACACTAGAGGGAGGTTAAGTGCCTGGTCATGTAGGTAGGAGAAGGTCACCATTGAAATCTCGAGAGGCTGAAGCGGGAGAAGGACGAAGGGGGAGGGTAAGGATGCGGGATGAGAAGGATGAGAGGGTCCGGATTTGGTCGGTCGGGATGGGATGTGACGACAAACGAAGCCGAAGGAGAGCAATTGGCATAGGGTGAAGCATGCAAGGTAGGTTTACCGGGGTTAAGAAGGTTGTATAGGGAGATGCGTTCGAGTCGGAAACCCAATTTGCGAAGAAGGGGATGGGCAACATGCATTGGGAGGACGTCGATCAGGATATTCGGAGAAGGAGAAGGTCGAAATGTCAGTCACTCACAATGAGGATGTAGGAACCTATGTGACACCCGTGGCCTAGGCCGCGGGCAATTCAGCCATCGTGGCCAGAAAAGTCGATCGCGGCCGTGGTTAGGAGGCCTAGTTTGCGGCCCGATTTTTTAAATATTTGTTTTGGCGTAAAAAAAACCGTGAAAAAAAACAAACAAAATATGAGTTTACAAAACTGTACAACCCCATATTTTATTTTTTTGAATTTGACTTGATTTATGAATTAAAAAAATAATAAAAAATAAAATCAGTTAAAAAAATAAAAATAATAATAGATAAAAGAAAAGCAGGTTTTTTGTTTCTTCATTTTTTTCATGATTGGTATAGAATCAGAGTCCTCCTAAAACGTTTGCACAGGTAATTGTTTTTTTTTTCTTCTTCGTTTTTTTTTTTTTTTTTTT
>BFEA01000034.1:1061775-1073165 GCA_003427395.1 Chara braunii
GAGCGACCGGAAATGACGGTCTCTAGTTGTGCTCAGTGCACCCATCCATCTTGCTGTCTTTGGGGGTTACTCTTAAAATCTAGTGCGTCCAGAATCAGGGGTACCCTGAGTTCTCATAATTCCCGCAGCCCGGTCATCCCAAAGCACTGTCAAAACGCGGACTTAACCCTGAGCCTAAACCCCTAAACTGTCGTTTTCAGGCGGCGCACTACTTGTGGCCGCCTGACACCGTGTCGGGTGATTCAGCCAACGGGAAAAGTTACCTGTTTGGATAAACTACGAAGGTGAACTATAGTAACTAGAGGTGCATCCTTTCACTGTGAAGTGTCATTGTTAATAAGAGTCTCAAAATTGAAGAAAAAAAGCAAAAAAAAACATCAGATTGTTTTTTTTCTTATCCCTGTTTTTCCATGTAAAACCGAATTTGGGCTCAGAGGAAACTCAAGGGTCTGATCGAGGTTGGGTCCCACCTTTCCATTGAAAACCGGATTTGGGCCTATAGAAAACCCGAGGGTCTGCTCAAGGTTGGGTCATTAGATGGTGACGATTATCGCATCGCATTGACAAACAAGCCTAAACCTAACGAATCGTGGAAGCAATGTTGTTGCCATGGGAATGAGGTGTGGCTTTCGTCACTTATCTCACGTTCTTTGAACGCTCTTCTTGAGGTGGAGAGATCTACCTGCAATATGTCCTCTGCCCCCAGACTTTGCAGGTTGGGCCACTTGTCACCGTCAGAAAGTTGGAGTAGCGGTTATCTGGCTTGCCTATCTATCGGCTACCAGAGTGTGTTGTTCCCTACAGTCTTCCCCCGAATACAACGTACGGTCATTATAGCTCCCTACAGTATTCCCCCGAATACAACGTACAGTCATTATAGCTGAATTTGGGGTATCTTACAGTCTAAATTCAACTATAATGACCGTACGTTATATTCGGGAGAAGACTGTAAGGAGTACAAAATATCAATCTGCTCCCCTCAAATTTCGACATCCACAAACCCCCTACAAGGTTCTGTGAATGTGGTTGTTGCAGTTGATGCCGAGATTGTTGTCAGGTTGACGTACAAGATGGGGAAGATACGTTGTCGAGCGCATCGGCTCTCGCCTTTTCACAAAGGCGAGAGCCCTCCTGGCCATGTCACGCAGGAGTTAAACATAACCAAAATCAAGAGACATCTTGGGACGATGCATGGACAATTCCGCGAGCCACCAAGACGGACGAGGTTGCATCGCTCCTTTCGTCGCTCTAGCCGGGTGCGCCAGTTGTACTTCCCACGGTCCCCTACGACAGGATAGATCCTTGCGGGGCATATTTTGCCTTCCCTAAGGGGTCGTCACCACCCTGAGGGTTGTATCCCTACCGAGCTATTGACCCACATACGAAAGCTTTTACATGCAATAGCAAAGGTAAGTCAGTCGAGGGCGTTTGCTCGTTCGTTGGAGTATAGGTACGTTTGGTTAATGTCAAGTGGACCCGAACGTTGTCCGTCCCCTAGGGTGCTGATCTCCTAGGTACGAAACGAACATCGGTTGACTAGGACGGTCTCAACCAAACGTGAAACCCATAAAATAATCATAGTCCCTTTATAATTCTCTGATCACAAAATAAATAAAATCAATACACTTTTATCAAATCTTACAAGATTGGATTTTGACTTGATAAGATGATCCGCCAAAGTTATTTTTCCCGGTCTATATGACTGAAAAGACTATTATACCGTCGTTTCCGAGGCGGAGACTCAATATTGACGAGAGATTAGGAAGGACAACCTAACCTTTGATTCACGGTTGGGTATGTCGACACCTACTAAACCCTGCCAAGAATGACTTCTGCAAGTAAATTTCATTGCTACCATGCAGATCAACAAGTGATCTGCCTCCTGGCCGAAGTTTGAACTATCGGTTCGACGACACCTCCGTATCATATGCAGTTTACTTGGATAAAAGTATTATCTAGCAAATAAAAATTTTGTTGGTCATTATCTAGCAAATAAAAATTTTGTTGGTCGCTTTGTCCTCCTGAACAATAATTACTCTTTCCATTCCTTGAATGATGGAGTATCCATCTTCATCATAGGGATACCCAAAACAAAGCCGCAGTCATTATTACTGCGCAAAGAAAACAGTCTAATTCATTACTTACTTTTTTTTGCGAGCTTGAGCTTCTTCTCTCTCCAACGGTGGTACCTAAGATGACCACCTGCAGGGATATAAATAACCCCCAGGTCACCCAGGATTCGACGAGGGCTGACCCACATTGCGTCGTCACACACCCATCTCTCTAGGAACTGGTCTGCAGATACTCCTTCCCCTCTCCCGAGTCTGAAGACCCGGATCTAAGAGGTTGGACCATCACCACCGAGTCGGCAAAGTACCACCCCCAACGAGTCAGGTTCACTCCAAGTCGATAACAGGGCCGGGTCCGAAAGCATACGAACCCCGGTCTTTGATGCTTCCTAGAGAGAAAGGGCGATCAAAGCCAACGCGGACTGTCCATCTCGTTCTCCCGCACAACTTGGAAATTTAAACAAAAAAAGACAACAGAAGATGATGAGGGCTTAGAAAAAAGAAGTGCGCAGTCAAGATAGAAAGTGCCAAGCCTTAAGGAAAATTTAAATTTATTTATCTACATTTACAAGCTTTCTTCCATGGTACTTGTTGACAGTATTCATTTCAAAAAAATATAAATACATTTAGCATGTAGGCAAGCGAAAGGTAGAAGCAGGACAATCCTTTCCTTTTCCTTCAATAGGCAAAATCAATCTCATTTTCAAACATCCCTTTTTACCTACCTGCACAAAACGCAAAGCAAAACAAACAAGTTCAAAGGAAACCAGTGCATTCTTATATCCAAGTCAGATATTTCTATTCACATGCATAAGCCACACACTTCCTTTGCCTTTTCAATAAACATTCAATGAACAGGGTCAAGCGAGTGTGGGTTCACACAGGTGTGAAAGGAAATCTGAGTCAATCAACTGACTGACCTTGAGTGAAATTTGATCGAGCCCACTCAAGAAAGTATGAGTAATATTTCAATCAAATTTGAAAAGACGATCATCGTTATAATTGAAAATATATAGCTCACAACTCCACAACTTACCCCTATTCCACTGAATGATGCTCGTCTCTCTGTCTAAGTATTCGAGCAAGCAAAGGTCAGGTTCACTGAGAGGGCTCAAATGAGATAACCCTCCAGGTGGGTGTTCTCAGTAATAAGTCTCATGTGGTCCCAACAGTCCCAACGCCGCCCCGTCCTCCGAGGACAATCTCATCTCAGTCACCACGCCAGATCGTCAAATGTTCACTAGAACCTTCGTCCCAATCACAATTCCCTGCTCACTTGGTCCGAAATTGACTCTCAAGTGGTTCCGCACCGCCGTCACACCACCAAATGATCCAAAAAGAAAAATAAACCTAGGTCGCAGTACTTGTCAAAAATAGAAGCACCTTCAGCGTCAATGCCACAAGCGCTAGCACCCTGACGACCCCACGAGCAAATGTCGTGCCGCCAAGATGTTACTACCGTAGCCTCCAAATATCGTCGGTAACACTACCAGCCTTGCCGCGCAATCTCGGCAACACCTCATTTTAAAATGTTGCCGAATACACCATGTTCTGGTCAATACCGCCGTAAAGAAAAATCTCTCGTTGTGCCGCATATAAATTTTAGCAGCATCTTCCTTCAAAATCACCACAACACAGCCTCCTCACTTAGTGCCATTTACTACCAAGCAGGCCGTCCCGCAACACCTCCCCATTGTGGGCCTATTGCCTCACGATCCGAGCTTGTTGCAGCCTTACAACTGCAACTCATATACACCAGCCACAACACAAGCATAAGGGTGGGTCAAGGAGCTCCCAACCTCTAGCTATAGCTGCCTTCACCACTCTTAATCTCTTGCAGACCTCCACTTCTCCTCTAGCAGCAGTTCCCTTCCTCCTCCAGCAGCATCTCCCCACAGTAGCGGTGAACCAGTATTCACTCAAATGAATGTCCCAGCAGCACTGCCACATTTGTGAAGCTGTTGGGTAGTAGGCTGGCTTTTATGGTTGTTGGAGGTAGTTGCCTAACACTCCTTTTTCCCAGGCGAATTCACAAGCTCAAGTTGAACCCTTGATCTGAGTCAAATCGATGGCTCAGTGTGGCTCAGCCTGGGCCTCGAACTCAGGCAGGCAGTTACTTTAAACTGTTTGTACTTTATTTTTCTTTATTTTATACCAACTATCTCGTAATTGCACGAGATAGTTGGCTTCCTATCATTTTTATAACTCTTTTTCTTTTTCATTTTCGGACTTTTCCTTGAATAGATACACCTCTTCAAATTTTGACGTACCCGACACATTTTCTAGTGCAGGTACGCCGTGTGCAAATTGAACTTAGCAAGTTTTAAGCAATGGTTGTTCAGTCTGCACATGTTCTTGCCTGAGTGGTCACACTAAGGCTTGAACATGTGCACCTAGGGCACAATCGCGGTTGTTTCTCTTTTTTTTTTCTACTATAATTTGTAACCGAGGGGCAGCTTGTCGTTTGAAAACGAACGAGCACCCCTCAGGCTCAGCAGGGTCTTCGTTCCCCTGCCCCACACGCCCGTACCAGGGTGCAAATGGCACCAGGTACAGGCGTCGTTTTGCAACCTATTCACTAGGTGAACGGCGCAGGCTATAGGAGCTGGACAACTGGCGACTTACCTGTTGGCCACTGAGTTGCTTCCCGCTGCCAGGTAAGATATTTGTTTCCTCTCTCTCTCTCTCTCTCTCTCTCTCTCTCTCTCTCTCTCTCTCTTTTTTCTTACTAATAGTAATATTAGTAGTAAGTACAGCGTCGGGGTGTATAGTTTCCTATTTCAGCGGTAGATGCATCCGATTTACCATCTTGTCAACAGAAAGGACGAGGCAAGCATCTAAACTAAAGTTCAAAAAAGTTTGTCTCTTGGTCATAGGCTAGTCTGAATAAGCTTTTGGCAACCGTTAGTCTCATCAAGTCCTTTAATTCAACAAGAAAATCAGATACTGTCCGATGTTTAAAATCACCGGGCAGATACCCTTGTTAGGGTTTCTGCTCCGACAACATTCTCGGACCCCATTGAACGACGACGCCATCGTTCACCATAAAAATTACAGAGTTAGGATTCTTATGAAATTTCCATATGAAAACAACGATTACAATACATAAGAATCAAAAACATTTGTCCAGAACAAAGTCAGAACTTTTACCAACAACTTGGATTCAACCTCCAAAAACCTAAATATAACACAATAAAACTGGATTCAGCCTCCAAAAGTCGAAACATAAATACAACAAAACAGGATTCCGCCTCCAGAAACCTAAAACTTAATAGTTTATACTCATCAATTGAAATAGCACTAGATTCCGTCCCTTGGAAGCCTAAAAATAAAAACTTGGACCCAGATTGCACCCTTGGAAGCCTAAAATACAAAGGATCTTCATCAGAATGGTCCCAACATCATCCCACTGGCAGCCAACAATTTTCTCTCTCTAAATGGTTACCAGATTCCGCCCCTAGTAAGCCTAAAATCGACAACCTTTAGGTTGATATCACAATGTATCAGCCTGTCGGAAGTTGTTCAAACATAGTCTGAACGAACCATCAAGAGAGCAACCATTCATTCAAAAGTCATCGCCCAAGTTTTGATCCCATTCCAATCTTCAGAGAAAAAAAAAAACAACTCACATAGCTATCATGTCCAATATTCATGAACTCTAGTGATATAAGTCGGGGAGTGGTGTAACCCTTTTCACAGGATAACATATCGACATCAAGCCCCGCTTAAGATTCGAGTCTCACCACGTTTCCTCCGATTCCACCGTTGTGACTTCATCAATCCCCTCCCTATGGAGCTAGGCATCTCCACCCCACACAACCTAAGTTGGTTAGGTCTTGGCCATAGAGGTAAAGTGATCATGCTTGATATGAGATTAGGTAACCACTCCTTCTCTCGTACCCGGCAGTAATCACCTCCTCTATAAGCAGTATCTCAATAAGGCCATAACACCTTCCTCCCTTTCAATGATAGTGTAGCCTCCCTTCCTTAAACCACATAGGATTCAGAAGATAACATCTCGCTATGGACCAGTAACACAGCTCCGACGCGAACCTCACTACCACCTACAGAGCTCACAATTAAATCAGAAAAATATCGTAACATGACAACGGACAAATAACCATTAAATTCAAGTCATCAATAATACAATTAATGACAATGTATAACAAATGTTCTCACATGGAACTTCATAATGGTCAAATTCAAGCATTCCTTTATCATAATAAAAATTCATCTATATCACACAAAATTATCAAATATTAATGATATGAGTTCGTCTTAGTAACCAAAACCGAGTCAACCCATAGTTGATGTCACGTAAGAGCTCACTCGACGTCTACTTCATTGTATCAACAAAATTAAAATTAGCACTAATGTAAATTCAATTAGTATATAAAAATATATTAAAACAAAGTCAAGTTCCCCATTTTTTGTCTGCCTCCCAATACTAAGAGCTAGAAGTTGTATGTCATAGACCAGGATAACCGAGGTATTCATATGATAAAATATTATTCTATAATTTTTTAACAACGTCTAAAAGTACCCCGAAATCAAGTACTGATGACCAACCGAGGTATGGAGACGAAATTTGAGATTTCCTTTAATGCTTCAATTTCCCCCACATGCAATCAAAAATCACATCTCTAATAAATTTGTTTTCTTTTGAATAGGGAAAACCAACACATAATTCCAATCTTTAGACTCCACATTCTCGCCTACTTACAATTCTCTTTTTAATATCGTAGTCAAAGTGTCTGCAAAATCTTATTTTATGGCCCCATATACCACAATATGTACATTCCCAAAGTTTTTGATACCTAAGAATCTTGCCTGCCTTGACTCCGTGATTTGAGAATTCACTCTGGTTCAAATTCTCATCCGAAGCATTGTGAATGTTTTCCCCCAATTCGTGCTCACCTATAGCTTGCTTCCCTTTTTAACAAGTCCCTTGACCGCCTTGGGCCATATTACGTGCAACCCTTTCCGCTTTAGTAAGCTTACGAGGTCGCCCTAATTGGTCAAACTCACTACCTAATTTTCTTTTACCCTTTTACACCCTATCTTAAGGGGATTTCAGGAACTTGGCTAGCATCAGTCTCTTGAATTCAAGCCGAGTCTCAGATGCTCAGGAAGGAAGTCTTATATCAGGGTTCAACCTTTCAGTAATAAAATTTGAAAAGCAAAGAAACTTTTGATGTTCATGCTAATTCATCCACATTGTCAAAATTTGAAATGCCTGCAAGAATTCGGTGACCTCGCTGCCTTCAAAGAGAGGACTCATATATGAAAATATTTCTTTCGTCATTATGGTGTCCTGCAAGAGGCAAAACACTCGTTAATAAATAGGAAAAATAACTATAAAAGTTAATATGAAAAATATATAACCTTCAATTTTATCAATTCAATACTAGCGAGAACAACTTGAATTTTAACTCGTTAATAAAAGAATCATTAGTATCACTCGCTTCTTCAAACAGAACAATGAGTGGTTAGATCATTCCAAGTTACAAACAACATTCAATCATATTTTCAAAGTGTTATTCAACAATATTATCTGAGTGTCGTTCCGCCAGAGACAAACAGTAAATAGTTGCTGTCCCCGGCAATGGCGCCCCATGTCGAGCGCATCGGGTCCCGCCTTTTTGCAAAGGCGAGAGCCCTCCCGGCCATGTCACGCAGGAGTTAAACATAACCAAAATCAAGAGACAACTTATGACGATGGATGGACAATCCTGCAAGTCGTCGAGATGGACGTCGTTGCATGACTCTTTTCGCCGCTCTAGCCGGGTGCGCCAGCTCTACTTGTCACGGTCCCCTACGACAGGATAGGTTCTCGCGGGGCAAAGGGGATGTCACCACCCTCAAGGGTGTATCCCTACCGAGGTACTTACCCACGTACGAAAGCTTTTATATGCAATAGTAGAGGTAGGTCAGCCAAGGATGTTTTCTCGTTCGCTGGAGTATAGGTACACTTGGTTAACGCCAAGTGGACCCGAATGTTGTACGTCCCATAGGGCGCTTGTCTCCTAGGTAGGAAACGAACGTCTGTCGACTAGGACGGTCTCAACCGAATGTGAAACCCATAAAATAATCCTAGTCCCTTTATAATTCTCTAATGACAAAATAAACAAAATCAATACACTTTTATCAAATCGCACAAAATTGGATTTTGACTTGATGATATGATCTGCCAAAGTTATTCTTCTCAGTCTATATGACTCAAAAGACCATTATACCGCCACTTTCGAGGCGGAGACTCGATATTGACGAAAGATTAGGAAGGACAACTTAACCTTTGACTCATGGTTGGGTTTGTCGACAACTACTAAACTCTTCCAAGAATGACTTCTACAAGTAAATTTCGCTGCTACCATGCAGATCAACAAGTGATCTGGCTCTTGGCCGAAGTTTGAACTCTCGGTTCGACCACACCTCCGTAACATATGGAGTTTGCTTGAAGAAAAATGTTATCTTGTAAATAAACAATTTGTCCTCCTGAGCAATAATTACTCTTTCCATTCCTTGAATGATGGAGTATTCATCTTCATCATAGGGATACCCACGTCAAAGTCGCAGTCATTATTACTGCGCAAAGAAAATAGTCAACTTCATTACTTACTTCTTCTTGCGAGTTTGAGCTTCTTCTGTCTCCAACTTTTAATTATAACGGTGGTACCTAAGGTGACCACCTGCAGGGATATAAATAACCCCCACGTCGCCCAGGATTCAACGAGGGTTAACCCACATTGCGTCGTCACACACCCATCTCTCTAGGAGCTGGTCTGCGGATACTCCTTCCCCTCTCCCGAGTCCGAAGACCCGAATCTAAGAGGTTGGGCCGTCACCACCGAGTCAGCAAAGTACCACCCCCAACGAGTCGGGTCCACTCCAAGTCGATAACAAGGCCGGGTCCAAAGCATACGAACCCCCGCCTTAGATGCTTCGTAGAGAGAAAGGGCAATCAAACCCTACGCGGATTGTCCATCTCGTTCTCCCGCACAACTTGGGAATTTAAAGAAAAAAAACAATAGAAGATGATAAGGGCTTAGAAAAAAAAAGTGGGCAGTCAAGATACAAAGAATCAAGCCTTAAGGAAAATTCAAATTTGTTTATCTACATTTACAAGTTTTCTTTCATGGTACCTGTTGACATTATTCATTTCAAAATACAAGTACATTTAACATGCAGGCAAGCGAAAGGTAGAAGCAGGACAATCCTTCCCCTTTCCTTCAACAGGCAAAATGAACCTTTTTTTCAAACATCTCTTTTTACCTACCTTCATAGACCGCAAAGCAAAACAAACAAGTTCAAAGGAATCTAATACAGTCCCACATCCAAGTCAGATATTTTCATTCACATGCATGAGTCACACATTTTCTTTGCCTTTTCAATGAACATTCAATGAACAGGGTCAAGCGAGTGTGGATTCACACATCTGTGAAGGGAAATCTGAGTCAATCAATTGACCGACCTTGAGTGAAATTTGATCCGGCCCACTCAACAAAATCTGAGTAATATTCCAATCAAATTTCAAAAGACGATCTTCGTTATAGTTGAAAATATACCGCTCACAACTCCACAACTTACGCCCGTTCCACTAAATGACGGTCCCCTCTCTCAACAAGTACTCGAGTAAGCAAAGGTCAGGTTCACTGAGAGGGCTCAAATGAGATAATCCTTCAGGTGGGTGTTCTAAGTAATAAGTCTCATGTGGTCCCAACAATCCCAACGACACCCCGTCCTCCAAGGACAATCTCATCTCAGTCACCACGCCAAATCGTCAAATGTCCACTACAACCTTCGTCTCAATCACACTTCTTATCTCACTTAGTCCCAAATTGGGTCTCAAGTGGTTCCGCACCGCCGTCTCACCACCAAATGATAAAAAATAAAAATAAAAAAACGGGTCGCGGTGCTTGTCAAAAATAGTAGCACCTCCGACGTCAATGCCTCAAGCGCTAGCACCCCGGCGACCCCACGACCAAATGCTGTGTCGCCAAGATGTCACTGATGCAGCCTCCAAATATCGTCGCCAACACTATCAGCCTTGCCACAAAAACTCAGCAGCACCTCCCTTGAAAATGTTGCCGAATACACCATGTCATGATCACTACTACCGTAAAGCAAAATCTCCCTTTGCGCCGCATAGAAATTTTAGCAGCATCTTCCTTCAAAATCACCACGGCGCAGCCTCCTCACTTGGTGCTATTTACTACAAAGCAGGCCGTCGCGCAGCACCTCCCCGTCGTGGGTCTCTTGCCGCACGATCCGAGCTTGTTGCAGTCTTACGGCTGCAACTCACATACACCAGCCACAACACAAGCACAAGGGGGGGGCAAGGAGCTCCCAACCTCTAGCTATGGCTGCCTTCACCACTCTTAATCCCTTGCATACATCCACTTCTCCTCCAGCGGAAGTTCCCTTCCTCCTCCAGCAGCATCTCCCCAAAGTAGCGGCCAACCAGTATTCAATGAAATGAATGCCCCAGCAGTATTGCCACATTTGTGAGACTGCTGGGTAGGAGGCTGGCTTTTATAGTTGCTAAAGGGAGCTGCCCAACACTCCTTTTTCCCAGGCAAATTCACGGGCTTAAGTCGACCCCTAGATCTGAGCCAAATCGATGGCTCATTATGGCTCAACCTGGGCAACACACTTAGGCAGGACGTTACTTTAAACTGCTTGTATTTTATTTTTCTTTCTCTTATCTCATCTATCTTGCAATTTCATGAGATAGTTGGCTTCCTGCCATTTTCATAACTTTTTTTCTTTTCTTTTTAAGACCGTTCTTTGAAGAGATACATCTCTTCAAGTTTGACGTACCCAACACATTTTCTAGTGCAGGTACGTCGTGTGCAAACTGAACTTGGCAAGTTTTAAGCAATGGTTGTTCAGTCTGCACATGTTCTGGCCTCAGTAGTCACACTCAGGCTTGAACATGTGCACTTAGGGCACAATCGTGGCCGCATTCACGATTTTTTTTTTTTTTTTTTACTATAATTTATAATTGAGGGGCAGCTCGTCGTTTAAAAACGAACGAGCACCCCTCAGGCTCAGCAGGGTCTTCGTTCCCCTGCCTCACACGTTCGTATTCGGGTGCAAACGGCGTCAGGTATAGGCGTTGTTTTGCAGCCTATTCACTCGGTGAACGTCGCAGGCTATAGGAGCTGCACAATTGGAGACTTACCTGTTGGCCGTTGAGTTGCTCCCCGCTGCCAGGTAAGATATTTGTTTCCTCTCTCTCTCTCTCTCTCTTTCTCTCTCTCTCTCTTTCTCTCTCTCTCTCTCTCTCTCTCTCTCTCTCTCTCTCTCTCTCTCTCTCTC
>BFEA01000034.1:1073372-1088335 GCA_003427395.1 Chara braunii
AAAAAAAAAAAAAAAAAAAAAACTAAGAAAAAACAACACGAATCTAAGAAAAAATCCAAAATAAGAAAAATCTAAAACAAATATAAAAGAAGAAAAATTAAGAAAATCTAAGGAGATAAAAAAAAATCGAAAAAACAACTTAACCTTACTGTCAAAACGGTGGGCCGTTTTTCGGGCGTTGTCAAGTGCACTGGGGCTTGAAACGCCCCAGTCACTTAAGAAAACGCCAAATGGTGTTTCGTCTTGTAGTTAGTTTTAGTTTTTTTTTTTTTTTTCCCCGTTTTACCCCGTTGATTTTGCCAACGTTCTCTTCTCATCGTGGTACACCCACGATCTGCTGAATTACAGACCCGAGTTCAATCCCAGCCGGGATTGAGAACATTTGGACCATTTCTCGACTTCTGCGTTGCATCCTTGCGGAGAGCCATGCCAATCTGCGCGCAACCGATTTCGGAAGCGTGATCTCTAAGGTCGGGCGGTCGAAATCGGCCGCATCACTTCACACTGGAAAAGGCCAGCTCCAAAAGGAGCCAGCCCAGTAGGGTCTGTTAGCTTCAATCCCTGAATCTGCGAGGTGGAAGTTCGACGTGATACCTACTTGGCGAGCTCCTGCTCATGATATAGCAAGAGCAACCCTTCTATATGAACGGTTTTCCCTGGTGGACTGCCTACCTATGGCTAAGCAGGCTTTGCCTGCCTGCCGCCTCTTCCGTAGCCAGCCACCTATCAACAACCTGAGCGGACACCCAACCGTGCAGGCCGCGAAGCCGACTTCTTAACTCTTGGCTCGTAATCAAATCCGCAACCCAAAAATAAGAAAAAAAAAAAAAAAACACTTCTTATTCTTCCCGCGCCACGGCCCCAAACCCAACGCATTTCTCTTTTTAGCCTACTTAGGTCCTGAATCGCGCGGCTTAGCCGCATGTCATTATTTTAGGTAGGATAAATTTAATTTTGACATTCTCGTTCACGCGCCTCTGAGACCTCGACAAAAACTGACGACTACCGCCATTGTTTTTGGACGACGCAAGCGTTTGAACTAAAGTTGAAAAAAATTGTCTCTTGGTCATAGGCTAGTCTGAATGTACTTTCGGCAACCGTCAGTCTCATCAAGTCCTTCAATTCAACAAAAAATCAGATAGTGTCCGACGGTTAAAATCACCGAGCAGATACCCTTGTTAGGGTTTCTGCCCCGACAATGTCGGTGTCCGTTGAACTTCCTTCGGTATCCTTGATTGTCGACGATGCCAAGGAGCGGTGCACGAAGGTTGACAAACTGAAGTTCGTTGTCTTCGTGTCCGAGGGAGGGTCCAACCTTCGTGCTCTGCATGCTTCAATTCAGGGCGACAAGATTAACGGGGAGGTGGTTGTAGCTGTTGAGGACAAGCCCAAGTGTAGAGGTCGTGAGTACTTTGAAGAGCATCTCATACTTGTCAAAGCCCGCGGGTGTCTCTACGGATTAACAAGTGACCATAGTGCTAAATTTATAAGTGAAATATATACTTCTTGCTGGGCACTTGAAACTTGTCCTTGTCGAGCTCGTTCGGGCCTTTCCAAGAGTTGTCCTAAACATCCACCCTGCTTTGCTGCCGACCTTTGGAGGAAAGGGCGACTTTGGAATGCACGTTCATGAGGCGGTAGTCAGATCAGGCGTCAAGGTTTTCCGAGCCACGATGCACTTTGTAGATGAAGAATACGACACGGGACCAATCATATCACAACGCGTGAGTCCAGCACATGGTGTAGCACAAAGAGTGTTCAAGGTGGAGCTTGAATTCCACTCATGGGTTGTTGCAACTCTATATGAAGGCCACATAGTCTGGAGGAAAGATGGACGTCCCATGGTATGCAAATCATGGGATGAGACTAACTGTTATCTCTAGCAAAGCAGACCAGAGCAGAGAAGGGCATGACAGAGCAGAGATTGTTCCATAACCAGAGCAGAGCAGAGAAGGGTACGACAAAACATAGATTGTTCCATGAGTAGAGAAGAGCACAGCGTGGCAAGCAGAGATTATCACATCAGAGCAAAACAGAGTAGAGCGGAGCAGAGTAGGGCAGAGAAGAGAGAAGATAACACAGCGGAGCAGAGCAAAGCAGAGCAGAGAAGGGCAGAACAGAGCAGAAATTGTTCCACGAGCACAGTGGCAATGTAATTGTTTTCTTGTTTATCAAACTTTGTTGTTTTCAAATCAGATTTCTCTTTTGTGTACTATAGGACGTGTCATTTGAGTCATTCTTACATCCGTTAAAACTTGAAAGGTATAGAAAAGATTAGCATAGCCCTTGCACAAAAAAAAAATTGTTTTCCTTTTTCTTTTTTCGTTAATATGAAGGAAGTGTTATTTGAACTCCTTCCTATTTATGTGTATCTGCATGCGTGTTGGAAGGCACACTTGCCCTTGATGGTTTGCCTGCGGCTTTTGCAAAGGAAGGACCTTTGAACAATAAATGCTCAGGCAATTAGATATGTTACTTAAATGTTCCCACCTTCCTTTGTTTATGTGTTCAACACGGCCTTGCCATAGTCTAGATTGGATTATTTAGTAACACCCTAGGTGGAATGAAACTTGAATCTCAAGGACGTAATACTCTCAGTCTCCCTACCCATGCCATTTGGTCCCCAAAACCCCTTCGTAACGTGAATTCATCTCTCTCGGCGGTCGTGCGACCGGTGTCACGCGCATCGACGCGAGCATGAATCTAAACGTTGTCGCGCACAAGGGTCCTCACGACCGTGTCATGCAAGATGCAACTTGTATTGGACTTGGACATGCAATGTGTGGCGTGCCGCTCCGGCTGAGTGCGTCAGCTATACTTTTCACGGCTCCCTGCGATAAAATAGAGCACGGAGGCGTATAACCTACCTCCGCCTAAGAAGTTGTCACCATCTTTAGGTGGGTGTATCCCAGTCGAGCTATTACTATCTCACATAGGGCAACACTTACATGTTGCGCAAGAGGTGAGTTAGTCAAGGGCCTTTCGTAGTCGTTGCCGCATAGAAAGAGGGCACACGGTAGTTCGCCCATGCAATGACAGGATACGAGGTGCGGCCTAAGGCGCTGAACTCCTCGGCCCACTTTGTCTCAACATAATCTATGTGGTCGGCCAGTCAAGCCGGTGACCCATAACCCTCCTGTCGGTAACGAGGAGCTACGCAAGTACTATAAAAAACCCTTCGGGCTTAGGCGTAAGACAAAATATTCGTGATGGGCTTCTTTAACAAATCGCCTTACGACACTTGCTTACCCTGGATCAAAGATGACTCTTAAGGTTTGGAAGGATCCTTAGGGGTCAATTGAGATGCATCATAGGGGAGTTCCTCGTGATGTTGAGATGCTTGTCACTCATGTCTCGCAAGTGGCGATGGGTGTCAATCATAAGAAACACCTATTTTCTTTGGTTCTATGGTCGAACCACCAAAGGATCGGTTCTTTTAGTGATGGACTCGACGTCCGACAATCAACATAAAAGAAGGATGCTTCCTTTCCCCAAGTCATCGGGGTGTGTGCGAGCCTAAGGCCGACTGAGCGCTTCTGCCCTAATCTCGTCTCTTTTGTTCCTCTAGCTGATCTATGACGCTAAACAAGCCTCATCTTACTTTATTGCCTTGTTGTTTTCCCTAACTCCTTACCCTTGGTTTTACTTTGACTTAGGCTTCCCTAGGTTACCTCGCACTCAAGATCGAACAAGTTTGGAAATAGTTACCGAATGGTGTCCGATCGGACGACTCTTCACAAAATTCAGACGAGATGCGATTTCACTCTTACATGTGCATGCCGACATAAAACATCAAGCAAACATGTCAGACACAAAAAAGTCAACCTTTTCCCTTTGACCATTGTCCCCAACACCCCTGGACCGTTGTTGTTCCCATTCCACCCTTCCTAGCTCGGTGGCCCGATCCTTTGACAAACATGTATAAAGGACCTTTCGGATTGAGCTACGACACCAGGATTGGTACCTTACCAAGGTAAGGTCCTATATAGGGTGAGGTTTCACGGTGAAGGATATAGAGTCGGTAAACCAACCTGTTATCTTGCGATAATAGGAATTGAAGTCTGGTCGCTTCGGGGTCGTGTTGTCGAGCACCCTGTTACATATAGTAGACGAACAACAAAACACGTGGCTTTAGCTTTAACCCCGAGTCTATAATCCTAATATATCTCAACCTTCAGGTTTTATTCATCTTCTTGGACCCGATACTCATGTAGTTTAGTCTCTTGCCTTCCTCTACCATCGAGTACTTAGCCCATGCAGTAGCTCTGCATTTTCTCCGCTTTCCTCTCCACTCTCTCCTTCCTTCTCCAATGCGGTCTCATACTTGCCCAACTTTGAGTTTATTCCCTCATCAACTATGCCACCGAAGTCTAATCACGATCCTCTAACACCCCTTCCAACTTTGACCAAGCGGAACGTCACTCGGCTCTTCAAATCCCAACCATATAAACATGACACTTCCCTTCATAATCCTCTCGTTCGTTTACACTGAGCCTTTTTTAAATTCAAACCTTTGTGTCAACCTTATGACTTATAGTTTCCCTTACCACTTTAACCTCCAGATGAAGAACCCAGTACTTTCTTAGCCATCAACAATTTCATTTTTACCTCGGACGTCGGTAGTCACTCTTCTGTCTCAGAGCGTCGGCGGTCTCCCCTTCGTCCAACACAATGGTGGTGATCCCTCTGTCTACTAACGTTGGCAGCCACTGCTCTGTCCTTGGCATTGGCGGCTACCCTTTTGTTATGGGACCTTGGCAGAGATGTCAACGGGCCCTTTTCCCTTTTCCCTACCTTTGAACTCTAAGGGCATACGATAATCGATGTGCAACTAGTTGTTAATCAGGCAAGAACATCCGCGATTTTCTCAACTGAGAAAGAGACTGAGTTGTACGCATGGTGAATACCCGAATGGACCCTGCGTGTGAATCGAGGTTTAGGCACTGATCTCCCAAATGCGGCCCTATGCTGGTCGACCAAACATCTGACTTGACCATTCAACGTCTTTCACTAACACAGTCCTAAGAACACAACCTATGTGTAGTGTACTCTCCTTACTTTGTCCCATAACTCGTTTACTGGTCGAGCGGTCGACCATGGTCCCCATCACTTGGATGAGTAGGGTGGCAGCGCAAGTGTCGTCATGGCAACCAGTCATGTATAAACACATGAGCGGTCAGTATGGCAACGAATTATGTGATGCCCAATACCACGTTGTCTAGCACATCGGCTCCCACCTTTTTTGCGAAAAGTGAGAGCGCTCCAGACCATGTCAAGCAGGAGTTAAAGAAACTAAAACAAGGCACAACTTCGGAACAACGCATAAGTAATCCCACGAACTATCGAAACGGGTGAGGTTGCGTTGTCACCTTGTCGCTCTAGTTGAGTGCGTCAGCTGTATTTCCGTTTGTCCCGTACGACAGGATAGGTACCCGCGAGCCACAATTTACCTTCCCTAAGGGGTTGTCACCACGTTTAGGGGTGTATCCCTACCGAGATACTGATTCACCTACGAAAGTCAGTCTCAGAGGTAAGTTAGCCGAGGGCGTTTGGTCGTTTCGCTTCAGTGTAGGCACGTGTGGTTAAAATGTCATCTGAACTCAGACATCGTCCGTCCCTTGGGGCGCTTATCTTCTAAATACGAAGCAGACGCCGGTCGACTAGGACGGTTTTAACCAAGCGTGAAACCCACAAGTAATCCTAGTCCCTTAAACACATAACTCAAAAAAAAATTACCATGATCAAGTATATTTATACCGAAATGATCAATCATTAATCGATAGGAAAACACATTTGAATTCAATTCAACTTGAAACGATAACCATAAGAATTTGAGCACCACATGGTGCAAGATCAAAATAAAGCCCGACCACCACGGGTCGAACTAAATAAGTAAAGCATCATATTGAATCGCCAACAGAGAGTTGGCTCCAACAATAACCTTGATGCGACCCACAAAGTAGTCGGATTGCTTCAATTCTAACTTGACGAGACGCACTGTCAAAGTCATTCATTTCATCCTACTGCCGACATAAGATTAGGTATGCACACACTCATCTTCATGCATTTTTGTCTTCTTTTTATGACAGACTGCCTTGCAGATGATCCTTGATCACGTATATTACTTGAAGTATTGCATGTCCCACCCGCTAGGAAGTGGTATGGGGTACTCCTCCTCGCCCGAGCACAAAGCTCGGATCTCATAAGTCAAACCTTCTCCACCGAATCGGTAGAGTACCCCCCTGTGGAACGGTCCACTCCGAGTCGATAACAGGGTGGGCTCATGAGGCAATGAAACCCCCGGGCCACCCCAGATACTTCCTAGAGAGAGAGAGAACGTGTCCACTGCAAGTAAATTTCACTTGTTCTCATTTTTTCTAAGCTCGGGGTAGTAACTTAGACGAAAAGGGACACAAGAGATAACGAATGAGAACCATTTGGACGTGTATAGGCAGATAAGGTCATTCGAGATAGAAAAGGTAACCTTGTGATAAAAACTAAATCCGTTTAATTTTGTCTTCTTATTTGAATCAAACTTTTTTTTACGACGCTTACTGATTTAACCTTTTTCAAAACACAAGTTTTTTTGGACAAGTAGGCAGGTGGTAGGTAGAAAGAAGACAATTTTTTTCATCAGTCCCAAATAGGCATAGATCGATCTCCTTTCCACGCATCCTTCTACCTACCAGCAGTCGAAGCAAACAAAGCAAATTCATAACAAACAAGTAGAGCCGCATACCCAAGTTAGACTTTTCTATTCACATGCAAACACACATTTCCTACCTCCAGTCGAAGCAAATAAAACAAATTCATAACAAACCAGTAGAACCACATACCCAAGTCAGACTTTTTGATTAACATGCAAACGCACATTTCCTTTGCCTTTTCAACGTGCATTCAATGAACACAGTCAAGCAAGTGTGGGTTCACACACGTGTGGAGAAAAATTTGAGTTAATCAACTGACCTTGGGAGAAGTTTAAACTGACTCACTCAAGAAAGCGAAATAATATCTCAATCAAATAAAACGTGATCATCGTCGAAGTTCAAAATATGTGGCCCACAACTTCCTAAGTTGTGTCCTTCCCATTGAATAATGCACCGTGTCCTTCCCCAAGTATATGAATGAACAAGGATCGGGTCCACTGAAGGATTCAAGTGAGATAACCCTCCAAGAGGGTGTTCTCAACAATGAGTCTCACGTGGTCCCAGTGTCTTGGACAGTCCCAACGCTGTCTCGCTGGACCACGATCTCTAAGGACTGTCCCAAATGAATATGCATGTCTACACTGCCTCAAATCACTGCGCACGCACCAGATAGTCTCAAACATGGGAAATACAAGCCGCTCACACTCGAAATTTCGACCCTCAAGTTGGTCTCACCGGGTATCAAAATGATTCCAGGTTGTCTCATTCTCTCACCTGCAACACCGGGTGGTTCCAAACACCAATACCGCTCGCACTGTGCGTCGCAAAAAAAAAAAAGGTGGCCCCTGGTGAAAACCGCATGTGCCGTGTGCCTTAATGACTACTCCGCACTGCGTGCGTAGACTCCTCTAAGTACTCTCGTGGGTCCAAACTGTGTCGCATGGTCTCAAATGACCCCACAGTGCCTGCAAAAATTGTGTCATCCGTTCCACCTGCATCAGATGTCAACAACACGTGTTGAACCATAATAAGGAAAATAATCCCGCACTGTTCCACAAAAGTTGCACTTCAACCCGGTCAAAAATGTGCATCAACACCCATACCACCTCGGGATCCCGCCGAATGCTCCACCACCACCACACACCTCCCAAAAAACAAATGTCGTACTACCGCTCACCGCACCGTCAAAACCGGTACTACAGTTGCCCAGCAATACCACCAACCGCTCGCACACCATAACGGAAGGGTCCATTGTGCCGCAAAATTTTGGCAGCACTTTCCTCCAAAAATAATGTCGTCGATGCACCAAAACAATTTAGCAACAAGATCCCACCGAATGTACCGTCGTTGTCATGTCACTGATCGAGTAGCACCTCCCCACACATATAGAAAAGCATTTTCGGCGCATCCACACTTCGATTGTATAACCCCACTCAAAAGGAGGGTCAGCCCGCCGCACCAACGAAACCGGCCTAGGGCAGACCCCTGGTTCCACAGGTGCAGCACCACCCTAACACTGAGGCAGAATGCCCACTGCGGCAGCTACGGCCGCCTCGCTCCTCACTCCACTATCTTATAGACCGCCAGCACCTTCATCCTCTTCTCAAGCGGAACCTCCACCAGCAGCACCATCCCTCACAGTGTGATGAGGCTCAATCTGCACTTGAAGTACAAGTGAGCACCATCACAACCTCTACATCTATGAGGCAAGTGTGAGAGTTGTTGGCTTTTATAACTAGCTGAGGACTTTGGGCATCAGCTTGGCCCACGGTCAAAAAATCGGAGTTGGTCTAGGTCATTGATCCGAACCCATGGTGAAGGGTCATAGACCTTGATGTTCCCCTAGGGGAACCAAGGTCTTCCAATCCCCAAGGAATCTGGACTTCCCCCCAGGCCACATGCGTTAGGAAAAGGTTGTATCCAGGCAACACTGCAACTTGTTTACTAAACGAACGGGCGCAATCACACTCACACACACACTCACTCACACATTTTGAACACATCTGGGCATGACTGCGGTCACATACATGACCGTTTTTTTTTTTTTCCCCCGCTTTTCCTTTCATTTTTTTTTTCCCTCTTTTTTATTTCCTCCCTTTTTATTTCCCAACCCCCTTCATTTTCCCCTAGGGGTAGCTCGTCGTTCAAAATACACGGCCACCCCCTCTCTCAGTCATTTCACAGAGTCAAACTAAAATCTAGCTCAACAGGGTCTCTTTTCCCCCTTTGCACCTGCATCTGGCGCAGGGGGAGTGCCTGATCTAGGCGCCCGTTCGCAACCAATTCTCAAGCGAACGGGGGGAGATGATACTCTCAACGACCCCAAAAAAATCTTAAAAAAAAAAAAAAAAAACGAATGAGAAAAAAATAAAAGGATAGAACTTACCCTATTGCAACCCGTTCATCAAAACGAACGGTTGCAGACCTCTACAAAAACGAGTAAAAATTCAAAAAATCAAGATATAAAAAAAAAATTCTAAAAAATAAAAATAAAAAAATCTAACAACAAAAGAAAATAAAACTTGCCAAAAAAACGATTGCCCGTGAAAACGGGCGACTATAATATTTTAAGGAGTTGAAACTCCCTACTTCATACAACGATGTATGGTGTTTAGTTTTTTCTTTAGTTCTTATATTTTATTTTTATTTTTATTTTTCTTCCTTTTTTTTTTCTCTCGTTGGCCACACGCTGTCGAAATATGAACCCGAGTTCTAAGGCCAACGGTCACTCCAAGATGCATGGCTTTTCAGCCACACACTGTCGAAATACGAACCCGAGTTAGAATCCCACAAAATTCGAAAAAATTTAAAGCTTTTTTTTTTTTTTTAATGTGTGTCTTCCTTGTGCAGGGGCCATGCAAATCTTTAACTTTGTGCAGTCGGTTCGAGTGTTTGATCCTCATATCATGCGGTCGAAACCGACCTCGCCACCACTCCCATCTTTGTAGGTTTCTCCATCAAAAGGAGCTAGCCCTTTCGGCATGATGGGCTCGATCCATGAAGCCGTGGCACGTCAAGCTTGCATGTTACGAATTGGGCTAGCTCCTACTTCTTTGAGTGCTCTTCCTTATGAAAAGTTTATTGCCACCCTTTGGCGGTGTGGTAGGCTCCGCCTACCTTGCCTTGTCACATGGGCAACTTCTCGTCTTTCAACTGGACGAGCACCCATCTTAGTAGGCTACAATGTCGGGGTTCTGGACCCTCGCGCAAAATCAATCTCCGCACACGTACCTAGAGAGAAGCAATTTTAGGAAGTCGCGGTAGCCCTGAATCACGTGGCGTACCGGTCGCGAGTCATTATTTCAAGTAAAAAGGGGATTAACCTTGTAATTTAGCGGGCGCACGACTCTGTGGCCTTACCAAAAGGCGGAATACAACTGGCCACGCCGCTGGTCACTGCCACTACTCTTGGACACTGCAGGCCTTCGAACTAAAGTTCATAAAGTCTCAGTCTTATGGTCATAGGTCAATTCTAAATAGACTCTTGGTAACACGTCAGCCTCATCTAGTCAAAAATGTCCACAAATATCGAGCAGATACCCTTGTAAGGGTTTCTACTTTGACAACGCGGCCCACAATAGGATCGAGGGTTGCGTTGTACACTCGAGCGTCGGCTGACACGTGCGCTAAGAGGTTAACCTCTTAGCGTCGACCGATTGTGGATGTGCTTACACACCCTACTCTCTTTTGCACCCTACGTCGGAAATCGCATTGTAAGGGTCGCGAAAGAGGCTTAAGGACCAAAATCTCCTTTCTACCACTTTAAAATATGGTATGTTTTTTACCAAAGGCGTTGGTGGTCTTATTTCTGCCTTAAGGTATTGGCGGTTACCCCTTTGTGCCAAAGCATCCGCGGTCTCCCCTCCTTCCAAGGCATTGGCGACAACCCTTCCGTCAAACGACGTTGGCGGCTACCTCTCTGTCATTGACTTTTGCGGCTACCCTTCTGCTAATGGACCTAGGTGGTCGCCCTTTGACCTTAGAGGCATCCATGAACACCATCCCACCAATGATACTGACGATCCCGTTCCTATCACTGTCTTGCTCCTGACGTATTGACCTTTTAGGCTTCTCTCACGCCTTGATCTCTAAGTAGCTTTGACAAGGGAGTTGGGTTGCCCCTCCACTAGCGTCTTGGCAGCATCCCTCTTCCTTAGCCCGATACTCCTTTGACTTTTACCTTTGTTATTAATCCTACCTACTTTTACCTCTCTCGCCCCGTAGCATCGTAAGGGAGTAGGGTTGCCCCTTCAGTAGTGTCTTGGTGGCATCCCTCTCCCTTAGCCTGCCACCGCGCACACTTCTACTTTCACTACCACTGCTATCCCCCCTTAGATCTCTCACACTCCAATCTTAACCCTCTTAGTAGTTTGGCAAGGGAATTGGACTGCCCCTCCACCAACGGTCTGGCAACACCCTTTTTCCTTTGCTCGCTATTACATATATCATGCGTTGGTCTTTACTGTCTAGCTTCAAACTAAGTTCCTCGACTCCGACCAAGGTTGACTCTTTTGGCCTAGGTCTTTAATACTTATCCCATTTTGGGTCGCCCTTCTACTCAAAGACCTCGGTTGCGACCCCCTTTTATCTTTACTTTCCTCATGCTACTATGATTTTCATCATTCCTTCATTTGGACTTAGGTGTCGGGCCACCCTTCTTCCCAAAGGCCTCGGCGATAGCCCCTCACCTTCTTTCCTTTTCACCTTTTGACTTTCTTTACCCACCCGCCCAACTTCCAAACTTTGAGCCTACCCTTCTTCCCAAAGGCCTCGGCGATAGCCCCTTACCTTCTTTCCTTTTCAACTTTTGACTGTCCTTACCCACTCGCCCAACTTCCAAACTTTGGGCCTACCCTTCATCATGGGCTTCGGGGGCAGCCCCTCCTCAAATCCCTCTTTCACTCAAGTCACCCTCTCCTCCCTGACTGGCTTCATTCTTCTTTTCCCACTTAAACCCCTTTGTATTTTGATTCCTCCAAGTTGAGTCACCTTCCCGTGTAGACCTTGGCGGTGACTCTCCGGTCTTTATCAATTTCGACTCCGTTCGACTCGTTCTTTCTTTTTTCTTATTCTCAATTTTTTATTCAGATTTCAGCACCAAATCCGCCCTTCAACCTAAGCTTTGACAACGACTTTTCCCACAACACTCTCTTTCCCTCTCTCTTTCCTTTTTTCTCTTTGTTTCCTTTTTATTTATCTTTGGGGACCACCCTTCGGCGTAAGTTTCGACGACAACCCCAAACCATTCATAGCATACATGATTTTGATTAGGTTCTTACCCTCCCTCATTTTCTCTTTCCGAGTTTTTCCCTTCTTCCTCGTCGTCTTTGCCTTTTACTCTCATTCTCATTTTTTTCTTACTTTTATTTTTGTCAAACGTAGAGGAGGAGAGGGCCTTAGAGAGAGAAGGAAGAAAAAATAAAAAAAAGAGAAAAAGAATATGGAGGTGGCCTAGCAATTCCAGCAAGACAAACAAGCCACCCTTCCTTTCCTCTTCAAACCTCCACCCGACATATATTCAGCCTATCCCGACCAACTGCTCTTTCATCCTTCCTCTCCCCATTCCTTTCTACAACTTCCTCCCGCCAATTATCCTCCTTCTCGCCTCCTTATCCAATTTTTCCTTAACATAAGTCAAATCCTTTTATAACCAACATCTCTTTACACTCCCCTTCCTCCGCTCTCCCTTTCCACAACACCCTTGAGTAGTAACCAACTTAAGGGACGGATCACGAGGAAGATAAAAATTGATAAAATTCAATAAGGCAAGAACGCGACGACACTTTTGACAACAGTCAACCGAGTGGTTCAACAATTTCAAAAAAAAAAAAAAAAAAAAAAAAAATCGGAAAGAAAGGATTGCACGATGCCCCATTTTCCTTTCACTCTCTCCCCGTTCATTTCTAACCTTTGAATGCGACCAACAATTTTCATATATTCTTATGAGGTTCGTCTTCACCTTTCTTGGTAAGTCCCTTGCAACATCCTTAATTACAATGATTATCGTTCTCTCCTTAAGTCATCGTACCATTATCTAGTCGAAGATTGAATTTACAACGAATCTTGTCTGGCTTCCTTCGATTTCCACATTACCGCAAAAACCATCTTCAAGGATATTTTTTTCTTCATAGTAGCATTGAGCGATAAGTAGTTTGACTTTGTCCTCTATGGTGTCATCTAGTAGAGGTGGTAAATATGCTCTATCTTTTACTCGTTCCCTTACTACTACGTTATAATGAATTTCTTCACCATCTCATAGTGACGTTTGAGCGACGTTTGTACACGTATTTTGGTTGCTTTAGTGTGTTGCACCTTAACTCCTTTGTTGATGCCATGGTACAAACCAGCCAGTAGTTTCACCGCTGATCTAAAATACTTCGATGTTGTATCTATTACAGCGTTTCATTGCGACGAGGTGCCTAAATCCACTATGCGTGAGGAATGTTATAATCAAGATCTTGATGTTTTCACTACTGCCCGTTGTGCGGTGAAAACGATGTCCACCATCAATGCTGAATACTTTGTGGTAAAATAAAAACCTTGCAGACGTAAAATAACTAAATCAGTTGAAGTTCGCAGCCCTTAGGCTGCGGTATAGTGTGCTTCCGCATCTGTGTCAAGGTGTCGCATTTTTGGCGGCGGACGACCAGGACGCAAAATGGGTTCTTAGGGGGCAAAAAAATTTGGGGGACCGGTCCTTGCCAAAATTGCGGACTACCTACAACTAGCTCTTCTAGAACCGGGAATTTTGAAAAAAGGAAGGACCGGTCCTCAGGTGGAAGTGGACCCCAAAAAGAAGTGGGGGCCGTTGGACTGGTCCCCGGGTAGAAGTGGACCTAAAAAAGAAGTGCGGGCATGTGAACTGCAAAAGGGCCCTCAGGCCCAGGCATTGAGCCCCGTCTTCTCAAAAGAGGGAGGTCAGGCACAACGAAATAGGCATTTTGCAAGAATCAACTTTGGCGATTTTCTGTGCTCGGACGAACATGCACAAAAATCTGAAATTTTCCATAGATGAGGTCGTGTTTTTTCCAAAAATAATAATAGGACATTTACAAACAATCATTTACACTGCGAAATAATCGTCGCGCCGATTCGGCACATTTTCCATTTTTGCCACTCAGCCATGCCTGGGCCAACTAAAACAGTAGTCCAAATTCAGTGAGCTTTCACGCTCAGAAGAATGTGTGAAAAAACCTGAAAATTAGCGTACTCGTAGATTTTGTTGTGATCTTTATAGTTGGTTTCCGCATCTGTGTCAAGGTGTCACATTTTTGGCGGCGGGCGACCAGGACGCAAAGTGGGTTCTTAGGGGGCAAAAAAATTTGGGGGATCAGTCCTTGTCAAAATTGCGGACTACCTGTAGCTAGCTCTGGTAGAACCGGGACTTTTTGAAAAACGAAGGACCGGTCCTTGGGTGGAACTGGACCCCAAAAAGAAGAGGGGGGCATTGGATCGGTCCTCAGGTAGAAGCGGACCCCAAAAAGAAGTGAGGGCATGTGAATTGCAAAAGGGCCCTCAGGCCCAGACGTTGAGCCCCATCTTTTCAAAACAGGGAAAAAAACAGGGAGGTCAGGCACAACGAAACAGACGTTTTGCAAGAGGCAACTTTGGCGATTTTCTGTGCTCAGATGAACATGCACAAAAATTTGAAATTTTGAGAATCCATAGATGAGGTCGTGTTCTTTCCAGAAATAATAATAGAACATTTACCTAGGCTACCAGTCGGGCCGCCCGTGCAAGGATCAGGTAAGGTCCAAGCAAAAAAAAAAAAAAAAAAAAAAAAAAAAAAAAAAAATCTGAAAACAAAATATGTTATGCAAAAAAATAAACTGAACAACGTTTGCCTCAGGGTCACATCGAAATTCTTCACCCAATTTAAACTAAAAAATAAACTTTAAAATATATATATATATAATTATTTTGGCCCGGCCGGGCAAGTGACCCCGGGCCACTCTGGTAGCCTAGACATTTACAAAAAATCATATTCAGCACATTTTCCATTTTTGCCACTCAGCCATGCCTAGGCCAACTAAAAAAGTACTCCAAATTCAGTGAATTTTCGCGCTTAGAAGAATGCATGAAAAAACCTGAAAATTGGAGTACTCGTAGATTTTGTTGTGAGCTTTCCTGGAAAAACGCTAAATAAATTAAAAAAAAACATTCCAATTGCGAAATAGATTGCGGCCATAATTTGACCCATATTTCAATTTTGCCATTCAGCCTCTCTCTCTCTCTCTCTCTCTCTCTCTCTCTCTCTCTCTCTCTCTCTCTCTCTCTCTTGTGTTAGCTCTTGGTCTCATTAATTTGGCTACCTTA
>BFEA01000034.1:1142789-1156945 GCA_003427395.1 Chara braunii
AAAAAAAAAAAAAAAAAAAAAAAAAAAAAAAAAAAAAAAAAAAAAAAAAAAAAAAAAAAAACCAAAACAAAAAAAAACAAAAAAAAACCTCATAATCAAATCAGCTCCCCGTAGCAGCAACCAAACGCCGACCACCCGCTCCATAGTGAGAGATTGAATAAGTATATCTTGGAATATTATGCACGAATATGACAATGAGAAGTTAGATCAATGGAAAACACATGCTCATAGAAAAGAAGATTATCTAAACAAGATCCGGAACATTATATCAAACATAAACTTGACAATGAGAGGCTAGACTAGTGGAAGGCATATGCACAAAGAGAAGAGACTAATTAAGTGCGGAACATCACATCACATTCGAATTTCACAACGAGAGACTAGACTAGTGGAAAACACATGCACAAGGAGAAGAGATTAACTAAGTAAAGATCCAGAACATCACATCACACTTGAACGTGAGAATGAAAGATTGGACTAGTGAAAGCACATGCACAAAGAGAAGAGATCAACTAGGTAAAGATCCGGAACATGAACTTGACAACGAGAGGCTAGACTAGTGGAAGGTACATGCACAAAGAAAACAAACTAACTAAGTAAAGATCCGGAACATGAACTTGACAATGAGAGACTAGACTAGTGGAAAACACATGCACAAAGAGTAAAGATCAACTAAGCAAAAATTCAGAATTTCACATCAAACATAAACTTGACAATGAGAGACTAGACTAGTGGAAGCACATGCACAAAGGAGAGAGTTCAACCAAGCGAAGATCCGGAACATGAACTTGGCAATGAAAGGCTAGACTAGTGAAAGGCACATGCACAAAGAGAAGAGACTAACTAAGTAAAGATCCGGAACATGAACTTGACGATGAGAGACTAGACTAGTGGAGAGCACATGCACAAGGAGTAGAGATCAACAAAGTAAGGGTCCGAAATTTCACATCAAACATAAACTTGACAATGAGAGGCTAGACTAGTGGAAGCACATGTACAAAGGAGAGAGCTCAACCAAGCGACGATCCGGAACATGAACTTGACAATGAAAGACTAGACTAGAAGAAAGTACATGCAAAAAGAGAAGGGACCAACTAAGCAAAGATCCGGAACATGAACTTGGTAATGAGAGACTAGACTAGTGGAAAGCACATGCACAAGGAGAAGAGGTCAACAAAGTAAGGGTCCGGAATATGGACTTGACAATGAGAGACTAGACTAGTGGAGAGCACATGCAAAAGAAGAAGAGATCAACAAAGTAAAGAACCGGAACATCACATCCAACATGAGCTTGACAATGAGACACTAGACTAGTGACAATGAGACACTAGACTAGTGGAGAGCACATGCACAAAGAGTAGAGATCAACTAAGCAAAAATTCAGAATTTCATATCAAACATAAACTTGACAATGAGAGGCTAGACTAGTGGAAGCACATGCACAAAGGAGAGAGTTCAACCAAGTGAAGATCCAGAACATGAACTTGACAATGAAAGGCTAGACTAGTGAAAGGCACATGCACAAAGAGAAGAGACTAAGTAAGTAAAAATCCGGAACATGAACTTGACAATGGGAGACTAGACTAGTGGAGAGCACATGCACAAGGAGAAAATATCAACAAAGTAAAGGTCCGAAATTTCACATCAAACATAAAATTGACAATTAGGGGCTAGACTAGTGGAAACACATGCACAAAAGAGAAGATATTAACTAAGTAAAGATCCGGAACATCGCATCCAACATGAACTTGACAAAGAGAGACTAGACTAGTGAAAAACACATGCACAAAGAAAAGAGACTACCTAAATAACGATCCGGAATACGAATTTGACAAGGAGAGGCTAGACTAGTGGAAAATACATGTACAAGGAGAAGAAATCAACAAAGTAAAGATCCGAACCATGAACTTGACAATGAGAGACTAGACTAGTGGAGAGTACATGCACAACAAGGAGAGATCATCTAAGTAAGATTCGGAACATCACAATGAGCATGACAATGAGAGGCTAGAGCTAATGAAAAACACATGCATATAGAAGAGAGATCATCTAAGTAAGATCCGGAACATCACAATGCATATGAATATGACAATGAGAAGCTAGAACTAGAGGGAAGCGCATGCATATAGAAGGAAGATCAACCGGAACATCATACCAAGTATGAACAAGGCAAAGAGATGCTAGACTAATGAAAAGCAAATGTACATGAAGGGAAACATCACACGAAGTATGAAAAAGACAAAGAGATGTTAGACCTAGATGGAAAGCATATGCACATAGAGGTAAGATCATCCGGAACATTACACCAGGTATGAACGAGACAAAGAGATGCTAGACTAATGAAAAACACATGTACATGAAGGGAAGACCAACCGGAACATTACACCTAGTATGAACAAGACGAAAGGTGGTTAGAGTAATGAAAAACACATGCATATGAAGAGAAGTTCATCCGGAATATCACACCAAGTATGATCAAGACAAAAAGATGCTAGAACTTAGATGGAAAACACATGCACATTGAGGGAAGATCATCAGGAACACCTCACCAAGTAGGAACATGACAATGAGTGGCTAGACTAATGAAGCACATGCATATGAAGGGAAATATCATCTGGAACATCACACCAAGTATAAACAAGACAAAGAGATGCTAGACTAATGAAAAACATATGTACATGAAGGGAAAGATCATGGGTGAACGCAACCACTCGACTAGGAACGGCTGGGAGAAGGATTAACCGTGACACCATTCTGGAGGAGGTCGCCGGAAGCTCCGAACCCTAGGTAGAACCTGAGGTTGAGGAACCAGAGAAAGTCTATAGGAAGCCGAGGGAAGAGGAGTCTGCGGACAAAGTTACCGCCACTAAGAAGAAGTTTCGGTATCAAATTCCGATTTTGACCTTGCCTGAGCTCGACGACACCATTAGCAAGTTACTAGGGACCATGATGTCAGTGTATTTTCAGACCATGCTGCAAGTTAGCCCTAGGCTCAAAGGGCTTAAACGACTATTGTCTCGGCGGCGAGTAGAAATAGGCGAGAATCCCGAATTACCAGAAGGGGAGAGGGAGGAGGAAGCTCCACAAGAAGTGGCTAACCTTCAGAGGAGCCACGGGGACTTGGAGGATCTCGAAAAAGCCTTTGCAGACATTCGTTTGAGCTTGCCCGACCGAGAGGGCGGCGAAGTCATGAGATCACCACCCGGGACAAAGCTTAGCTTTCATGCACTGCCCGTAGGGAAACTGAAAATCCAGATCGGGATTCATCATACCGACGCGTTAGTAGACGGGGGAGCAGAAATCACTCTCATAAGACAAGATTTCACAACGATCACGGGATGTACAGTAAACAAGGAAGTAACAGGGAGCATCCGTAGAGCTGGCGGAGAAATCCCGTTCGCTGGGTACGTCACGAAGTGTGCTGTGAAGGCAGGAGTCAGGGAATTGATCTCGCCGTTTTAGCGGATGATCGTAATGGAGGAAATGGACCACGACATAATCCTCGGGAGACCGTGGTGCGCGAACGTGGAGATGATAGGCATGCACTTGCACGATGGCTCATACATGGTAGACATAAAGGACCCTGTGACCGGCCGGGGAGAGCTCCTCCGACTCCTTGGAACGGGAGTAGACCCCCCAAAGGGGAAATTGGCAACATGGTCGCCGTCGTTCGAGGATAACACGCGAAAAGGGGCTTTCGCACAGACGAAGGGTATGAGAGAAAGGGTAAAAATTATGATTGAGAAAGCATTCAACAAGAAGGAGTGGATCAAGTTGGGCCTGCCCCAGAAGAAGAGGAGGCAGGAGGACGAAGTCCTGGGTGTTATGGTAGCGGAAAAGGCATCAGAGGTCGAACTTGGTGCTAGCCTGCCCAAACGGAAAGAAGTACGCATAAACGTGCCAGAAATCGCACTCGAGATCCCCGATCTATTACAACTCATCAAGACCCTCAGATACCACAAGGTAGGAGTGGATTCAGCAGCCTTGGCCAAGTTCGAAAGAGAGGTGCAAAAGGGATATTGCCTGAATGGGAAACTAGTTAGTATTCAACCACGAGTCGTAGAGGCGACGGGGGCGATTCGACTGTTCATTTTTTAGGAGAACGATCCCGGAATGAAGTGTTCGAAAGTACAAGCCGGTAGGGAAGAAAGAAAAACCGGTCTCGATCCTGTTAGAGACATCAAAGAAAGAGTTTATGGAGAAGGAGGAAGAGGTCCTTCGAGTGATCTGAGAAAGAAGGGCGACAGAGGGACATCGGATACCAGATGAGGTAGCTGAGGGCGACGGAGGGACATCGGATACCAGATGAGGTAGCTGAGACAATGAAGATAGGGATAGACGGGTTCTTAACGGAAGAAGAAACCCGCCTGATCAAAAGGATCTGCCAGGAGTTTCACCTAGCATTTGCCTTTAGTAATCACCAGAAGGGACGACTGGATGCGAAGTTGATCCCTCCGGTCAGAATCCACACGGTAGAACATGAGTGCTGGAATGACAAGGGGTCATCCTATGAATTTCGGATAGCAGGAGAAGTAACAGACCTTCTCCGCGGAGCCTACGACATCGCCATACGCAAATCGGTGGTTCGTCTTTCGGAAGCCTAACAAGACATTAAGGTGGATTCAGGACGTGCAGAAGTTGAATGCGGTAACCATCCGGGATCCTGGCTCGCTACCTCAGACTGACTTATTAGCAGAATCGCACGCCGGTCGGAGCATTTACTCCCTGATAGATCTGTACTCAGGGTACGACCAGCTTCCATTGGATGTTCGGGACAGGCCATACACTGCTATGCCCACCCCCGTAGGCCAACTACAGATGCAAGTGACCCCTATGGGATTCACAAAAGCGGTGGCCGAAGCGCAACGCAGGATGCTCGCCGTAGCCGGGGACATATTCCCAGAAAAATGTGAGCCTTACATCGATGACAATCCGATCAAAGGCGCGCAGGAGAAGGACGAGACGGAAGTCCGGCCAGGGATCCGACGTTTTGTGTGGGACCACCTGCAGGACATCAAGGACTTACTCCGTCGGTTCCCAGTATACAACATTACGGCTAGTGGACCAAAGAGTATCCTAGCAGTACCGGAGTTAACTATACTAGGATTTCGTTGCGGTGCTTACGGCAGGAAGCCGGATCCGGCAAAGACCGACAAGATATCATAGTGGCCGACACCACTGCGCACGACGACGGAGGTAAGGGCATTCCTAGGCGTAGTCGGTTTTTGGAGGATCTTCATTAAGAACTTTGCCAAGATTGTTGAGCCTATCCGGGCTATGATCAGGGAAGAAGGAACCATGGATTGGACGGAGGAACGAGAGGGAGCCGTCCAGACCCTCAAGGACATTCTGTCGTCAGAGCAGGTCGCTTTGTCGGCGCCCTGCTTTAATGATGAGGTAGGACGACCATTCATCCTGGAAACAGATGGAGGGCCCTTGGCCGTAGGAGGCGTACTGATTCAAAGGGACGAGGGAGGAAAAGAGAGGCCAATTAGGTTCGGAAGTAGAACCCTGAACTCCGCAGAACGGCGGTACTCGCAATTCAAGAAGGAAGTCCTAGCCATCCTGCATTGCCTTAAGACCTTCCAGGCCTACCTATTTAGGAGGCGATTCATCTTAAGGATCGATCCGACGAATGTCGCAGGGGCTCTAAAAAATTACAGGCCTATAGATCCAACGGTGGGGAGATGGGCAGGATTTATCTGGCAGTTCGATTATAAGATCGAATGGATTGCGGGAATTAGGAACAAGGCTGATGGGTTGAGCCGGGTCTGCATCACTCCCGAAGGGGTGGAGGGTGCGGAGCCCATAGACGCATTCCTCGAATACGAAGGAGGGACTCTCGCGGTGGATAATGAATTGATGAGCGAGGAATGCACATCGGGATAACTATTGATTCAGACTTTGGAGAAGGGGGTACCTGCCGTAGTAGCAGAACTTAGAGAAGGACCAGTCACCACTCGAGGACGCAGAGAAGAAAAGGGCTCATGGGAAGTGATAGTAGGACCGAAAGAGGAACTAATAGCAATGGCGGTCGAGGGAGGCGGGGAAGCAGTGATGAGCTTAGTGAAATCTTGGGAAAGGAAAGAGTTGCAATGGGTGGTAAACCAGATGCAGGAAGGAAAGGATGGAGGCAAGGAAGGAGAGGAGTTTTTCTATGTCCAATCATACGAAGGGCTCTTTCGGGAGATCGGACTATTATTGGTAGGAAACAAACAACCTACAGAAGTCAGTATTAAAGCAAGAGAAGAAACCGAAAGATACGTCCTAAGGGGCGGGCATTTGTTCCGAAGGGAGGAAGGTGCTATGCCCAGAAGGGTTGTGTGCGGAAGATCTAGGCAAGTAGATGTTTTCCAGGCAATGCACGATGGGTTGGTTGGAGGTCATCGGTCGTCCAAAGGAACGCTTGCAAAGATGACGCCACTCTATTATTGGCCAGGCACGACAGGCATGGTCGCCATATACTGCCAGACTTGCCTTATTTGCCAAGAACGAAGCTCGGTGCGGGTCTTCGAGCCGCTTATACCAAGGCGGGTGCTAGGGCCGGGACATCTGGTCCACCTCAACCTTGCGGTCATGCCCGTATCAACGAATGGGTACAAGTATATTCTAGATGCGCGAGACAACTTGAGCGGGTTCGTGGAGGCGGTCGCCCTCAAGAAAAAGATAGGAAGGAGTGTGGCGGACTGGATAGAAGACTTCTACTTGAGACATCCTTTCGTCGGGAGGTTTATAGCAGACAATGGGACGGAGTTTGTGAACCAAGAAGTATTGGGGATGCTTAAGAGACTCTGCGTACCAATCAAACTGATTGAGTCGTATCACCCTGAGGTCAACACACCTGTGGAAAGAGGGCACCGAACCTTGAAGAACACGATTGCGAAGCTCGCAGCGGACCGTCCGGGGAACTGGCCTAGGTATCTTAAGCAGGCTGTCTTTGCGGAGAATATAACCCCTAAAAGGACAACAGGATGTATCCCGGCGGAACTTTGGTACGGAAGAGAGATCGACTTTCCCATGGTAGCCTTGATACCTACCTGGAATAGGTTAGATGATGATCCGCAAATGACTACTTAAGAGTTAATATAGGCAAGATGTCAACAGATCCTTAAGAACGAGGAGGTCATGGAAGACATCGCCAACCGCGTACTAGACAACAGAATGAGGAACAAAGCAAGGTGGGACCAGGTTAAGAATGTCAGAAAGGAGTCATTTCAAGTGGGAGAGATGGTATTGCTAAGAACTCGGCACTAGAAAGTACTTGGTCGGGACAACTGGGAAGAAGGTTCAAAGGCCCCTACCGGGTCGCCAAGCGGGTGACACTGAACACCTTCGAACTGGAAGATTTGGATGGAACTGGATTGAAAGGGACCTTCCCGGGGCAACGATTGGTCAGGTTTCTAAGTCGTAACCCAGTGGAACAATGGCTTCAGGAGGCTGAAGATAAGGAAACTGAGGAGCCACAAGCTAAAGACTAACCACAACCTTGCACACACTATGGTTTGTCTCTAACCATGTTTATGGGACTATCATTTTTTTTGGGGACTGGCGCTTTGGCTTGGACTGACTGAGGTTGAAAGGCAGCGTGACTTGGGGGTTTGCAATATCTGGCTTGTGCGACGACGGGAAGGGATGTTTGGGGCATTGTACCATAGTTTTTTACGGGAAAAAAATGGGATTTTCACGAACGACGTTTTTGCATAAGGGAGGGAAATGTATAAAAGGGGCATGATGCGAAGGATAATGGGCTTATTTTTGGGAAAAGGGGGCCGTCTACCGGACTGGGGGGGGAATGTGTGTATGCGGGGCATTGCGGATGTTGTTTTATTATACAGGACCTAGGAGAAAAACGAGAAAAGACAAATGAATGAAATTCGCCAACGAGAACGACAACGGGGCGATCAACAGGCCTACCGGAGGGGAGGAAGCAGGACCAAGCCAAGGGAGGAGGGCAGCGAAGAGAAAGTTGTACATAGGACTCATGGGTGGGCTAGTGCTAGGCAGGGGTGGAAGGAAATGCTTGTGTAGGAAACCCTCACCCCTCCTCGAGGGAGAACGTATAGAAATCTCGTCTGACAGTGAGGGGGGGAAGGAAAAGGCAGAAGTGGAAGAAGGAGGCAATGCAGAGATGGGAGATAAGGTTCAGGTCTCTGACGAGGAAGGAGTCAACAGGGGCAAGCGACGTGAGACTTGGCATGGGGAAAGCGAGGGGGGACAAGACATGCGCGACGAACATGAGGAGGGTGAGGAAAGAAGGGAAAACCAGCTTGAAGGACGAAGCGGCCACGACAGTTGTGAGGGGTATGGAACGGGGACAAAGATTCATTTTACCTACGATCCGAAGAACCTTGCAGGTGGGTATAGCCCCATAATGACAGAAGGCAAGGAGGACGAGGAGGAGGATGTACGAGAAGTCATAGAAATCAGCAGCGGAGACGAGAGGGATGAGATCTCGAGACCTAGGGAAGAGGGGCGGTCTCCGATGCACCAGCCGGACGACGGGGCTTTCAGATGGGAGGACGAGTTTGGACCAACACCCTGTCATTGGTTTCAGCAGTGGACCAATGTGATCAGGCACGAATGGATTGTCAAGACTCGGGAACTCGCAAGGCCAGGGGTGGAAGCCATACCACTGGATTTTTTTTAGCGAGGCAGAGTTACGGAAAATTGTTAGGATAAGGAGAGAAATTGAGACCTTCGGCCTGGGGGTTAGACAACCAGCTGAGGAACAGGGTGGACCAAGAAACGAGCAAGTCGAGGCACAGGACAACAATAGACATTAAATGTTGATTGAGTGTTGGGCAAGAATCCTGGTTTTATTTCTCAATTGCAAAACATTGGAGCAGAATGTGTATAGTATGAGTAAGCTTGCAAAGCATGAGTGATGGAAGAGTCAGCTAAGACTGTATCGTGATAAGATTAGAAGATAGCAGATTAAGGTTACTTTTGGATGAGCTACCTGTGAAAGTGGGTACACAAGACAAGGACATGGGGCATGGGATGAGACCAGTTGAGAAGGGTGTATTGTGAAATTTGGATGGAATGAGGATTGTGCTTTTTGAGGAAAGAAATTTTGAGTACGGATTGATGAGCAAAGCAAGACATTGAATGTTGGTCAAGAGAGGTTAGGGAACCTATGGGTTAAGGGGCGTGAAGAACACTCCTTCCCTAGGAGCCTAATCCAACTGAGTCATGAATACGTCTGAGAATAGCCGAAACTTGAGTGATCAGGAAGAGTGAAAATGGAAGGGGCGCCCCTGTCTTTTGTTATGGATGAACGGCCGGGTGGGCTAGTGCTGCTTGGGGTCGCGAGCCCCAACTCGAGTACTAGACGCTAAGTCGGATGTACGCATGGATAGTACATTACTCAGAGAAATGGAAAAAAGGGAACAACACGCATAACAAAACTGAGATGAAATGACCACCTTCTAACCTCCAAGACAGAAATGGGATCTGTAACCTCGAGGCCCACCCCCTCGGGCACTAACATTGAGAATGGAAAGGAATGACCCTAACCAGGCTGTTCGACTTGAGAATGGAAAGGAATGACCCTAACCAGNTTGAGAATGGAAAGGAATGACCCTAACCAGGCTGTTCGACTTGAGAATGGAAAGGAATGACCCTAACCAGACTGTTCGACTTGAGAACGGAAAGGAATGACCCTAACCAGGCTGTTCAACTTGAGAATGGAAAGGAATGACCCTAACCAGGCTATTCGCCTTGATAATGGAAAAGAACGACCCTAACTAGGTTGTTCGGGAATGGCCCATGAAAATGGTCATTCCTTTCGAAATAGGCACTGGGGTCCCCTGCATAATTGATTAAGAAAGGTTGATTGAGAAGGGTTAATTGAGAATGTGCTGGAATGAACAATGAAAGATGAAAAAGGCCGGTGGGTCGGTCATTGAAATAGCCAATGAGATGAATGGAAAAGATGGAAGAGGCCGGTGGGTCGGTCATTGAAATAGCCAATGGGATGAATGGAAGAGATGGAAAAGGCCGGCAGGTCGATCATTGAAATAGTCAATGGGATGGACGGAAGAGATGGAAAAGGTCGATGGGTCGGCCGCGGAAATAGCCAAGGGGGTGGAAGAAAGATGTGAATGAGAAGGACAGGATAAAGAAGGCAGAGCTTTAAAGCTGACAAGGACAGGGACCGTTGGGACGGTCACGGAGATTGGGTGTTGAGGAATAAGAGAATTGAGGATTGAATGGGCGGAAGGGTCAGTATTAAGAAATGGCTATTGAGAAAATGACCGCCAGACCGACCATGTGGGTGGCCTTGTTGATCAGAGGTTGTCGGACCATCCATGAGAATCGGCCTTGGAAATAACATGGGATTGAGTGTTTGAAGATTGAGTATTGCATTGCATAGCCAGGGGACCCTAGGCAACTTGATGTAAGGTCGTCGGGCCGACCATGGAAATAGCAAGAGATTGAGCTTTCTTTTTTTCTAGTCTCAGGTCTCAACATAAGGGGGATAGCAATGCCTGTATCGCGACCCCAAAACCTCTACCCGTTAAGGGAAAAGTCTCAGCGCGACCTGCTCCTCATAAGAAGAAATATGGGTTGACGGACCAAAGCACCTCTCTCTTTGATTGATGTTGGCCGTCTGAAACTAACCCCGACAACGAGCTCTAGTCGGGGAGTTCAAACTCCGCCTCATATTGAAACCTAAATGTCAAGGGCGTGGTGCCGAACGGGCGAAAGAGTCATTCTTTTTCTTAAGTCTCATTTTTTATCCTCAACCACATGCCATGCCGTAGAGGGGCGACATGGCCGTTTGGAATGGACCACGACTGCTCGCGTTAAGTTGAGCAACAATGTCCAGAGGGAGGAATCGGGCGTGGTACCGGGTGGAAGCCGCAACCACCACAGGGCGAGTGACACCGCCCTGCTGGATCATTACAACCGTTCCGAGACTAACTGCGAGGTCTTCGTAACTGCACTCGCATACTAATAGAGAGTCCCAACTCTCTTGAAAGGAAGAGGGCAGCTCCAAGAAAACACTGTTCGGGAGGAACGATTCGCGAGAAGGCACTTACGGAAAGATGGGGTCCTGGGAGGCTTGGACTGGACCTACCTTCCAGATGTGGGGTGGTACCTCAGTGATGACGCCCGTCTCGTAAGCAGCAAAAGGTCGGACTGGAGTAGGGGATGAGGTGAGTTATGGGGGGAGGACTATTCACCCTTCCTTTTTAGGGCTGATGGGCCGGCATCTGTCTACTCAGTTGGTGGGCCAAGGTCTGCATACCTCCGAGTGTGAACTAGTCGTGCGATGGGGACATCTCATTGTGAGTGGGGGGAAGGTGTGTCATCTACCGATGAAAAAGCATGCAAAAAGAGGAGGTTTACCGTGAGGTAAGAATGAATGAGTAATTGATTTTGTACAGGCTTGAGAAAAAGTCTGGCAAGATGTCCAGAAGAAAAAAATGGAGGAGTAATTGACTTTGCGCAGGCTTGAGAAAAGGTCTGGCAAGATGTCCAGAAGAAAAAAATGGATGAATAATTGATTTTGCGCATGCTTGAGAAAAGGTCTGGCAAGATGTTCAGAACAAAAGAATGGATGAGTAATTGACTTTGCATGAGCTTGAGAAAAGGCCTGGCAAGATGTCCAGAAGAGAAACGGATGAGTAATTGATGTTGCATAAGCTTGAGAAAAGGTTTGGCAAGGTGTCCAACTGAGGAAAAGATATGTGAATGACTCCGCATGGGCTTGAGAAGAGACTTGGCGGGATGTCCAGGAGAGAAATGAATGAGTATTTGACCTAGCATGAGCTTGAGAGAAGGTCTGGCAGGATATTCAGAAAAGAAAGATATGTGAAATTAGCTTTGCGTAGACCTAAGGAAAAGTCTGGCAAGACGCCCAGAAAAGAGATATAGGTATAATGGACTTTGCATGAGTATGAGAGAGATCTGGCAAGAGGCCAGAAGAAAGATGTGAATAAGAGGACTGAGTAACGCGCATTTTAAAGCCTGGATACGAGAAAGGACGAATGAGGACGACACACATAAGCTGGGCAAAATGACATGGGAAAAATACATGGGAACTGGCTAAGCATGAGACTGAGGAAAGAATGACGGGAGAACATGGATTGCACGGGCTGAAAAGTAGATTATTTTTTATGACTCTAAGAGTAATGAATGAGGCGAAACCAAAATGATTTCTGCTCGAGAATGTTTTCTCAACGAAATGGGAAGATAGGTTTGAGGTTACGAAGCACTTAAGAGGAGTTGTGCCTGGGCTTGCTGATTCAAAGTGGGTATCACCACAGCAAAGGCGGCGGTTGTACTGGACGAACATCTCCCTTCCGGAGCAAATGCCTGACATTGAGTCGCATCCAAAAACTTGCCTACAATTTGTTATCAACAATGCTAAGGCATAAAATGAGAAAACCAATTGTGTTATGACAACAAATTGTCACCTTGGGAATAAAAACCAGCATACCAGTAGTTAAGTGCATGAAGCAAAAAAAACCTCGTCTGCTTCGTGGTGCTGAAGTTAAAAGAATTATGGGCTGCCCTGCTGGGTATACAAAGTTGACTGAAGAGGAAGTTTGCGTCTCGATTAAGGGGAAGATAAAGAGGCAGAGCTATGACGGAAATGAGCAACCTGGTCTAAGTTGTGAACCTTCGACTCCCCCATACCCTCCTCCACCCCAAGGGACGGAAGCTAAGGAAACCTTGAGAAAGGAATGGGAAAAAAACAAAACGGACCCTAGCAAACTAACCATCCATAACATCTCATCTCCCTCTCTCATCTATCCCTCCAAAACTCGCTGACAAAAGATTGGTGCGCGATGAGGAAATCGCGAAAGAGGGGGGGGAATGTGTCGGGACTGGCGAGTCCCGAATAACTTCCCATCACTTGAGAGACTGAATATGGATGAACTGTGCACAACCGAGAAATCCAGAGTGAGACGAGATAAAGGATTAGGCCGCAGGAGGGAGTAATGCCCTGGGGCGAGAACCACAGCGGGACAGAACTAAGTGGCAGCAAGCGAGTGAGCGCAAGAACAGGGGCACATAGAACATAGCAGGAGGCTGGGAGGGTCATCGGCATGCAATAAAACTAAGGTCAAAAGGCTCGGAGCGGAGGCTGAGAGGGCCATCGGAATTGCAGCGCAACAGCAATAAGGGAATGAGGAAGTCGAGGGATGGGCGGCCAGAAACCGCGGGAAGCAAGAAAATGAGGGGCCGGCGTGGGGGCCACCTATGGGAGCCTCAGAGCGGAGGCCCACGACTAAAGAGATCGGAACGCACAAGGCGTGAGGAAAGACTAAGGAGAAGGGGCGCTATGGGGCGACAAGACGCTCAAGGGGCATGGGACACCTCGGGGAAAGGCACCCGGGGCCACGTGGGACTAAGTAAAAATAATGGCATTCGGGGCGAAATGTGTCGGGGACCGCCGACGGGACTAAGTGTCGGGGACCGCCGACGGAACTAACTGTCAGGGACCGCTGACGGAACTAAGTGTCGGGGACCACCGGCGGGACTAAGTGTCGGGGACCACCGGTGGGACTAAGTATCGGGGACCACCGACGGGACAAGTGGCAGGGACATGTGAAAGTCCCAAGAAGGAACGACGGCACTGCATGAGGGAAAAATAATAAATGCAAGGTGCACCGTCAATATCGATATATTGACGGCCAAGAATATTAGCACCACTAGTGCAAGTACTAGTGGTGGCAAACGGGAAGGCCAAAAGGAAAAGGAAAAGTAAAGAAAAACTGAAGTGGGAGGCATGGGAGCAATCCGAAAAATCTCGGATCAGCCTCCCTCAAGAAAATAGAGTCAAATAAGACCCCATGTGAAAAATAGTCCTCCAGGAGAAAATCGGAGTAGGAGGGACCATTGTGGGAGAAATGTAGGAGTAGAAGGAGACTCTCATGGGCATGGGAAGGCCATTATTGCAGTCCGAGAAATAACGGGCTGCACCTTGGGCATAGGGAGGGCCAAAACAAAGAGGAAGAGGCTAGAAAAGGGCCTTAACGGCCACTTGACACTTGACATGCTAGAAAAAAGAGAGAAAAAAAAAAAAGGGGGGAGAATAAGACAAAAAGAGTGAGAGGGAGGGAGTGAGTTGGCCGTCAGTAAGAACTGCCATAGGTAGGGATTGGCAGGTCCCTACTGTCCAAGAAAGGAGGAGAAAAAAA
>BFEA01000034.1:1157030-1169722 GCA_003427395.1 Chara braunii
AAAAAAAAAGCCTTAACGGTAAAAAACGGTCACTTGGGGAGATTCATCCGTGACCAGATTTATTCTGGAATATAATTGTTACAAAAGACTTTGATTTTCTTTGATTTTTGCTGAGAAAATCAAAGAAAATCAAGGCCTCTTGCAACCGGAATAAAACGGAATACAAGCATGAGCAGAAACACATGTTTTAGGTGCATCCGAAGTCAAAATCAAGTTCGGATGCACTTCGGAATCGATCGTTTCTTTTTCTTTTGAGTAAGGGCTAGTTGTGGGGCATTGAGGCTAAGGAATTGACCCCCATAGCAGTCCGAGTTGCAACAGACTGCATAGGGGAGAGAAAACACATGTTCTAGGTGCATCTGGAGCCAATATTGAGCCCGGATGCACTAGAAAATTCAATGCTTCATTTTCTTTTAACATGGGGCAAGTTGTGGGGCTGTGGGTATAGAAGACAGTCATGACTGCAGTCCGAGAAATTACGGACTGCATGGGGATGCTAAGGCCAAGGAAAAATGGGCTCTGGCAAACCCGGAAGGCTAGAAAGGAGCAATTTCGGCAAGGGGGCAAGTAAAGACGGTAAACGGCAACCGTGGGATGAGATCTCACGACCTAGAAAAATCAGCACACATGTAGAAATGATTGGACCACCAAGGGTAAGGGGGGCCCAAAAATAAAAATGAGACGCTATCCGAAATATTGTCGGAAGCCAAATGGGTCCAAATAATAAAAATCGAAAAACGGGACATGCGCCGGCGGGACCGCCGGCGGGACGAGGAAATGGAACTAGTATGGAGGAAGATGGCAGGGACTTGGGGTGTCCCAAGGGAACCGTGAGCAAGCACAAGAAATATTTGTGCAAGAAAAACGGCACCGTCGAGATCAAGGATCTAGGCGGTGGAAAATATTAGAACCACTAGTGCAAGCACTAAATGGGAGCAAGTGGGAGAGTCATGGGAGAAAGAAAAATAAAATAATGATGTTGAGAAGGCTGCCCAGCAGTCCGGGATATCTCGGACTAGCTAGGCATAAGAAAATAGAGCCTTGAGAGGCTCAACATGAGAAAAAGTCTGCCCTTAAAAAATCGGAGCAAAAGGGGCTAAAAAATGGGCAAACGGGAGCAAAATGGAGCCCCCTAGGAGTATGGGGGTGCCATTCTTGGAATCCGAGATGTAACGGCCAAGTAACAGTCATGAACCTGACCTTGAATGAGACCTTAGGGCCCAGAAAGAAGGTGCACAGCAGTTTGGCACTTGTCACAACTGAAATAAAAGAAAAAGAAAGAAAAATGAGAGAAAAAGGGGGGAGAATAAGACAAAAGGGGAGAAAAGAGTGGGGGAGAGTGTGCCGGCCTATTGGGACCTGCACAGTAGGGACTGGCAGGTCCCAACTGTGACCTCATCCCTCCTCGAATGAGGGAGGGCAATTCGGATTGCAGAGATATGACCTTTAGGACCATATCTCAATAAAATCTGAATTAGGATGATCTTTCCCTTCATATGCATGTGCTTCATTAGTCTAGTCACTCATTGTCATGTTCCTACTTGGTGAGGTGTTCCGGATGATCTTCCCTCTATTTGCATGTGCTTTCCATCTAAGTTCTAGCATCTTTTTGTCTTGATCATACTTGGTGTGATGTTCCGGATGAACTTCCCTTCATATGCATGTGCTTTTCATTAGTCTAACCACTCTTTGTCTTGTTCATACTTGGTGTAATGTTCTGGTTGGTCTTCCCTTCATGTACATGTGTTTTTCATTAGTCTAGCATCTCTTTGTCTCGTTCATACCTGGTGTAATGTTCCGGATGATCGTACCTCTATATGCATGTGCTTTCCATCTAGTTCTAACATTTCTTTGTCTTGTTCATACTTGGTGTGATGTTCCGGATGATCTTTCCCTTCATGTACATTTGCTTTTCATTAGTCTAGAATCTCTTTGCCTTGTTCATACTTGGTATGATGTTCCGGTTGATCCTCCTTCTATATGCATGTGTTTCCCTCTAGTTTTAGCTTCTCATTGTCATATTCATATGCATTGTGATGTTCCGGATCTTACTTAGATGATCTCTCTTCTATATGCATGTGTTTTTCATTAGCTCTAGTCTCTCATTGTCATGTTCATTGTGATGTTCCGAATCTTATAAGATGATCTCTCCTTGTTGTGCATGTACTCTCCACTGGTCTAGTCTCTCATTGTCAAGTTCATGGTCCGGATCTTTTCTTTGTTGATTTTTTCTCCTTGTACATATATTTTCCACTAGTCTAGCCTCTCCTTGTCAAGTTCGTATTCCGGATCATTACTTAGTTAGTCTCTTCTCTTTGTGCATGTACTTTTCACTACTCTAGTCTCTCTTTGTCAAGTTCATGTTGGATGTGATATTCCGGATCTTTACTTAGTTAATCTCTTCTCTTTTGTGCATGTGCTTCCACTAGTCTAGCCCCTCATTGTCAAGTTTATGTTTGATGTGAAATTCCGGACCTTTACTTTGTTAATCTCTTCTCCTTGTGCATGTGCTCTCCACTAGTTTAGTCTCTCATTGTCAAGTTCATGTTCCAGATTTTTACTTAGTTAGTCTCTTCTCTTTGTGCATGTGCCTTTTACTAGTCTAACCTTTCATTGTCAAGTTCATGTTCCGGATCTTCGCTTGGTTGAACTCTCTCCGTTGTGCATGTGCGTCCACTAGTCTAGCCTCTCATTATCAAGTTTATGTTTGATGTCAAATTCCGGACCTTTACCTTGTTGATCTCTTTTTCTTGTGCATGTGCTCTCCACTAGCCTAGTCTCTCATTGTCAAGCTCATGTTGGATGTGATGTTCCGGTTCTTTACTTTGTTGATCTCTTTTCCTTGTGCATGTGATCTCCACTAGTCTAGTCTCCCATTGTCAAGTTCATATTCCGGACCCTTACTTTGTTGATCTCTTCTCCTTGTGCATGTGTTTTTCACTAGTCTCGTCTCTCATTACCAAGTTCATGTTCCGGATCTTTACTTAGTTCGTCCCTTCTCTTTGTGCATGTACTTTTCACTAGTCTAGTCTTTCATTGTCAAGTTCATGTTCCGGATCGTCGCTTGGTTGAACTCTCTCCTTTGTACATGTGTTTCCACTAGTCTAGCCTCTCATTGTCAAGTTTATGTTTGATGTGAAATTCCGGACCTTTACTTTGTTGATCTCTTCTCCTTGTGCAGGTGCTCTCCACTAGTCTAGTCTCTCATTGTCAAGTTCATGTTCCGGATCTTTACTTAGTTAGTCTCTTCTCTTTGTGCATGTGTCTTTCACTAGTATATCCTTTTATTGTCAAGTTCATGTTCCGGATCTTCGCTTGGTTGAACTCTCTCCTTTGTGCATATGCTTCCATTAGTCTAACATCTCATTGTCAAGTTTATGTTTGATGTTAAATTCTGAATTTTTGGTTAGTTGATCTCTACTCTTTGTGCATGTGTTTTCCACTAGTCTAGTCTCTCATTGTCAAGTTCAAGTTTCAGATCTTTACTTAGTTAGTCCGTTTTCTTTGTGCATGTACCTTCCACTAGTCTAGCCTCTCGTTGTCAAGTTCATGTTTCGGATCTTTACCTAGTTGATCTCTTCTCTTTGTGCATGTGCTTCCACTAGTCCAATCTCTCATTGTCACGTTCAAGTGTGATGTGATGTTCCGGATCTTTACTTAGTTAATCTTTACTAGTCTAGCCTCTCGTTGTCAAATTTGAATGTGATGTGATGTTATGTGTGGATGCATATGAGGACCCCGAAAAGACGAAGGGGCCTACTTCAATAAGGAAAACAGCAAATTGTGAGACCCGATGGATGCGTAGAGGCGAGGGGGAGGACGGTTCCGCCACACCCCGATGACGCCATATAGCCACATTGCTTAGGGAAATGGTGCGTGTCCTAAGGATGACGCTTAGCCTACGCACAAGAGAAGAGAAACACTGAAGGAATCCTTGGACTGCCTGCGTATTGGAAGGAGCAATTGCATGAGAACACAACAAAGAATAATAAAAAAATCAGCGTTGCGGAACAGCCAGCGAGACTACCACCCGGCGTGAGGGCTGAGCTACATCCCCCAATGTCAAAGCTCTGTCGCGCAATGGCCCACCCCCATCCATCGTAAAGCACTAGGTGGGGGTGACCCTGGGACGAATGGCCCGCGCCCTGAGCATGAGTGTGGGCGGGCCGAGCCAACTGGGACCCGCAGTGAGGTCGACTAAGGCTTGAAAGTCTACCGGGGTTTGGCCCTCCCGTCGAGTTCTACCTATCGGGGGTTCGACATAGAATGGCGGGCCGTGACTTTGGGAAGGGACGCCGCCTTCATGTTGGTAGAATGTCGGTGGACAGAGATAAGACTCGATCGAGGACCCGGAGACGATCTGTTTTTCAATCTGGAAGTTACTGGGACCATGTATCTGCCTGAGATTGACTGACACTCGTTGGGGGTAGAGATAGCGCAAGGTCACGAGCTGACTCCAGTCTTTCGAAGGGCCGCCCAGATGTTGACCCAGATAGGACAATCAATCAGGGGTAGAAGAAACGTGGGCTTACTTACCCGGGTGGAAATGGGGGGATGGCGGAAATTCAAAGCATCAACCACACCGCTGAGGTGCCGGGTTCCCCGTTTTATGATAGACCTTGTCTTCGAGAGCCTCGCAAGGGCGCGAGAGCAAGCAAACTCGGCAATAATGTGGGCAGACCACTTTCCCTCTCCGACCATCGGGATGTTCTATGATGTCGCTGTGGAACATGGGCCGTTCTAGGGAAACAGGGCCCACGAATTACTAGAAGTCATCCACATCCTGATGTTTTGTGCGAACGCATAATCCAAAGGGAAATCGAGATAGGAGAGAGTTATTTAGTAGGGGTGGTTGAACTATTCGAGGAGCCGACCGAACCAGAAGAACCGCGAGGGCGAGAGCGGGACTAGCATCCGCAGGCGGGTCAATAGGGCAGATCGAGTATAGTTCGCTGCGTACAGAAGTTCGCCGTTGGGAATAAGAAAGGGGGCCTCGAACCTGGATGGCTAAAACCCACTAGAAAAATAAAGAAGGGGGCAGACTCCTAATGATTGACCATAACCCTGAAGGTCAAAAACAGGAAACGCTGCTCGGGAAGACTTCCCCTAGCAGGATACCTAACCCGAACTCCCTCGCATCGGCCGATGGGACAAGGGCACTACAAACGAGCTTGTGATAAAGGAAGCCAAGTCACGTTCATAGCTCGACTGGGCGACAAGGCCAGTCGTGGCTCCTCCTTAAGGAAGGGCAATTAGAAAACGGGGATAGGAAAGGGGGCTATAAAGATAAGCCAACAGAGCTGGGAGCCTAGGGAACCTAAATACCTCGCGTTGCGTGTGTCCTAGGGATTCTTTGGCTTATGCAGAACTAAGCAAAATGACAACGGATGAGGAGACAGATAACCGTAAGAGTGAAGGAGAACCAGGCTTAGGAGGCAGTGCCGCACAAAGCGAAGGGGGGCAGAAGGACAGAGAATCGATAAATCCGGATGGTACCAAAGGAAACCGGAAGGAAATCTCCACAGGAGAAAGCTCGGGGAAAGCCGGGGGAAGCAGGCAAGGGACTCAGGAGACCAAGGAGGGCAGAAATGAGGATAGGACAAACCCCCAAAATGTCTAAGAAAGTAAGGGTCACGGATACGAGGCGCAAACTAGCCGAGATAGAAAAAAGGACCGCAGAATACAAGGCAAGATTGATTGAGGGAATGATGACTGGGAACGAAGAAGGCCCTCTGCAGGATGAACCCCGGGGCGAACGGAAAGCCAACCGAGGTGGGACTGGACAAGGGGATAAAGGTAGTGACCGTAGAGGAACGCCGAGCAAGAGAAGGAAAGAGAGAGAGAACTCTCCGGAGATGGAAGCAGAAAAGGCTACAACTCTGCCAGCCATGGATAATAGGGCTAGCCGCCTGCCGACCACGCCAGCAGTAGCACGAGGATGCGAAGGACTTTGGAACCTTAGGGAAAGATTGCGTCATGGATCACTCATGGGTGAAGCGTTATACTACCTACTAGTGTGAGTGTGAAAATCACAAGTTTGAAGCTCCCAAATCACCAAGATTGCATCAAGAAGCATCCATGGGTGTAGCGCTGTATTACCTACTAGTGTGAGTGTAAAAATCACAAGTTTGAAGCTCCCAAATTACCAAGATTGTATCACGAAGTATCTGTGAATGAATCGGAGTACTACCCCCTAGTGTATAAGTGAAAGAGGAGAGTTTGAGTAGCCCATGGAGGAGAGAAGATGAAGTAAGAGAGGATGGAGGAGAAGGGGAGAGGGATGAGGGAGATGGAGATGGAGAAGAAGAGGAGGAAGACAAAGAGAATGAAAGTAAAGAGGAGGAAGGAGGAGATGAAGAGGGGAGAGAAGGGAAGGAGGAAGGAGGGAGTGAGGAGGAAGAAGAGGAAGAAGAAGGAGGAGAGGAAGAAGGAGAAGAAGAAGAAGAAGGAGAAAAAGAAGAAGAAGAAGAGGAAGAAGAAGAAGAAGAAAATGAAGGTGAAGAAGCCTCTTCCTTCCTCTCACCTCGTTGATTCCTTGATGTTGGTGTCCTCTTGATTAAGCTTCCTCTCCTTGCACAATCCCCTCTTAGCTATGGCTTCCTTCTTCTCCAAACCCTTCTCTCCTCCTCCCTTGCTCTCTCAGGCTATGGCAAGCTCCCCCAGCTATGGCTATGGAGTCCTCCCCTCTAGGAGGGCTAATGGGGCTCCTCTAGCCTCTCCTTCTCTCCTACACCCAGGAGGGATATGGCGGATCACCTCCCAAGTGTCTCTCCCACCATCACTATCCTCTAGAGTCCTCCCCACTACCTCTTAGTCTCCTCTAAGCTCTCCCACTAGCATGGGTTCCTCCCTCCTCACTCCAAGTGCAAAGATGCTCATGTGAGCTCACTTGGGCAGCATGGGCACTCCTCATGCAAATGTGAGAGTGGCGGACTGCATCCTCAGCTTATGTAGGCTGAAACCAGCAGTCCGGCCAGCCCATGAGCCTCCCCATAAGCCTTGAGGTGAACCGAGGTACCCCCAAGTCAAAATTCCCTCACTAGGCCCTCGTGGAGGTACCTGAGCCTCATTTTGGCCAAGTACATGCAGTCCAAGTGGTTGATACCAACTCGGACTACCTCTTGGCCTACTCCAGCCTCCTTTTTGCCTCACAAATGCTGCCACCATGGGTCCTAGTGCCCAAGGGGCATTTTTACTTGAAAGAAAAAGGCCTTGTGGATTTTTTTCTCGATTTTTTCAAGTTTTGGCCTCTTTTGAGTAGGCCGGAGCATTTTTTCATATGGCAGCACATTTTCAGCCTTGGATCTGGCTGAGATCCAAGGCCAGCAATAATCCGAGCTACAACCCTAGTAACCCTTGCTTCAATTTTGAGCCCCTAAGTCCAGTTTTTCAATTTTTGGTGCATCCGGCTCTCTTTTTGGGCCAAATGCACTGTTTTGTTATTTTCCCTCTTTTGTTTCTTTCCATATTGGGCTGCCACCTCATTTCGGAGCTAGCCGTTTTGAGCTGGCCCACAAAAAACGGTCAGTTCCTCTCTGCCATGAGATCTGATCTCAGATCCATGACCCAAAAGAAAACCGGTCACTTCCTTTTTGCATTTTCTCTCATTTTCAACTTTTTAATTCAGATTTTATTGAGATATGGCCCTAAGGGCCATTTCTCTGCAATCCAGATTGCCCTCCCTCATTCTAGGAGGGCTGAGATCACAGTTGGGACCTGCCAGTCCCTACTGTGCAGGTCCCAATAGGCCGGCACACTCTCCTCCACTCTTTTCTCCCCTTTTGTCTCATTCTCCCTCCTTTTCCTCTCATTTTTCTTTCTTTTTCTTTTATTTCAGTTGTGACAAGTGTCAAACTGCTGTGCACCCTCTTTCTAGGCCCTAAGGTCTCATTCAAGGCCAGATTTATAGCTATTACTTGGCCGTTACATCTCGGATTCCAACAATGGCACCCCCATGCTCCTAGGGGGCTCTATTTTGCTCCCGTTTGCCCATTTTTTAGCCCCTTTTGCTCCGATTTTCTAAGGGCAGTTTTTTTCTCATGTTGAGTCTCTCAAGGCTCTATTTTCTTATGCCTAGTTAGTCCGAGATATCCCAGACTGCTGGGCAGCCTTCTCAACATCATTATTTTACTTTTCTTTCGCCCGTGACACTCCCACTTGCTCCCACTTAGTGCTTGCACTAGTGGTTCTAATACTTTTCACCGTCTAGATCCTTGATCTCGACGGTGCGGTTTTGCTTGCACAAATATTCCTTGTGCTTACTCACGGTTCCCTTGGGACACCCCAAGTCCCCGCCATCTTCCTCCATACTAGTTTCATTTCCTTGTCCCGCCGGCGCATGTCCCGTTTTTCGATTTTTATTATTTGGACTCATTTGACTCCCGACAACATTCCGGATAGCGTCTCATTTTTATTTTTGGGGTCCCCTTACCCTTGGTGGTCCCATCATCTCTATATGTGTGCTGATTTTTCTAGGCCGTAAGATCTCATCTCACGGTTGCCGTTTACCGTTTTTACTTGCCCCCTTGCCGAAATTGTTCCTTTCTAGCCTTCCGGGCTTGTCGTAGCCCATTTTCCCTTGGCCTTGGTATCCCCATGCAGTCCGTAATTTCTCGGACTGCAGTCATGGCTGTCTTCTATACCCGCAGCCCCAGAACTTGCCCCATGTTAAAAGAAAATGAAACGTTGAATTTTCTAGTGCATCCGGGCTCGATATTGGCTCTACATGCACCTAGAACATGTGTTTTCTCTCCCCTATGCAGTCTGTTGCAACTCGGACTGCTATGGGGGTCAATTCCTTAGCCCCAATGCCCCACAACTAGCATTTACTCAAAAGAAAAAGAAACGGTCAATTCCCAAGTGCATCCGGACTTGATTTTGGCTCCGGATGCACCTACACCTAAAACATGTGTTTCTCCTCATGCATGTATTCCGTTTTATTCTGGTTGCAAGAGGCCTTGATTTTCTTTGATTCTCTTCGCAAAAATCAAAGAAAATCAAAGTCCTTTGCAACCGTCATATTTCAGAACGAATCTGGTCACGGATGAATCTCCCCAAGTGACCGTTTTTTACCGTTAAGGGTTTTTTGTCTTTTCTTTTCTTTTCTTTTCTTTTCTTTTCTTTTCTTTTCTTTTCTTTTCTCCTCCTTTCTTGGACAGTAGGGACCTGCCAGTCCCTACCTATGGCAGTTCTTACTGACGGCCAACTCACTCCCTCCCTCTCACTCTTTTTGTCTTATTCTCCCTCATTTTCTTTTCTTTTCTCTCTTTTTTCTAGCATGTCAAGTGTCAAGTGGCCGTTAAGGCCCTTTTCTAGCCTCTTCCTCTTAGTTTTGGCCCTCCCTATGCCCAAGGTGCAGCCCGTTATTTCTCGGACTGCAATAATGGCCTTCCGATGCCCATGGGAGCCTCCGTTTACTCCTACATTTCTCCCACAATGGTCCCTCCTACTCCGATTTTCTCTTGGAGGGTTATTTTTCACATGGGGTCTTATTTGACTCTATTTTTTTGAGGGAGGTTGATCCGAGATTTTTCGGATTGCTCCCATGCCTTCCACTTCAGTTTTCTTTACTTTTCCTTTTCCTTTTGGTCTTCCCGTTTGTCACCACTAGTACTTGCACTAGTGGTGCTAACATTCTTGGCCGTCAAGATGTCGATCTTGACGGTGCACCTTGCATTTATTATTTTTCCCTCATGAGGTGCCGTCGTTCCTTCTTGGAACTTCCACATGTCCCTGCCACTTGTCCCGCGGTGGTCCCCAATACTTAGTTCCGCCGGTGGTCCCCGGCACTTAGTCCCGCCGGTGGTCCCCGATACTTAGTTTCGTGGGCGGTCCCCGACAGTTAGTTCCGTGGCGGTCCCCGACACTTAGTCCCGTCGGCGGTCCCCGACACATTTCGCCCCGGATGCCATTATTTTTACTTAGTCCCACGTGGCCCCGGGTGCCTTTCCCCGAGGTGTCCCATGCCCCTTGGGTGTCTTGTCGCCCCATAGCGACCCCTCTCCTTAGTCTTTCCTCGCGTCTTGTACGTGCCGATCTCTTTAGTCGTGGACCTCCGCTCCGAGGCTCCCATAAGTGGCCCCCACGTTGGCCCCTCATTTATTGGTTTCCCGCGGTTTCTGGCCGCCCATCCCTCAACTTCCTCATTTCCTTATTGTTGTTGCGCTGCAATTGCTAGTTCAAAGAGCCCTTTGGCCTTAGTCTTATTGCATTCCGATGGCCCTCCCGGCCTCCTGCTATGTTCTATGTGCCCCTGTTCTTGCGCTCACTCGCTTGCTGCCGCTTAGTTCTGTCCCTCTGTAGTTCTCGCCCCAGGGCATTACTCCCTCCCGCGGCCTAATCCTTTATCTCGTCTCACTCTGGATTTCTCTGTTGTGCACAGTTCGTCCATATTCAGTCTCTCAATTGATGGGAAGTTATTCGGGACTCACCAGTCCCGACAACGTCCTTACCGTCGCCGTCGTCTTTCCACGTGCCACACACGCGAATCATCGAAATCAATCACTGTCCGCACATTCAACCGCCTTCTCCACCTTATCTCGTTCGTCTTCCGAGGGTCTAGTCCCCAACCAGTCCAGGCGTTTGGCATGCGTAGGCGAGGGTAAAGTGGCGTCATGCTGGAAGGATACGCCGCATGATGCCCAGTCGGGGATGTACCGGGGAGGGTCCACCAACGTCATGGCGGACTTTCCCATCCGCTCAGTGACGAGAGTGGCTGCCAAAATGATGTGACGGCGCGCTTCGAACAACCGATGCATTGACGCAACAAGTGTGGGCTTCGCTATGAGTTGGACGAATAGGGACGCGTCGAAGTAGGTACGAAGATCATCCCCAGCCATTCGCATAAGCCACATCGCAGCTGCGAGCAAAAGCCTCATGCAATCGGCGATGTTCTTCAACCTCTCATACGATATTCGCCCTCCGTCCACAGACTCAGCCAGGCTGACCGCGCTTGTGAAAGCCCCCACCACTCGCTGCACGCTCGCCTCCTGGTAAGATGCCAGCTCGTCGTCCTCGTGTTTGTCCTCTATGTTGGCGCCGGCGAACCACATAGGTAGTTTCATGCCCAGGTCCAGGGTGTCGTGGATGACAGCAAGAATTACGCACGTTCGTCAGTCCTCTCCACACCACATGGTGCGGGCGATGTCCGCGGCGACGTGGTTCAACACGTAGCCGTATGCTGCATGGTAGCCACGTGACCGGCTGGCGGACTTGAAGATCCACGCATGGATAATGCGCAAGGCGATGCTCTACACTCTCGTCGCCCTCTCTTTCGCCGCCTTCAGCTCGGATTCGTCTTCCACTTTATGCTGGGGGGTGGTGTTGTGCGGGAGGGCAATGCTCCGGCGTATGCCTGGCGGTTGTACCCCCCTGGTGATGGCGAAAAGGTACAAGTGCGCCTCAATAATCAACTTATAAAGCCCGTGTCCCTCCATCTCGTTCCAGAATCTGAGATCATCCACCCACAGCCTCGTCGCGGCCTCGATACCCTCTTTCACATACCCTCCCCTATGTCTGTTCACCAAAGGATCGTCATCGTCGCCATCGCCACGGCCTTCGCCAGCCCCAGCGCCTCCAGCTGCCATGGAAGACCCCACCCCTGCCCCGCCACCTTGCGCCTCCATCGCATGGGTGCGTGATACTACCTGTCCGCTCCCTTGAGCAGCCGCGTTTGAACCCCCTCCACCGTCCTTTACGGGCTGCTGACGTGGCGTCGCTGGTGACGAAGGGGCCCGAACAGACCGATCGCCCTCCGGTGGCCCCATCGTACGTGTCATTGCCAATGCCCCCGCCGTGCGCACCTCTACGATGCTTGTCATGCCGCACACCTCCCTCGGCGCAACACCGGCGTCGACATCGATGACAACATCCTCCCTCGCGCGCGCCCCCCCACCTCAGGGTTGATGAGCAGCCTGCGCAACACCTGTGTCGTTGATCTTCAAAGCACCCCGGGTGAGCAACGACCCTTTCCGTGTAACGGCCTCCTCTTCTCCCGATTTGATGGCGTCATCTTCTTCCGTGCTCTCGCCGTCGCTCACCCACTCCTCCCTTACGCTTTTCCCGGCATTGGATGGCCCACCAGCGACAACCTTACGCTTCTTCGCGTGATGCCTTCCCTTCTTCTCCACAACAGGCACATTCTTTTCAAGAACGTCCCCTCCCCTTTTCGCTTGGCCGGCGCTGCGAGAGTTTGTCATCGTTGACGACGACAAGCGCGGAGGATGAAGGCGACGATGAGGTAATCCTCGTGGACGATTGTGAGATGGCGGCGAAAACGGCGATCCAGCCACATGAAGTGCCACGGAGAGGACGACCTGGCGACGTGCGCGCAATGGTCCCTGTGCGCAAGTGGGCGAAAAAAGGCGATGGCTGCCTCCAAAGATGTGTGTGGCGACAAAGATTTGGCGGGTCTGTCTCTCAACGACAAAGATTTGGGCGACGGAAGAGGTCTAAAGTGCACTTGTGGTTGACAGACAAGCGCGGCGTGGGGGTAGGACGATTGGACACAGAAGACGCAGTCCGGCGAGAAGACACTGACGTGTTGCACTGTCTGGCGACCTCGTGCGCGGGAGCTTATAGGGAAGACAGCAAGCGCACCTCCTGCTCAAGCGACCGGACCCCTTTTATTTTCGCCTCCGCTTGTTCACCCTACTTCACCCTTCTCGCCTTACCTTTTGCTGGCGTCCCCGTAG
>BFEA01000034.1:1178683-1191411 GCA_003427395.1 Chara braunii
GAAGGAAGGGGGGTTCGCGATCGGTGCGGCAGGGCGTCGGGATCGCAAGGGTGAGGGAGCAGAGTCGCGGCGGGTCCTCTTGTTTTATTTATTCTTAGAACCGGCCAGACGCATGTTGCGGCAGGTTCCAGAGAGGACACTAGTGCATACAGTGTTTGCCTACCTGATGAGTGGATCAGAGGTGGTGAAGGTACAGCTGACGATCGAAGGCAGACTAGGCATGATACCCTTAGAGTACCTGTAGTGTTCCAAGTGCTACTACCAGGAGAGGAGAGAAGGCTAAGGGCTGAAGCAAGGGCCCGTAATCTTGAGATTGCAAGGGAAGCAGCAGCAGCAGCTGTAGAAAGGACGTTAGCGGCAGCAGAAGCTAGCGCTGTAGCAATGACTACCTCTTTAGCGACATCTGCAGCAACCCCAACTGGTCAGCAAACCAGCCCGCAAGTCATCTCCAGTTCGTCAGGAGTTGACACTAGTCAGATGGCGGGCTCGCAGTTCAGCTCGCCTCTTCCACGCACCCGGGAACAGATAGAGCTCCAACAGGTAGAGAGGATTTGCTTAAGGCTAGAGGAGGAACTTAAGAAGGCTACCGACAGAGAAAATGAGATTAGAAGTATGAGTACCAGACTAGAGAGTAGAGAGGCGAACAAAACTGCGTTAGAGGGGTTAGATAACTCGACCCTGGACAATAACATGAAGATTGTCAAGGCAAGCATCATGTTCATGCACGCATACATGGACAGCAAACAGGACGCTATCCAGGACACCCTGGACCAGATCCTGAATGCCCTGCAAAGGCCAGGGATCAGGCCAGCAGTTTTGCCATCGCTGTCATTCTCGGCGATGACAAGCCCATATCCATCTAAGTCTGGTACCACACCAAGCAGGGCATCAGCAACAGCAGCACAGACTGTTGCTTCTTCATCTTCTGGTCCAGCGGTTGGAGCTACACCATAACCGCCACCTGTCCCATAAGTGGGACAGCAACAACCTTGGTATCCCAAGACCCCATTGAAACCACCCCCAACCTTTTCAGGAGACAAGAAGGATGAGGCTCTCGACACTTGGTTGAGAACGGTGTCAGTGTGGGTAAGGGCGAAGAGGACGTTGGTGGAGGACGAAGTGACAACTACTCCATCCTATTTAGAGGGATCGGTAGCTCGTTGGCTAAATGAATTAGTAGCTTCAAACGGGTTCGGCAAGAACATGGGTGATTGGGTTAAGACCCATACCCTAGAGAGCTTTATGGATTTAGTGGAAGTACGATGGCACAACGCACAACAGGCACAAATTGTCACTGATGGGTTATTAAAACTTGATACTAAAAAGTACAAATCCTTTGCGCAAGCTCACTTCAGCTGCAGAGCGATTGGTTGTCGTCCACGGGGTTGAATACAATCCTCAGGTTTTATTGACCATGTTCCTAGATGTCTTCCAGAGACATCAAGCATTTGTTAGTCAGCGAGGCTCGGCTAGAGAAGGCCCTAGATTTAGAGGCTACGCTAGGTGGTGCTCATACCCCCTCTACGGACAGGAGAAAGAAGAAGAGTCCACAAGAGTGGAAGAAGAAATGAAGTCGGTTGATGATGGTCGAGGGCAATGGTACTCAGACCGAGATCGAAGATTTTTCAGATCTTGTGGACGGTTCAGAGACAGACGACAAGGATGATGCTGAGGGTAGCAACCTCGCTGCCGTAGTTAAGGGCAAGGCAGCTGGCCGCAGCAAGGGCGGACAACAATGGAGTCAGGGACAAACCCCAAAGCCGCAAAAGATAGCGGCATGGGCTTGGGCAGGTTTGGATCAAGATGTGTGGCGGGATCGTTACCAGCGGGGTGCTTGCATTAACTGTGGCGAGTATGGCCATCAACAATTTAAGTGCAAGAACGCGAAGGTCTCACAGAAGATACCACCTAAAGGGGGGATTCCTTCTTCCCAGAGTGGGGTCTCGACGAGTTCCGGCTCGGGAAACACTTATGGTCAGTAGAAGTTAGTTGCTTCTATTCTCGTTGAAGCGGGTGATGTACCCTCCCCGTTTCAAGAGTTGGCCAAAGCTATTAACTCCTTAGTCACCCCGCAGACACATTTTGACCTGACGATACTCTGCTCGTTGGATGTGTCTGAGGCCTTGGAGGACCTACAAAGTGAGTGGTCGGCAAGGGACCCTCGTGAGTCCTGGGTGACATTAAGTAGAGGTCCTAGAGGGGAACATTTCATTGTGGAAGTTGGTGTAGGGGACCGTAAATGTGGGGCCTTTATAGACATCGGCTCCACAGGAAACTTTATAAGTCGCGAATGCGTTGAGAGACTGCGCCTAAAGGACCGGGTGCAGCGCCTGAGTAGACCGGTAACATCTACTCTAGCCAACAAAGAGCGCATTTTGGTAGAGGACTACGTTAACGACGTGGTCTGCACTTTCTCTTATCCAGGAGAAGAACCGATTCACAAAATTTTGTTCCTGGTTAGTGACGACTTACCATTTGACATATTGTTAGGCATGTACTACCTTGAGGTTGCCAAGCCCCAGTTTGACTAGGACAAGAAAGTGTTGAAGCACGAGTTACCTAATGGGAGGACCGTTAGACTAGCTAAGTATAAGGCTAACGAGGTTAATCAACTCCTATGGGTGTTTGTGTGCATCGACTTTTTACAATTATTATAAACAGAACCAAGAGGAAGGTATGTACCTGGTCTTTGTTGCTGCCAAAGGGGAGGTTGTTAAAACACCCCCAGAGATAGAAAGTGTCGTCGCTAAGTACCCTGATCTGTTCGAGGAGCCAACAAGGGTCGTAGACAGGGAGGTTGTCCATGCCATAGAGATAATCCCTGGGAGCAAGATACAGAATGGCTCCGACCGAGTTGGACGAGCTCCGTCGGCAATTGAAAGAGCTCCCAAAAAAGGGTTGGATATAGCCTAGCATCTCCCCCTTCGGCTCACCAGTCTTATTTGTACGAAAGAAGGGGGGATCACCAAGGATGTGCATTGATTATAGGGGCCTCAATGCCATCACCGTGAAGAACGCAGAGCCTCTACTGCGCATCAATGACCTATTGGATAGTGTGCAGGGATGTAAGTACTTCACCAAGATGGACTTGAATCCGGCTACCATCAAATTGCAATTAGACCGGAAGATCAACACAAAATCGTCTTTCAGACCAGGTACGGTTTATACGAGTTTGCGGTGATGCCCTTCGGCCTTTGCAATGCGCCGGGTGCATTCCAGCACGCCATGAATATGATCTTTCATAACTACTTGGATAAGTTTATCGTCGTGTACCTCGACAACATTCTTATCTTTAGTAGGATTGTCGAGGACCATGCCCAGCATGTAGACAAAGTTATTTATCTCCTCTATCGGCACAAGTATAAGATAAATTTAGAGAAATGCGAGTTTGGTCACACTAAAATCTTGTACTTAGGTCATCAGGTATCTACGGAGGGAATCAGGCCTAAAGATGTGAAGGTGGCTAACATTAGAGACTGACCACGCCCCCAGTCTTTGACTAAGGTCGGATCTTTCTTGGGGATGTGTGGTTATTACCGCAATTTTGTACACAACTACAGTACGATCGCATCTCCCTTGAATGATCTAACGCACCTTGACAGTCTATGGGAATTGACAGACGCATGTGAGGCTGCTTTCAAGAGATTGAAGCATGCCCTCACACATCATGAGATTCTCATGGTCCCCGATCCTCAACGACCATTCGTAGTGACCACTGACGCAAGCTAGTACAAAACTTGGCTCAGCAGGAAGGGAAAAAGTCAAGGTCAACCGAGTATATGAACAAGAAAATATCATCTAAGAAATTGGCGAATACCACCTATGAAAGAAAACTCTACGCCCTCTACAAGGCACTTGTCCACTGAAGGCACTATCTGTTGGGGTGGTTCTTTTATTTCAGGACCGACCATCAGACACTCAAGTGGATCAAGACACAACATGTTCTCTCTGACGCACTCAAACGCGGGATTGAAGTCATAGATCAGTATGACTTCAAGCTAGATTACGTGAAAAGAGAGTATAACAAGGTTGTTGATGCATTGTCACGTAGGGCAAACTACTTGGGTACATTGATTACTGAGTTTGGCTTATCTGACGATGTCACTTGATCCTTGGTGGAGGCCTACAAGGAAGACCCTGTCATGATGGACATCATGCGCAAACTCAAGGCCAAAGAGAAGGCCACATTTGATGAGTTTGTGATGGTGGATGGGTTGATCTTTCTTGAGAAGGCAGGATTTAAGAGGTTAGTAGTTTCATCTAGGGAGATTTTGCGTAGTTTATTTTTAGGTGAGTGTCATGATGCAACAGGACATTTTGGCTACAAGAAGACTTCTGTTGATTTAGTACAACGCTTTTGGTGGCCTAACATGCTTGACGATGCGAAGACTTACGTGCAGACTTGTCAAGTCTATCAGCGAGACAAGCCGTGGACTCAAGCCCCACTTGGGTTATTGAAGCCCCTACCCATTCCTGCTGGTCAAGGACAAAGTGTTACCATGGATTTCATCGATACCCTGATGACCGGCAAGAATGGCAAAAGGCATATCTTCGTCATTATGGATAAGTTCACTAATCGTCATGCCGAAGACTGTCAGGACTGAACACGTCATCAAGTTGTTTATGGACAACTGGGTGCACGACTTTGGACTGCCAAATACCATTGTTAGTAATAAAGATGTCTGGTTTACCAATGAGATGTGGAAGAAGACCGCTGAACAGATGGGCAACCAGTTACAGATGACTTTCGGGAATCATCCCGAAGGAAATGGGCAAGCTTAACAGATAAACCGTGTGGTGCAGCATCCGCTGAAGCACTATATCAAACCCAGCCAGGATGACTGGGATGAGAAACTACCTGTCATCGCCAGTGTGTACAATATCGTTGTACACAACACCACCGACATCAGTCCTAATCAAGTTTCATATGGGATAAAAGCCTAGATCTGCTCTACACTTTCTCCTGCCAGAAAACCGAACTGCTGTAACTCCTGGAACCATTGAATTTGGTGTCCAGTATGAGAAATTGTTGCAGCAGACTGTCGAACACATCAGGAAATCTCAAGAAGCCATGATTGCTTATGAGAACAAGCATCGTCGACAGTCCACATTTCAGGTAGGGGAACGTGTCTAGGTCAAGCCTAGTGAGTTGGGGCAGGAATTCGGCATCTACAGAAAATTAATGCCTCGGTATTTCAGTCCCAGGGAAGTCTTAGACATTGTGGGTAATGATTTTGATAGTCCCTCGTACGTAATTCGTACCCCTGGTCACCTACGCACTTACCCTGCGTTTTGCGCCTCAAAGGTCACACCTTTCGCTGAGACAAATCAGTTCCCATCACAAAGATCTATGCTGCCCCCAACCATGGATGGCCACGTGGACGTCGACGATATCCTGCAGCACAAAGACATGCCTGTTCCCAAGCCAGCTGGTAGGGGTAGACCGCCTAAACCTATCGGAGAATACAGAGTACGGTTCAGGCATCATACGTATCCTAAGAAAGATCGATGGTTTGCAAGGGAGGAACTTGTCAAGACAGCTCATCGGATCGTGGCCGGTTATGAGAAGAAACTGAAGGGGAAGGCACCAGCATGAAGCATCTCAGCAGACTTTCGAAGCTAAGGGGGATGGAATGCAAGGAACGAGCCCTCACGGGGTCCTTATCATACATACACAAGTTCGGGGCAGAGGCTCCCAACAAGCTGAGTGCCCGCCCTAAGTGAAGGCGGGCCTGAATATTCACCAGAGGCCAGAACTCTACATTTTCATATATGGGTACTCAAGTTGTTGCAGCCCGCCAGTTGGTTGAGTGGACGCATGAGCCTCCCTAAGCTACGACGTACAGTTGGTCCAGGCCTTGGCAGTTGCGCCTGGGCACATACACAGAAAGCAGGGCCGACACATCACAAAGTGGTCATTGGCCTATGCAAAAGCAGTACTGTCGACGTACCTACCCCGGGTCCTGTGTAAATGCAGCAAACGGCCCAAGTCCGGAGACTCAGGCTGTGCCCAACTGTAAAGGGCCCAGGCCCTCAACTATAGCCTTGGGCCTGGGCGCAGGCACTGGGGCCCAACCGGAAGCTACTGGAAGCTTCCAGCCAGGCCACACGCATCAACGCAGGGGCAGCCACTTCCGTATAGGAAGGAGAGCAGCCAGGCTCCATATATTTTGGCCCATGTAGGCAATGCGGTCACTCTGCTGCGCTGCTGCGTTAGAGGCCGTGCGCTGCGCTGTGGCCAGAGCGCGTGCGGACGCTTGTGTGGTGAAGAGGGGCGCTGCTGGGCAGCGGAGCGCAAGCAGCCATACCCGGGCTGTAGGTCGCTAAGGGGTAAGAGGGCGATCGGTGGTCTTCAAGAAGGAGGCGAGTGTGGGTGGACAGGGTCTGATGAGGGGAACCGCGATACGTACTTGGCACATCGAAGAGGTCGGCTATGGTGTTTACGTCATGTACATTGGTCTTCGAGAATCGAAGTGAGCATGTTGCGAAAATGCTGATGTAGGTAGGATGTGGTCTTCAAGAAGGAGGCGAGTGTGGGTGGACAGGGTCTGATGAGGGGAACCGCGATACGTACTTGGCACATGGAAGAGGTCGGCTATGGTGTTTACGTCATGTACATTGGTCTTCGAGAATCGAAGTGAGCATGTTGCGAAAATGCTGATGTAGGTAGGATAGTCAGGTAGTGTAGGCTGGGCGCTGGGCGGCAGACAGAGAGGAGCAACTTTGGATACTATGTTGGTGTGGCCTGAGGGCTTGAACATTGGCTCATTACTTCATTGTATTGCTCTTATTTGGATGGGATCTCAGTGCATTTGTGTTCTCTGCTTGTACACGACTACCTGAACATCTGTGTGATTTCACAACTTGGTTTTCTGTATATCGTTCCCACTCATATTCCTTGCATGTGTGTGTGTGTATGTATGTATGTAGAGAGAGAGAGAGAGAGAGAGAGAGAGAGAGAGAGAGAGAGAGAGAGAGAGAGAGAGAGAGAGAGAGAGAGAGAGAGAGAGAGAGATGGGGATACACACACACACACACACACACACACACACACACACACACACACACAACTCTGCAAATCCTCTCCATGGATCTCTTTTGCGGTTTTTTTTGTTAAGCAATAAATTTACTTTCTCGGTAAAAGCTACGTACCGCCTGCTGCGACCAAAACTCAATCAAAGGAGACGGTGAGAGAACGGTGGATGTCTCACCTAAACATGGGGCGGGATGCAGTCAACCTCATTCGCTGGTTCACGGCCAGAAAGTCCAACCTGCGAAATAAGCCTCCTTGCAATGGCAGATTTTGAGCACCGCTGCCTCCCAACAAACAATTGGTTAATAGACCGGACGTATCTGGAACAGAAGGGTTTAGCAGTCCATGGTGCAAATCCTGCCTGGCCTCCACCGCGAGATTCCTGAGACTATAGAACACATTTTTATACAATGCCCGGGGGCGGTTCTTACCTGGCGCTGGTGGGACAGGGTCTGGAGACAACTAGACATTGAATCCCAGTGGCCTTTGGACTGGAGAGCACTCCTATGTGAAACCTGGTCCTCCCCTACACACACTACATTTGAAGATAACATGTTTAAGGCAGGGCGGAGGGCAATCATTTGGGCACTTCGGAGAAAATGGTGTATTCACGCCATCGAAGGTGTCAGAATAGAGGGGAAGAAGTTACTGATATGATCAAACAGTACGTCCAAGATGAACTGCGGGCACAGTGGTTGAAGGTAAAATCACAACTAGATAGTCTCCATACAGAAAAGGACATATCTCAAGCTATCAAACAATTCTCAGGGGACTGGTTGGGGACTGAGCAAGGGTGCTACATGCTGCGCCTGCACACGGGCCCATTTGAAGGGGCCAGACGGTTGCTGAGGGGCCCCAAACTGCATGCCATCAGACATGCGCCCTGGAGCCCCACGGCGGCCCCCAGGCCACAGATTTCACCTAAAGGCGGCAGTATTTATTTAGTTATTTATTTATTTACCTACTTACCGTTGCCTTGTCCCTTGTCTGTGCAGATGACGCTTCGGACTTGCAGACCCCAAGGCAATGCCTTGGGCCAGGTTACAGAGGCACGAGGCCCTTCCGAAACCAGGCGCGTTTTTGCGCCTGACTCAACGGTACCGGTACTGTTTCGGACCTCAGGCACCAAGGCAGGTGCACAGGAACAGGGCCTGATCCAGGCCTGGCGCGTTTTTGCACCTGCTGCAGCAGCAGCATGGTCTGGACGTCCGGTAGGGACCCAGACCAGCTGGGCTGTTTCGAAGGCCAGCACCAGGTAGGTCCAGCCGCCCAGCGCTACATATAGCTGGGCAGCGGCTGGGCCAGGGACAGTTCAGGCAGCTCACTTCTCGAGCGATACGCTGCTGGACCAGCGCTGCACTTCAGCGCTGCGCTGAGGATTAGGAGTAGTGGTGTAGGTAGGAGGAGAGCGAGGACCATACTTGCAGACGGCGGACTTACCTGGCACCAGAGCTGGGACTCCGCCTGCAGCCTGCACCAGACAGTAACCACGCGGCGGTCAGTGTGAGACGGCTTTCCTGCAGGTGAGCGAGGACCATACCTGCAGACGGCGGACTCACCTGGCGCCAGAGCTGGGACTCCCTGCACCAGAAAGTAACCACGCGGCGGTCAGTGTGCGACGGCTTTCCTGCAGGTGAGACAGTGGGGGAGACAAACTCTTCATCTCCCCTCCCTCTCCTCTCTCTCTCTCTCTCTCTCTCTCTCTCTCTCTCTCTCTCTCTCTCTCTCTCTCTCTCTCTCTCTCTCTCTTCTTCTTCTTCTTCTTCTTCTTCTTCAGATACGAGAGTGAAAGAGGTTACGGTGGAGGATACAGGCAGAGGTTACAGTGGGCACTGCGCACAGGATCTGATTCGACATTTCTGAGGCAGACATTGATTGGACATCGGCAAGGGACTATTTCTGGACTTCACTATTGCGATCTGGGTTTCCTCCCTCGCCTCCAGCTTCGTCTCCCCTCTCCCCATCTCTCATCTACCTCCCCATGTGCGTATACAAGGAGGGACCTTTCTTCTTTGTGTGCGGCCTCCTCTCACATGTGTGATGTATGATGGGATGTCATGTCAGTCCTGGTCAGGTCAGGACTTATCTTAAAGTCTTCCGCTACACTACTAGGTGCCATTTTGTATGTATCAGGGTGTACATTGCTTGTTGAGAGTCAACTGACATTGCATTGTCCATTCAGTCCTTTTCATCACATTGCGGATCCTTGGCTCTACATACATTGCCCAACTGGGCATGTATCAAAGGGGTTTGGATAGCCTATATTCGATGGAAAGAAGAGCCCCCCCCGCAGCACAGCCAAGGTGAGCCAAGTAGAGATTATACCCTTTGCTTCAAGGAATGGATCAGGACAGACCCTGCAATACCGCTGCGCCCCTCCTCAGAATTCCCTGACCCCTTCCTGCCCCATGGTCTCTCAATGGTGGATCTGCAATGCTACGGAGCAGAATAAATTCATGCAAAGGAAGTAGCTGTCTTCAAGCAGCAGCAAAGCCCAGAAAGTGGGAATTGGGACAGCGGAGGGAGGGAGAAATTAGATCTTAGCAACAGGTACTGTCCCCTTATTTCTCAATAACCTGCACAGTTAATCCTCTGGACACCAGAGTAATCAATGCTGGCAGGCGTTTTGATAATGGATCGTCATACTGTGGGACGGGGGGAGGGAGGAACTAGGGTGTAGCAGTCTATCTGGCGCCGGGTTCAGGGTGAAGAGGTTCTCCCTTCCTTCTAATATCCTGCCCAGTCAATCCTCTGGACCCCAGGGCAATCAATGCTGGCAGGAATGCCCCACAATTGTTTTCCCCTGTACTCTAATTTCATTCTGTATAAGGGACGCTGGACCCGCTTCCAAGCAGGTGATGCTCCCCACCAATAGATGGGGCCTCTTCCCAGGTGTTAGTGGCGTCTGCTCTTATCAGCACCACTAACACTGATGGGGGTGRGKRAAAAAAAAAAAAAAAAAAAAAAAAAAAAAAAAAAAAACTTATTCTTTATTTTTTTGCTTCTCTATGGGCTTAACCGCTAACCCCTGTTGTTATTTGCACTTACTTCCATCCGATGGTTTTATCTGGTTCCATCACGATGTGAACCCATGGTCTGTTTAAAGCAGCTTGAGGGCTGTTTCCTGGATGTACAGCCCTGCCTGCCGGCACAGTTAAATTCATTCGTGATGAAAAAAACTGGGGAAAATTTCAACCGTACCCCACTTAAAGATGGGAATACCCGCTATACCTGGACCCCTTTCAACTTTGCATAGTACCCGGCTTTTTCCATGCCAAATTGTAGGCATACCCAGTCCCGCAGGCCCTGAGTTCCAGGCAGCCAAATTATGTCCATGCCCAGAAGTGGGCTGGCAAAATTGTGGGTCCACAGGCCACAGCCAGGGGCGGGCCTTGGCTGGCAACCACAAAATTATGCTCATGCCCACCGCATGGACTCTTGTGGCCCAGAGGCTGCTGGGTATGAGCATAACTTTAGGCATCCGGTAGTAGGGTACATGAATAATTTGACTGGTCCACCTCAGTCCCGGGTATGCCCATAATTTTGCCTGGGTATGTCCATAATTTGTGCATTCAGGTGGTTGGTTATAACTGCAATTTTGCAGCACCAACCTTGGTCCACCTCAGTCCTGGGCGTGCAAATAATTTCCACCGGCACTTTTCCGAGTATAGGTACAAGTTGGCACTGGGACTGGGTATAGCGGGTATTCCCATCTTTAAGTGGGGTACAGGTACAATTTCCACCAAAAAAGACGCACGCAACGGACTTAGCTGTTTCATCGACAGTTGCGTGTGTCTTGTTTTGTTTGTTTTCGAAAGACCGATGGCCTTGAGATGTTATCATCAGACGAACCAGCCCAGGTAAATCCAATCCTCTGTCTAATCTGACAGGGGGTCTTATTACGTTCAGGGGAAACCCTAGCAGCCGTATACTCCCGCCAGAGATTAATAGGCTGCACCCAGCTCCACAGGGGACTTGTTGGGCAACACCGGCCAGGGGTCACCTGGTGGCAGTGGAATCGAGCATCATCTGAGTGGCCAATCACTGTGCCTCCTCCATCACCCCTCCCCTCATGAACCTGAGTCCAGCCGGGGTTGAACTCTTGTACCAACCGAGGAAGGCCACTGGATGTGTGCACCATTCAGCCACAGGGGCAAAGCATGTTCTTATACGAGGTGATTTGAGCTCATATCTAGATTCATGCTTATGTTACAGTCGGCGAACCAACTCTGTCACAGTCTCGGTAGGGGAGGTGGAGGATGAGAGAAGGGGATTACCTAGCTACCTTCAAGTTTGTCTGCACCACATCAACTAGTGGAGAAAGTCATGCAAAACACATGGTAATGCAAAAAAGCATGGAGGGCAAAAAACTAAAAGCATCGACTTCACTCTCAGCATGCATGCACACAGATGCCGATGGTCAAACGCTCTCAACACAGAATCTGCAACAAGGATGAGATGGTGTGCAGCGCCCACGCAGAAAACTCTGAGAACTCAGTGTAAATCAACATGTCACAACTTGTGGCTATGGAGCCTGGCGCCGATCTGAATTCCCACCCCAATGCTGCATCTACCAGCAGCGGACTCACTCGCACGCACACTCTAGGATCTACCCTGAATGTCCACGCCACCACACAAACGCTATTGTTGTCGTCAACAAGCTGGCTTTTTGGCCGCCGTCGTCCTCCTCGCCCCTCTTCGTCGCCGGGCACCTGCAGACCTCCAAATGCACAAGTCGCACGAGCAGCACTTCCGCGCAGGCGAATGAATGAAATGGCTTGCCGCTGCCTCTTTATTTATACCTTTTCGTCTGTGGTCTGGCCTGCCTCCGGTGCCAGGCCCCAGGAATGTGCAGTCCCACCTGGTACTTGCTGACTAGACAAGGTTGACTGGGACTGCAACTGGGACTGGACTGCACTTCGCTGACTCACCTACAGATGGCTGACTCCTACAGTCTCTCTTTGAAAGGACTGCACTCTGCTGACGCACCTACAGATGACTGACTCCTACAGTCTCGAAAGGTCAAGTTGACGATTCTGGAACCTCCTAGGCTACGATTGGCTGACCCCTACAGCTCCGAAGTGCCACGTAGTAACTTCTAGAGTGACCCTTCGCTACACTTAGGACTGACCCTCAAAACTGCTAACCTATAGGTCGTAGGCTCAAGTCCACATGACCCAAACTACATACGGGAACATTTGTACATGGGTTGAGGGCAGGTTGCGGGTTCACTTATACACAGGGTCAACGGGTAACTGTACAGGGGGTTGGGGTAGGTCTAGGGATAAGCCATGGGATCTGCACTGTCACGCGAACTGGGTGAAACCGTTTCAGCTCATGGTCGGTTTTTCACCTCTCACATACCAATGGGGCAGACGGGTGAAAAACCAACCATAAAGTGAAATGGTTCAAAAACCCCTAAGGGGTTATCCAGGATGAGGGGTGAAGAAAAGAGAACAGGGGCAGGGGAGGAAGATGAAAGAAAGGGGGTAAAGAGGGAGGGTTGCACAGAGTGGGAAGAAAGGGAGTGAGCAACGTTTATTCTCAATCTTCTACTCTGTGTGCGGCCACAATGAATGTTTACAACTTTCCGTCATCACCCTGATCATCGTGGACAGCCAGAGAAACATTTCGCACATTCTCTCTCTCTCTCTCTCTCTCTCTCTCTCTCTCTCTCTCTCTCTCTCTCTCTCTC
>BFEA01000034.1:1191416-1207241 GCA_003427395.1 Chara braunii
CACACACACACACACACACACACACACACACACACACACACACACACACACACACTAGTAGCACAAAAGACAAATAGCTTATTTAAACCGTCACTGTCCCTGATGTAAATCATCCAGAGGAGTTGATTTCCTTGAGGGCTGAGTCAAGAAGTTCTGCGCCTACAATGTCGAGCAGGAATTGAAAAAATGTGTACTTTTGCCACCAGTATTCTCTTCGCCATCCAGTCTTTAGAAAACTTTCCCTTTTTTTTCCGAAAAAGGGAAATCCACGAGGAAACAAATATTGGGGTGACAACTTATAAGAACATTCCCCAATAATAATGCAAAGGGGAATAGGATGAAAAGTATTTACCCGGACAGACATAACAATAACCATACAGGGGGGCTGCTGAAAATAGGGCTGGGGACAATAGATAAGGGGTGCTCCTAAAAAGGGAACGGTGGTATTAGCAGCTCCATGGGATGACGGAGCCCCAGGATGAGTGAATAATAACCACAGCCCCAGGAAGCAACAAACATCAATCTCAGTGCTGCATGATGTATCAATGGGACGCTGGACCCGGTTTCCAGCAGGTGCCGCCCCCCACCAATAGATGGAGCAGCCCCACAGATAAGCCCTCAATTCTGACGGTTCTCTTACCACTGCCAGGATTGATGATATCGCAAGGGCCTTCTTTTAAAAAAAAAAAAAAAAAAAAAAAAGGGTATCTCTCTTGTAGATGGCTCCGATCTATTAGTGGGGAGGTGCGCCATCTGGGAACCAGGTCCAGTGTCCCTATTACAAGAAAGGAGGACAGTTTTTGACAGAGAACAGCATTGTTTGCCCTCATGCGAGGGGATTAATTGTCATCCAAAAGCAAAGAATGAGCGAACCTCCCATCATCTCCTAACTCCGATCCCACTAATGCCTACCTAGGCTCTGCCATGCCCCTGCCACGTGACATAGTCCCAACATCCGTCAAGCCGACCAGCTGCGGGTGTATTACCTCCTAGCGCTGTATGGAATGCTAACCCTAGCCCCCCCCCCCCCCCCTAACGTTTTCCAAATTCTCAAGTTTTCAAGGGAGAGAGGAAAAAGCGACAAGGTTCATCATGACCTCCCTACTCGTCCCCTATAGCCTACCCAGTAGAGGAGAGCCGTTCATTGCTTATGATTGCTAGCCTAAAGGAAGAGACAGTTTCCTCATCAGTCAATACAAAGGGCCCGACAGCTCAGGCAGAGATATACGAGTGCAAACAGCTATAACTTACATCCCATCCAATCTCAAGACTGGCGTATTTGGACAGACTCCTATCTAATCACACACAACAAGGCAAGCTCAACAACCTAAGTGCACGCTGCAAGTCGTCCTATTTTGACCGTCGCCTACTCCAACTACCCCACCCCTTTTCTTGCCCATGCCGTCACCTCTGGCTGAAGAGAGTGACAGTTCTTGAGTGGAAGTGCAGCACATACAACGCACGAGGTCAGACAAAAGCACCACGGTGGACCTGCACCTCGACTTGCCAACACGGCAATCCTCAGTAGAAAGGGTCCAGGGAGGGAATGTCGAGGGGGTCGCCACCATTGAACTTCCACAAAAGAAGGACGCCATCCCTTCGCCCCCCAGCTTCTGATGAACAAAAATACACCGAATGTATATAACACAGCCATTGATTATTGAAGAAAAGCTTGTGGGGCATCCATGATCTGCGAACCGTGACCGGAGCAATCATCATTCCGACCCTCAGAAGGAAGAAGCAGCTCTGACCTCTGTAAACAGATGCAGGCACATAGGGCAAGTTCCGCCGAAAACTAAGGAAAAACATGATTTCACCCTCAAATACATCTGCGCCACACCAAATGTATCAGCCAGGGCTGGTAGTTGTTTTTTCAAGATTAAAGACAGCATTGGCTGTATAGGGATTCCCTGCGGAGCCAGAAACAGGAGGCTGATGTGAAATAAGAAAAAGGGCCAAGTCATTGCGATGCCATGACAAATGGTGGAAGCTCGTTCAGAGATGAGAAGAAATGATGGACTGACCACGGCATATGCATAAAAACCGTACAAGGCCACAGGCATGGGAATAAGAGGGAAGTGGAGAACCACTCAATCCCAAACGCGACATTCGAGACTTCAATCATTCTGCAGCAGGGGCCAAGCCCCACCTTCATCTTTTCAGTTAGGTTACTCAATTTGAGGGCAGCTGCCCTTTTTCGCAATGGAATCGAAGGAAAATGTGCATTGTGATTGAACAAAAGGAACCAAAAAATTAAAAAAAATAAAAATAACTCTTTTTGTCAACTTTAGGGCTGCAATTTATTGCAAGGAAGGGTCTTCAAGTCTACAAAGACAAACAAAAATAGCGTAAAACCGTCGAACTACAACCCTCAACAAGATAGGTAGTCAACGCATTCATGCGCACAAAACGTGGGCGAAGGATATGATGGTAGGGACGAGGCATAATTACTTTGTCCGCGGTACTGTACTCTGACACAAGTCAGCACCTATATTGTTGTTGTTTTTTTTTAATACAGTCAAACCAGGTTCCAATCATTGTTTTGCATTTTTTTTCTGCCAAAAAATGCATCGCACTGCGATGAGGCATGCAATTGGCATTCACGAGGTTGTGGGTTCAAGCCCCATGGCCGCCTGCGGCGCAGTTAGTGCCAACGGACTGTGATAGTCCTCTGGATACCCCTGATCGGTATTAGCGGGGTCTATGACCAACATGGGTGTGAGTGTGAGCGCGAGTGGGTTGTGTGTGGTTTGTGGGAGAGTGTTGGCCATAGCCTCTGCTGCTACTCGATGAAGGGTGGGGGACGATGATAAAGGGAGGCACAGCTACTGGCAGGTCTCGGTCTTTGTGTTAGCCAGACCCCCACTGGCGGCCCCAACCCTATACCCTAACCATTAGGGGCAAGGGGCAACATGAAATCTCCCCTTGACAGAGAGAGGAAACTACGCTTGCAGGGGTCCCCTCTAGATAGTCTTAGGACTAGGTAGTGGAAGGTAAAAGAAACAGAAGTTGAGAGAAGAATATAGAAAAAAAAAAAAAAAAAAAAAAAAAGTCGCCAACCCAAGCTCAGCAAAGGCCGGGCCCCAGCAATGTTAACAGGTTCCACACTGCCCAACGCACATTGTAGGTCGCAGCCTCCGAAACTTGCAGACACGTACAGACAGTCCGCACCTCCTATGTTCAGTCCAGTCCGGTCCGGTTTGGCAATTCAGGGTTCACCGTATTGGTGGTTTAAGCAAATTGTATATCCCAGCATGCATCATTGTTCCTATGCTCTATTATGCCCACCAGTGTACTACCTGAACAGTCGTGGTGCGAGGCCAGGTGGTACCACCAACAGGCTTTACTTTGTTTCTCTAATTTTATTTCCCTGCTACATAAATTACTAAATACCATACATACGTACGTACATGGAGTTTTCCAGTTTTTTGCGCAAGAGCAAGAATCGGCGAAGTGGGAATATTCAAAATATTGTGCCCGGGCGGTGGAGAAGGGCCGGTAGCGCTAATTTTCGCGCTATTTCGTGCGCTATTTCGAAGAGGAGCGAATACACCAGAACGGAAACTTTTCGAAGAGAAACGGTGGTGGCTATGGAGAACTAGGGTTTCACTCTCCTCCGTACCATAGCCTGACGTGTAGGACTTTACGGCTCGTGGACACGAGTGGGCCGTAGGCATAGGCCACGTCCCGTGCTCGAACGGGGAAACGTGGAGGGAGAAGGGGGCAGAGGGTAAGCTCAGCTACATACAGGAGAACACTGAGCTACCGAGCGAAGGAAGAGGAGCGGAGTGCGACGTGCAGTCAGACGCATCCCAAAAATTTCCCAGAGGCGTTTCGAATCTATTCAGGCATCTTTCTCGCTGTTTTCCGAAGGTAGGTGTTAGGCAAACCTTGGGAAAGGAAGTAGTAGTACCGAGGTAAAAGATGCCGTCAGGCATCTCTCGCCATAGCTACGCAGGCACCCAAGGAGGGAGGCATGTGCAGCAGCTTGGCGAGAAGGAGATGTAGAGCACCGGACGCAAGTAGCTCCCAAGTACACTGCTCATCCCTCGTTGGTTGGGCCGTCCTGAGAGATCTATGCTCTCACATACTGAGTGAGCTTCCTGTAAGGTTAACGGGAGGGGAAAGGGAGCTACTCTAAGCAGTGGGAAGATTGGGCTGCAGGATCTGACCGATAACCATGGACGATTGAAGTCCAAGACCAAGACAGTGAAGACAGCATTGCGAAGTTCACGCCAGCTGGTTTTGGGCCTCAGCGTATCGGACCTAAGCAGCAAGACAGGCAGTATCAACAACTCACACGCAGGGACGAAGCACTCGTTCGAGCACTGCCCAGCAGGCCAGGTAACCTCCTACCTCCATACGAATATAATCGATAGATAGTAGGAAGGATGAGACTGGCGATCTTCCTGATCCTCGATGTTCAACCAACACCTGTAATCAGGAAGAGATACTCCCAAGTTTGATGGTCCCGTACCTTAGAAATATTCTGCGTGAGCGTAATCTCAGAGTCGACTTAAGCCACGGATAGGGAAGAAGCAATATTTACTACTCCTGTTTAGATCAGGATGGCGGTTCCATGATTTAAAAAACAAGGACGGATAAATATTGCACTCCCATGCCCCAAGCCTTCTCGACTGATGCTTCACTGGGATGACGTGAGATCCACGCATTTCAAAGGAAGAACGGGATACTGACAAGGGGTCTGTGTAAGAGTAAGGGTGAGCGGGTATTTCCTGCTCCTCCAACTCCGCGGTCTCACACGTCAGACTAAGGGCTCAAGTCAGGACCACCGAAGGGTCACAGACGTGAGCCATGATAATTCTCAATTAATCAAAGCAGAATTACACGCAAGACACCAAGGGAACATACTGAAGGAAAATTGGATATATCTATTGAGGCACGAAGCTACAGCCCGCGGTGTATTTACAAGGTACGAATAAATATAAGTTAATCTACGAATACAGGTCTGTCCTCGTACGTGGAAGAGAAGGCATTCACTCTTCTGAACTACGTACCAGCAGCACACTGTGGGCCAGCCGAGGAAATTCGTAAATTAACTTATCTTTCAAATACGAGAATAGTGCTAGGGTGGCCAGATCGGATTTGTGTTCTTTTGAACTCTGTAATCAGGGTGGCACTGTTGGCCAGTATTGTGTTTTAACAGATCCCTGCTAGCCAACTGGGTAACAGAGATCACAGTTGGCCAGATTTTGAGCTGGCAAAATTTCTATCTGATTTTCTGTCAAGTACGGAATCAGATCAAGGTTGCAATTTTGTTGTTCTTGAACGATATATCAGCGGAGCACTGATATCCAACCCGGTGATTTCCAGGGGAGTACGGATGCTCAAGTTCCCACTCCAACAACACGGAAACACACACTCTAGATCAATACTGCATACGGAAGATGACCTCGTCCAATCCAGCAAATGCTGGTCCTTTCAAAGATGAGAAGACAAGGATAAGGGGCATAATCGAAGATTGCTATGCTAGAGGTATTCTTCCAGAAGAATTTGCCCCTAGCATAGCGGATTCTGGGCAGGATTTTGTCAGAGTCGTGGTTAATCAGGATTTCTACAATATTCAGGCTGAATGGCTGGCTGAACATGCTGTCTCGGTTCAATTCGAAAATGATGCAATCTCCCTGCCACCCTCAGTGAAGAATAGGTTGATACACATATATGAGGAAGGATGGTCCCTCGCAGCGGAATTCAATTTGGCCCCAAAAAGGGGGGTCTTCCGCTGCGACGGGAAAAATCTCGTCACCTATATTGCAAGTGCCAGAGAGATTGCCACATGGATGATCAGAAAAGACACAGATGAAAAAGTACTTGATGGGAAAAAATACTCGGTAAGATTTCGTCCCTGGATGACCGAAAATGAACTATATGAATGGAACGAAGCCCAAAAGTACAGATATTTTTGGGTGAAAGCCATTCAGGTGCCCGTATCAGTCCTGCCTCACCTGAAAGGGGCGGTGCAGAAAGCATTTGGAAGGGTCATCAAATCCCACGAGGCCTTTGCTGATCCTATTAACCCCAATCTGTGGAATGTAAGATTCGATATGGAAGTATCGGCCAGAGTATGGTACAAACAACATTTGATCATTGATCTAAATGAAGATGGCTGGGTGGACCTCCACATAGCATGTTCGGACTCCCTGCGGTGCAAAAAGTGCCGAAAATACTTCCACTCGGAGACGGATGATAACTGCCCGATCAAATTGAGGCACAACAGCCACGGTAAAACCTTCAAAGAGGCAGCTGTCTCAGACAACCCCAGCAAGACTGGGGAAAATCCTAAATCCGGTGGCAACAAAGTAAAACCCCCCACTGACGGTAAGACTCCCACAGGCGAAGTCGAGAAGGACAAAGGGAACAGTAAGGAGAAGGAGCAGGTTCCCCACAAGGAGGTCATCACCATAACCGAATGTCAAAAAGACTCAGGCAAGTTAGACGAACACAAAGAGGATAAAACCTCAGCTTCCAAGGAACTTGGCGAACCTCTGCGGAAGAAAAGCGACTCAAAGAGCAAACCAGTCCGCCGTCATGCCTGGAAGTTGAAAAAGCCCCAGAACCAACTTATAAAAAATCAGGGGAACACAACTTCTTCACGAGACTCATCCAAAACAAGGGAATGGAAAAGTGGGGAGGAAAAAGAAGGTGAAGGGGAGGATAAGACAGACAAGGGGAAGGAGCAGGGGGAGAAGGAAGGGGAACAACAGCGGACAGGAGAGAAGAGCAGAGGCACAGAAGACATGGATATTTCTTCTACCTCCACCTCCCCCTCCCCCGCATCCCCAAAACCCCCTGCCCCAACTCCCCCACCTCCCCAAGCCGACTTCACGGTATCTGTCTTCCAGCCCATCATCCCCCCCCCCCTGCGGTCGTGCCCCTCCTGGAAGATAAGGATGGTCCAAAAGAGGGGGACAAGCCCAAGGACACGGGGTACAAGCCGGGTTGCTCTGCAATTACCTCACAGCCGACTTTCTGCGCTGCTAACAAAGAACAAACAGTGGAGGTACGCAGGAAAAAGAAGAATCATAAGTTGAGCTCAAGGAACAGCGCTGATCTCCCCCTGGACATGTCCTTCAGCATCCCTGGGACGGAGTCAGGTTATTCCAAGAGGCTCAAGACGAACGACGCAGTGGCAGTGCCTCAACTGAGTCACCAAGTAACTTCAGAAAAGGACCTGAACCTATCTCCCACTCGTAGGAAAAGGCCTCAGTCCCAGAAACAAACCAAGAAGGCACTGAGCTTTGCAATGCCTACGAGGACCTTATCCAGGAAAGATAAAAATTCAAAAAAAGTAAACCAGCTCTTGATCCCTCTCATATGCAGCACAAAAGACGGTGAGGCGGGAATCATTATCACAAAAGATCAGGGGGGAAATGACTGTCTACCGAACATCCCTGTGAAAGCCCAACCCTCAGACACTGAAATAATGGATACAATCAACTCTGAGGTCCTGAAAGGATTGGGAAAAGTGAGTGGCCCCCCTCTGATCGGCATGGGGAGACACACTGTGGCAGTCAACTCCAAGGAGATGACACTACTGTATATTGCAGTTCTAAGACTGGTCTCGTGGTCCCAAAGTGCAGACACCCCCGAATCTAAAAAACTCAATTGGCGGAGTCTTTCCCCGTTACTGGCTGCCCCGGCCACGCAGTTCGCCAAACTGTCAATCTTGCCAAACCTCTCAGCAAGTCATGTTGCTGATTGGTTGACAAGCGCTGAACTACAGGACTCGCTGGACTCAGAAGAGCTCCTTAAACAACTGTGCCCTTTGAACATCCCAAATGGAATTCCCCAACCCATCCAGCAAGCATGCTCAGACCGCATCCAAATTCAGAGCGGCAGCGACCTCAAAGATGGTCCTGCCGAACAGAATTAAAATAGTGAGTTGGAACATAAGAGGGTTGGGGGAAACCTCCAACAGAGAGAAAAGATCCAGATTTAAGTCATGGGTATATAATGACAACCTGCACATAGTGTGCCTCCAAGAAACAAAACCAAGTTCGGAAAAAATAGTGAACGGAAACAGGTGGTGGTCAGGTCCCCAGTTCTGGTCTCCAGTTGATGGAACTAAGGGAGGGATGGCCATCCTCATCCATAAAGACCTCGAAGTAGAGGTCTTGGACTCCTTTCACGACCCCAAGGGTAGATGGATCTGGGTGAAACTTGCTGTAGAGGAAGAGGACTGGGCGGTAATGTCGGTGTACGCCCCGGTTGAGTACTCAGAAAGAACGAATTTTTTTACCACCCTCCCGGCGTTTATTCCAGATGTGGAAAACTTCATCATAGCTGGTGACTGGAACTCCACCCTCAACCCAGGACTTGACTCTCCCCATCCAACTCCCATTCGAACTGATGCAATCATGCTGTCCTCACTCATAGAATCACAGTGCATGACGGACGTCTTCAGAACTCTAAACCCGGATTCCCCGGGCCACACGTGGGACGGCCCCAAGCCGGCCTCCCATGTAACCCCCCCCAGCAGGAGACTAGACCTAATCCTGGCAAGGGCGGTGGTGTGGGACCGCTGTTCCTGGTGCGAAACTTTAAATGAACACCTGTCAGATCACTACCCAGTGGCTATGGAAGTTCTAGCTAAGGAGCAGTTCGTTAGGGTCAGACCTCCATTCAGATTAAACACAACGATCCTTAAAGACCCAGGTATTCTAAACTGGGTCAAAGAACAAAAATGTCGAAATGGATGGAGACTAAAGACCTCTTTAGCAACGAGCAGGCCTGGGCAGAAACAGGCTTATGCATCCTCACGGCAGCCCTCAAGATGTTTTCCAGAATGAAAGCTGCCAACAGAAAATGGAATGAAATCTGCACCAAGAAAGCAATAACTGAAGCAGAAAGTAACATGGGCAAAGACCCGTTTTCGGACCACTATTGGTCCATGAAAAGAATGGAAAACATTGCTGCCCTCGAAGCACTAGAACTCAAGAGACAAAAGGACTGGCTCAACTGGCTCAGGATCAGAGGTCTGGTGGGCTTTGATAGGATGACGAAAGAAACTTTCCGCTCCCTCATCCTACGTCAAGCCAAGCCAACCCTTAGGGAACTGCACCACCCATTCAATCCCCATGAACCCCTGGTCACCAGCACTGAAGAAATGTGCAGGTACGCCAAGGACTACTTCATGGACATTGTCTCCACCCGTAGACCGCTAGATCCACAAGACAGAGACCTATCAATGATTTCTGGTTTTTGGGAGGGAATTCCGTCTTCAGTCCCCCCTAGCACCAAGGAGGCCCTGGACCAACCATTCTCCTCACAAGAACTCCTACAGGCCGCCAAGAACATGGCCACAGGTAAGTGCCCAGGCATTGATGGACTCCCTATAGAACTGTTCCTTAGCGCCTGGGACACCTTCGCCCCATTCCTATGCCAAATAATTAACAACACACTAACTTCAGGAATGCTGCCGAAAGGTTGGCTAAAAGGAGTAATCTCACTCCTCTATAAAAAAGGCGACAAAAGAAAAGTAAAAAACTACCGCCCCATCTCGGTCCTAAACGTCGCCTACAAAATCCTGGCTAAAGCGCTTGCCATGAGACTGGCCGACGTCCTTCCAGATCTGATCGGCATTGAGCAAGGGGCTTTCGTCAAGGGCAGATCCATTTTTGACAATATTTTATCAACTATCCAAGCATTAAAAATTTTAGCCGAAGACAAAGTGAATGTGGCGATTCTTCTGCTGGACATGGAAAAAGCCTATGACAAAGTGGGGTGGGCCTTCGTGTTCACATCCTTGTCCAAAATGGGCTTCGGGGAGGGATTTTGCAAGTGGGTGAAGGCCATGTACACAGAGGCTACATCTGTGGTGCTAGTAAATGGACGCCTGTCATCTAGCTTCCCTCTAACGCGTTCCCTCAGACAAGGATGCCCCCTGGCCCCTCTACTTTTTGTCTTACAACTGGAGGTTCTGATGCATAACATCCGCTCCAATGACGCTATATTGGGACTCAGCATCCCCCCCATTCCATACAATGGAAAGGGGGGGCACTGGCAGATGACCTCACCATAGCCTGCGCCAATACAGTGCCTTCCTTTCAAGCCTTAAGAGAGGTTCTAAATGAGTATTGCCACCTGTCTGAGGCCTCCATTAACTGGGAGAAATCCGCGTTCCTCCTCCCTGAACCATATGAGATTTGTGTGGACTGGGGTTTCAAGAAGGTCCCTTCCAACAACTCTGACAGATTCCTGGGAGTCCAGGTCTCACTGTCTAACTGTTCAACAACACAGGATGCTATACTAGTTGAAAAGGTTACCACTAGAATCATGGGATGGGCTAGGAACTTTAGGCTCTCCCTGTTCGGGAGAGCACTGGTAATATCGACAGCGGCCTTCTCCATACTATGGTTCCCCTTGACAGTATACTTACTAGGAGAAGAGGCCTACCGGAAAATCAAATACGTAGAAGCAAGGTACCTCTGGAAACCGGCGGCTTCAGATTTGCAAGGCTACCTAAGCAAGGTAGCCTTTGCAAGGCTACCTAAGCAAGGTAGCCTGGGACTCCGTGTGCTTCCCGAGGGAACAGGGTGGCCTGGGGATACTGGACCCAGGAAAACAGAACCTGGCCCTACTGGCAAAATGGCCAGTGCAAGCCTTGCAAGAATGCAAACTAAAGCACTGGAAAGCCTTTGCAGAATTCATCCTCATGAGGGAATGGAACTTGTCCCACCCGTCACACGTGTGGCTCTGCTTTTTCATCAAGTCATTCTCCAATAGACAGATCAAATCACCCGTGTGGAGAAACATTATATTGGCCTGGAACAAAGTACGCCCCGCCAGAACAACGGAACCTATTACAAAGACTCAAATTTTGAATCAGATTATCTTTGAAAACGATCTGATCAGACTCCCAGACAACTCACAACTGGGAGCGGACTCAGGACAAGGGTCTTTTGGAAGAAGCTGGATAGAAAAAGGAATACTTCAACTAAAAAATATTTGAGATTCTCGGTCCAATGACTGGATACCCCTCGAGAGGTTGAGAGCTCTTCTCCCACGAATGCACAACTTAAACCAACTTCGCAAGGATACAGTCTGCCATACGCGCACATTGGATATCAGCTCTGAAGCCAGCAACAGATTGGCCCCCTGGGTCCTGGCTCATCGACCCAAGGGATCCAAGTTCCTTCTGGAAAGTCCTAGGCCCTGATCTCATGCCAGGAACCAAAGCCCAAAAATGGCAATTGATTCGGCATGTGAGCTCAGATGGTCTGCTGAAATACTGCGAGGATGCTCTAATCAGCCACCTAGAGGACTGGGAGGAAGCAAGGGTCCAGGAAATTCCAGGAAAAAGAAAATCAATCTGCAAAGTTCTGCCTCTGAAGCCAGACTCTCTGAGCATAGAACCTCTAAGCTTCGGTTGGAATAACCCCCTCCCTCCCTCTCTCAATGTCCACCACAGGGGGCCAACCCCTCTGTTTAACTACAGACCTAGGACAGGGGTCATCGCACTTAGGAGTAAGCTAAAAAAGACTCCAATAGGGACGGTAAAGAGAAGGCTGGCCCATCAACAGGAGGCACAATTGGAGGACACAGACATGTATCACCTGTGGAAAGCACTGAAGAAGATGCCCTCCCAAAGGAACGCAGCAATCATCTGGCTCCAATCATTACAGGTTACAGCTACAGCGGTATGGCTTAATTCCAAGGGTATGAAAATACCAGAAACATGCGTCGGTTGCGATTGGGCATGGGAATCAGCCCCACACTTATGGCTCCAGTGTCTCACTCGTTAGTGGTATGGGAATGGTGGAAAGAGAGGTGGAGAGTGGTGGGACTGCCAGTCAACGTTTGGACGGACAAATTTATCCTTCAAGGCATTCAAGACGGGCCTGGCCCGTTCACAAGTGGCTCAAAGTACATGGCAAATGTTTGCAGAGGAATCTTATTGGAAGCTATCTGGTGGAGGAGGAACCAACTCCTCTTCAAAAATGAGAAACAGTGCATTCTGCACGTCTTTAACAGGATCCTCGCTGAACTCCGTATTACAATCCAAGCTGACTGGAGATCCAAAAGCCGATCATGGTTCATGAAAACCTGGGCTCACGAGAGTACTTTTGCCTCAATACCAGAGGAGGACAGACTTAAGCTGGCAGATTGGCTTCTGAAATATCAGACGTCTGGAGCCGGGGGAACATGACTTCAGTCTCTCCAGGGTTTTGGACAATTGGTTTCTTACCTTTATTGCTGTTTGAACGTTTGTTAGTCCAGTTGTTATTTCTTTTCCAAAAAATAAAAAATAAAAAAAATATTGTGCCCCCTCCCATGGGACCTTCCTCGTCCGCTGGCTCTCAGTTTTTGCCGCTGCCACATGTTAACCGGCAGGATGTCACTCATAGCTTGGCAGGCTGCTGAAGGTTCAAACCAGCAACACCCCAGCGGGCTACCGCAGATGCACCATTAGTGACTCGGTAACCCAATGTGACTGCCACAGAGATGAATTCCACCTGCCAGAGGTGGGCGAGCATCAAGAGGGGGCAACAATTTAGAGTTGCCCAATTTTGGTGGCAATTTTTTGCTCTCACATAAACAATCTCAAAAGAATCATGCCATAAGAGTGCATGCTTCTCCCCCCCCCCCCCCGCCCCCTCTCCCTCCGACTCCCGACTTCTTGTGTTGGTTTGCACTTGTACGTGATTTCATCGCATTGATCTGCCACGGGCCCCATGCTAGATCGCGAACTCTGAATTTCTTCGGTGCGCTCTGATGAACAATGTCATGGTATGCACGGTGGTAGAAGGGCAGAACACTTCTACGCTGCACTAGAGAATGACTGACGGATGCTAGACCGTACTCTGCTTTCAACATGCTTTAGTTTGCTATGCTCTCGGCGTTCAATGCCGGAGACATGCATGTCTCCAGTGCTATGACTTTTTATATGTGCGCTCTCAATTTTTTGACATACCGACGACGTATGGTGTGAAACCGACGATTGGCTGACTGCATGACCGTGAATTTTGTCCGTCAGCACGCACGTATAATCGAGTACACATGTACACATGTTTTGTTTTGGTTTATCGGGTGGCTCTCTCACCTCCATCGCCTCTCTCATCTCCATCGCCTCTCTCACCTCCATCGCCACTTTGCAAAGGTGTTGTTCGACTGTTGAAGGTTTGCACGTCAAAAAAGGCACCCGATAAAACAAAACAAAACAAAACAAAACAAAACAAAGCAAAGCAAAAAAAATCAACAGGGGAAAGAAAAAAGCGAAAGTGTGTAGAAAAAGGGGATGGGACTCGGGATGAGAGAAGAGAGAGGGTGAAGGAAAGAAAGGGTGCGGCCGCCTCTCCTGTGAAGTTAAAATTGAAACGAGAATCTAGGAGCAACGAGCAAGAACGTACTCACACCGCCACTCCGTGGGGCGAGCGGTTGGCTCTAACGGCGTTCACATAAAGCACCATGGAAAGCCTCCTTGATCCGAGCACGGCCTAAGAAAGAGTGTGGTCCGATTCGTGAACGGTTGATATCCTCGGGGGCTCGAAACGGGGACGTAATATATTTCGACGGCTATGTCTCATTTTAGTTGGATACGAGAGATGCAGTAGTCGGGAAGTGCGAGCCGAACACCAAGAGGAGCGAGCAACGGAGAGACTCCGCGAAGTTGGCCCGGGATCAGAAATCGATCCCACCATTTGCCAAAGCAGAAGAGGGAGCAGTTAACAACAAATCGACCAGCCATGTCGGAAGTGGAAGAGACATTCAAGCGGATCAGCTCCCATAAAGGAGTGCTTGGGAGCATCATTAAACGGTGACGGAATACCAATTAGAACAACACTGGACAACACCACATCGGTCCAGTATGCAGCTCTCATGAGCACGCTCGTGTCCAAGGCGCGGACCATTGTGAAGGGCTTCAATAAACATGATCAAAATCCGGCAACAGCAAGGGTCAAAGGCGACGGAGCGTCATCAAAAAAGGCAGCCGCAGCACAAAATGACCTCACTTTCTTGCGCATTCGGTCCAAGAAGCATGAGATCATGGTCGCCCCGGATGAGGGGTTTATACTCATCGTAATACAGAATCCAAGCGGCGATTAAGCAAAGCAGACGACCTCGTCGACGCTATGACTGGAGGCGTCTTCCTCGCTGGCCTAATTTCGCTAAAAGCCTTGTTCAAATTGCCAAAAAGGTCACGGGAAGCGATCTCAGCAGCCTAACGACCAACGAGGTGCGCGCCAATGTAAGGGGGCAACAGGATAATGGAGAGCGACGGCTTTAACTGCGACTAACGAGGAGTTCAATTCGTCAAATACCATGCTGACATATTAGCAGCGAAAAGATCGTACCCAAAGACAGCCATACCAGCAACTAGTGCTGACAAAACCTCCTAATTCGAGAAAATTTCTTCAGCTGCAATCAGTTGACATTTCTCGGCTCAAAGATTTCATGCCAATGCTTCGGATGCTGATGATAGAAGGGGGGTTGCGCGCGCTCATTTGACTGCAGGCTTTCAATTCAACGACTCACGTTCAGTGCTCTTCGTTGAATGCTTATATGGCACAAAAGATGAAACGAAACAAAGAAAGTGACAGAGTGAATGTTGGTCCGTTGAATTTGCTTGCAATCAAGAGAAGCCCACAGCATGCACGTAGAACCCCGGCCATTTCAGCCAATTATGAGGGCAGGGGAAACAGGAACCGTCTGCAATAGGAGGGCCGCGCAATTTATGGAGCGGAAAAGGCCGGGTACGCAGAGCACATCGAGGTAACCGCTCACTTTCTCCGCCCAGCGAAAAATCCTACTCGCCCTTTTCCCTCCCTCAAAACGTGCGCGTACACACACACACACGGCGAGCATAACAACACACACGCACACAAGAAAAGACACATCCACAACTAGCTCACAAGTACAAAACACAAACTCATACAAAACTCAACCCGCCTGCCGTCGTTCCCACAGACAACATAACTACCGGTTCCCAGTTAGAAAAAATAAGGAAAAAGCAGCAGACTCTAGATGCTCACTCAGACCGACGACGAATTTGGATAGTTGCCCGAGGAAAGCGCGGCTTGATCCTACGATAGGCAAACCGTGCTACGTAAGAATTCAACCCGCAAAAGAAAAACAATAAAAGTGAGGAGGAGATATATGATTTCATCCGAAATACCAAACGGAATTGGAACTCGGCCCCGTCCTCGACGCGAACATCTGGCACCGCCTGGAACATGCATACGCATATCCCGCTCTGCAAATGGAATACACAGAACCATACCATACACTGTCCAACCGACGACGCAATCATCGTCACCTTCGTGGCCAATGATAAAGATCAATCGGTACAGACATCGATCAAGCGTACTTGATCAGTCAACGGACATGCTAATGCAAGAACAACCTACGGGTAGTCATCAATGTTAGAACTGATCCAAATACCTGCTCATTGATGACGTTGAAAAGGATTCCCTAGCCACTACACCGATTACAATCATCGTTGGCCTTTCACCATCCTCACTAAGGGAAACGAATCATCATCATCACAAAGCAACCCAATTATAAGATAAGCATCAGCATCGAGTTCCGCATATGGATATCAGCCACTTCACGTCAAAAACACAATCACTAGAGCCTCGCGTTCGCTAGCCGACCTGACAGAATCACTTGATGATACAAAAAGCAAACAATTCGGAATTGATTAACTACACCAATCACGAGCTGGGGTTCCCTCATGATTTTCGACCCGATTACTTTTCGTCCAAGTGCGTGGGAACTCGATTGAAATTCAAGAGTAATCGGGACATCCCAGGTAACATGAGACCTCTCTCTCTCTCTCTCTCTCTCTCTCTCTCTCTCTCTCTC
>BFEA01000034.1:1211335-1221354 GCA_003427395.1 Chara braunii
GTAGTGCTGAAGTATAAATTCATTCGATTTTGCTCATGATCCTGTCGATGAAAGTATCATGAGGTCAGTCATGGGATCGACGCAAGCTCATACACACACTCACACACACACACACACACACACACACACACACACACACAACCGAACAAATCAAGTGTAGCATGCATATTTCCACGTTCTAGCGGTAGATTCATTCGATTTCGTTCATCCTATCGATGAAAGTACTATGAAGCTAGCCACGAGATAAAAGTACACTCGTACACTCATATGCACACACAAGTAGTAATAGTCGTGTATATTTCCAAAATCATAGCGTTAGATTCTTTTGCTAACGGCCCCTACCAAGTACTAACTCCTAATAACAATGGCACATGATCAAACCCCGACCGACTGAGCCCGGTAAAAGCATAGTGGAGCTCCTTAACAAAACGGAGCTAGCTAAAGGTCGGATCATGTAGACTCGATCCCCGTGTCTCCCGTTTAACAATTTACCTGGAAACCTATTGAGCTAGCTCCAACTTCGATTTAAAGAGGAGCTACTCAGGTATATATGGAGCAGTGGGGCTTGGTCCGCCTAGTAGCCCGAGCCCATTTATAATATATGTGTGCGTGCACGCTTGCTGGTCTGCGTGCCTGTCTAAGTGTTTGTCAGTTTGAGTGAGTGTGTGCCCTGCAAGGGGCACTTGATTGCTCGGAAGGTCCGAAGGCCGGTACTTGTAGCCGTGTCATTGAGGAGCGCAGCGGGGGAAACACTCAAGTGGCAGGTCCGCCGGTATCACCCCAGTAGTGGTAGATGTGTAGGGAACCGGCCGCCGAGCAGAAGAAGACAAAAATTAGCATCTTTAGAAGTCCGGTAGCGGTGGGTAAGTGGGTATCAGTCCAAGTAGCCTGAGTCTAGGGCGTATGCGAATGATACGAGGGTTTGCCATGATGTTTCCTTCCGAGATGGAGGAAATACTGATTGCTTGGGTGACTGCGCGGTCAGGAAGTCATCGTCCTGGGGGCGAACGCCTCCCTTCACATGGGAGTTTGGGCGAGAGACTCAACCTAGCTTGAGGTATACAAGTAAGGTCTGAGGTACTGCTCGAGCAAGTATCAACAATCCGGGTGCTACCGCAACCTGATGACCGCACACTTTTAGTCGCTCCGTCCATATGACCGGGGCATATATTAATTTATCCTAACTATTGTACCGACAATCAAGTCTCAATGTGTGTGTCGTAAATCTACCTGACACAAATACTGACCCAATCGACCCCTCGACCTCTTAAGTTGAGGGCATTACTACCGATTCTAACCATCAAAGCGCATGTCACAATAACGCGCGCACATACTTATCAAAATTTTTTCACTGATTTGCCCCGATCTCAATGGTCGAGGACAGTGTCATGCGAAAACGTACGCGCCTTGAACTTCCGGACTGACCTCATTTTGGTAACCGATGTCGTCGATATGTCGACAGCAAAAGCATGGTCAAATATCCTTGTAAGGGTATTTGGTCCTACAGTATTCCCAAACCTCATTAAGCGACGTCCCCGTAGCTAGGGACGCTTATCACGATCGTTCATACAATTTTCCCTCAAATTATTACTCATGATCAAATCAACTGATAAAATACGATGTGATCGATAACGCCACTGGACAAATGATACAATACAAAACAATACATGTACTTCTCTTTATCTTTGAAAGAGAAGGTAAAATCCATTTTTCAAATAAGGCATATCTTTGATAAGTGGATAGCCAAATCTGAGTCCGTGGAGTGAGATGCGGTTAAGACTCACATTACCTCCCTTCATATATTATACCATTGTCGGGATTGTAACCCGGGTCTTCCACATACTGAAGTTCCCAACCCAAACTCAATGAACTAATGATGGGGATACTGAATTTGTACTACAACGGTAAAAATTATAAAGAGTAACAATGATCATCTTTTCCGCACCTTTAGAATATCTTCCCAGACCCTCATTGGTTGTTCGTAGAGTCAAAAAATCTAACTATTTGGACGCGAGTCTCAACCGAAACTATGTTGTTGTCCCACCCGTAATCTAATGCGAGGGGATCAGCGGTCGTGATCTAAACCCACCACAGTCTGGTTGATCAGGCCAGATCTGCGGCCCACCGTGTTGTTATATTAACGATGGTCCCGTATTGGTTGCGCAATAACTGGTAAGTCCTATCATCAGAATTTTCACATATTTCAAAGACTATAGTCGACCCCTCCGGTAATTACTTGAGTTGATTTCCTCATTAGGGTGGTTACACTTCAGATTTCAACTCCATGTCAAATCGGAAGATCCGCTACCTGGTTATACATGGTCAGCAACCCATGTTGGGAGTTACGTCCCAACGATGTCAATTTTCTACCATAGGCTTGGTGATTTCAGTCCCTCAGACTGACCTCTTGAAGTGGATGAATGATGTTCAATTTAATATATCAAAAAAAAAAAATCATCAAAATATTTTCCATGCGTGTCAGGTTGCCACTTCGTGCATGAACGATGTTCATTCAAACACCATAAAATATTTCATCGTCAGGTTTTCACTCAGTGGATGAACAAGGATCATCGTCAGATTGCCACTTAGGGGTCATGTCCTCCAAGTCTCGATCACAGCTCAGTCAGACACACGGCTCAAGGATCTTTCAAAACATACAGAATTGCCCCATATCCCAAATAAAATATTGGCTTCCACATTACCACTGATGCAAAGATATCTCTCAAAACATCATCAGTTTCGAATGAGTTCTTTGTTTGAATCTCACAGACTTATCTCAGACTAACCCTACAGGGGAATGAACGGCGTTTTTTCAAGACATCTCTATGATGTTTTTCCAAGCAGACACTTCTTGTGACCGCCCAAGATTAATAACCAGAGGGTCCAAAATAATTCAAAGATTCAAATTGAACTTAATTTAGGTCGCCGTCATATAGACCCTTAGGGTTTTGCCTTCGATAATACACTGCATGAATGTATGCATAATACTCGGATCTGAGTATCAAGTTGAATTTGCCAAAAAGGATTAAACCCTTTTTACGACAATCGTAAAAATCGAACCATATTCCGTCATATAGATCGATATCATCATCGAAGAAACACGTCATACATACTCGTCACTGTACGCAAGGTTTTCCCCCCGTTTTTACGAAACTTCACAATACAAGTGTAAATGACATTCTTCTGCCATAAAGAAGGAATATGACTCAAAATTGTAGAAGAAATATTCAAGACAGTAAGAATAATAAATAACATTTCATAAAATATCAAACATTCTGACAATATCAATTTAAACAAACATCAACCGGTAACCTCATTGACAACGAGAACAATTGTTATAGTTAAGACTTCACAATAACAAATCATAGTGAAGTTACAAAGTCAACAATACGATAATATAACATATACTACTCCTCTAGGCTTAACAAAGGTATATTGTGTCGAGGAGTGATGTAATCCAATTAAATGATAACACCCGCTTCTAGGACTAAACCTCACCACATCTCCCTTCGATTTTAGTGCTTGTACTTGACTGACCTCATCGAGCACAGTCAAACGACCCCATTCACACCCGTCTAAGGGCTCGTTGGTAAGACCATACCTTTTCAGAGTGTGGTGGACCCACCTAGCATGAATCCCATTCAGGCCACCACTCCAAGCGTGCTCAGACTAAGCTGTAATCGTCTCACTCACTGTTAGAGTTCAAACAAGGCATTGAACATCTTCCTCCCTTTCGACGATAGTGTAGTCATTTTTCTTGTACAAGGAAATATGACAACACCTCACTGCGAACAAGGAACACTGTTCGGGCGTGAGTCTCTCTCTTTTCAAGTCTTTCAAACAAATATATTAATCAATGTTGCAATTCCCCAAAGAACAGGTTTTGCATGCTGACCTCCATTTGAGATAATTCCTTTTCTTTAAAGGTTGGTCATTCCATTCACATTTTGTTATATGTCGAACGTGGATTTCATACAACGTCTCAACCCTTATTGAGGAGAGCAATTCATAAACATATTTAGGCAGATACAAACAATCACCAAAAAATCAATATATATATATATATATATAGGGTTGTCGGCGTTCGGAACGAGCCGAACGCGAAGCAAAAAAAAAAAAAACAAAAAAAAAACGTTTTCAAACAATTTCGGAAAACAAATATGTTATGGAGAAAAATAAACTAAACAACATTTGCCTAGGCACTACATCCAAATTCTTTATCAAATTTGAATTAAAAATCAAATACAGAAAATAAACATTATGATAAAAATAAAAAAAAATAAAAAGATAATTAAAATGAGTGAGTGTGCCATCACCTTTTCGACACCGCCATCTTTGCCGATTTTTAATTATTTTTTGGCATTGACGAATGCCCTGAAAATTTACAGATATGTAGCTTACATAATCAATAACTCATTAAAAATATTTCAAAAAATAATAAAATTATTTAGGCCCAAAATAAAGTAAAAAAAAAAAGTTAAAAGTGGAAAAAAAACAAAATAGTGAGTGGGCGAGCACGTTTTGACACCCCCATCTTTGACGATTTTTAATATTTTTTTTGGCTTAGTAGAATGACCTTAAAATTTATAGGCGTGTAGGCTACATCATAGAGAACTCACAAAAAACAATTAAGAAAAATGAACTTATTTTTAGGCCGCGAAACAATTTTTGGCGGGGGCCGAACCTGGAGGTGTTCGGCCCCTGAACGGGACCCTGAACGCCCGAACGTTTGGGGGCCATTCCGGGGGCCCCCGAACGTTCAGTCATATAACTTTGTATATATATATATATATATATATATATATATATATATATATATATATATAACAAGTTCTGACTTCTCTTAACAAGGAACAACACGTACGATGATATGTCACGTAAAGCATATATCATTCATTCCCAGACACATTCATCGATACTTAGTCATACACATTTATCATAGTGAGCATAAATAGTCATATCATTATTTATGTAATACTGTAATTCGAGGAGTCCGATAACCCTCAATTGGACACTCTCATACTCTTATTATATTGAGAATAATTTTAAAAGTAACAGTTACATCAGATAATCTTATATTCAAAGTTGACATGATACCATTCCAAGGGGTTAAACGATCGCCGAGGTCCGAATTCATTCATATAACTTCCAAATTAGATAAATATAACCAGACTTTTTATGCAATAACTGCTAAAGTTGATTCATTATCATATTCTATTATATACAATCTCAAAAGGGTACCTACCTTTCAAGTAGATGATCTAATATTACGTTCACTATACTATTCGTCCCTAATGCTAAGTCGGTCACTAAATGGATAATTAACTTGTATCTCATGAACTTCTAAGAGTTAAATTATATTTTCAATAAGCAACCTCACCAATCAGACTTTATACCACATTAGTATAATATTTCAATCAGATCTCCACCAATACGACTAAGCATAGTATCACTCAATCATTTCGTTTATTTATCCCCAATATGATTATAATTGGGTTTATAAGGCTACAATATCATATATACCTCAAGCTTACTCTTTCAAAATATATGTTAAACGCCAAACCCCTTTGTACTTTGACATACTTTAATATACAATCGTTCACTATCTTTTAAATACATCAGTCAAACAGAAGCGCATGACTTTCTATCATTACAATTCTTGAATTAACCAAGTCTTAAGTAAATATCTTCATCATCAGACTATATTAAGTAGAGCTTTGGAGAGAATAATTATCTTAAACAAATAATGATGGAGTCATATATTCATTCGATACAACCTCTAAAGTTAGGCAACCGTCGAAACCGAGTCTATCATTAAGACCTATTTTGTATAGCCTCAAAAATTTGATGATCGAGTTAGACTATGTAAAGCAATGACTAGTAGGGTTAGTTTAATCTACAATCTTGTACTCAGACTATACGACAAATGACCTCGCTCATACTCATAGTCTTTAAGTAGGTAGCCTAACAGCTACGCACTTTTTTAGGCGCTTAGAATGTTTGTTCGACATTCAAAATTTAAGAAAGTTAGCGTAGTCGTTAACCTCCCAACAACTTAAGTCGACAGACACAGTTACACATGCGAATACCTCGAGTACGTAAACTAAGGAGAGGATTTAACATACATTGACATCTTCCTCAAATCGTTCATTACCTTAACTTCTAACTTCTATATAAAGGTATCACATTCAGTAGCTGACATAGACTTCCAACTATCTTATACCTTAGTTCGTTTTTCTAAGGATGTTGGTAGGTTATCGAAGTTCCTAACAATATGACCCTTGCAGGTACTGTCAAAATAACCATACACCTTTCCAAACGCATTACATATATTCGACACAAGTCCAACCCACATATCACTCACTATATTAGTTTGATTAAAAATTGTCGTTTTGCTGTGATCATCGTCTTACCATACCCGAGTTCGTTCACTGAGGACCTCGGCTGAAAAGCGAGATCCCCGGCAACGACACCACTTGTCGGGAACAGCGGTCCCACACCCAGACGTAAAACATTTCCAGTGTCGGACCTCACGGTCGCATCACGCAAGAGTTTTAGAAGCGTTTCAGCGAAAGACCAACTCCGACCGTGCGCGCCAGCTATACCTCTCGTGACCCCTATGACAGGATAGAGGTTTCACGAGGTATAACTCTCCTCCACTTGCGGGAGTTGTCCATCCCTTAGGTGGGCGTATCCCTACTGAGCTACTGACCCACGCGTGAAGGCTTTTACATGCAATCGCAGAGGTAGGTCAGCCGAGGGCGTTTTCTCGTTCGCCGTAACATATGCATATATGCGGTTGAACGCCTCAGACTGACCCGTATACGTGTCGGACATCGGGACACTGATCTCCCGGACCAACTTACATTTTCAAGTCGACTCGAACGACAAACGTTCGTGTATTCTACACTTTGCCTATAAATAGTTTCAATATTTTTTTCCCATAGCACGATCCCCTCAATGCCTGAATTATCAGGGGTTATCCATAAGACATATACCCTATCCTACCTAGTGATTAAGTCCATTCAACATATATTTTTGAGAAAACTCTTTGTCATATCACACATACATATGAAATGAAATAAGATTGAATAATTAGGCAAAGAGATGTCACGTATACATAACACATTCACATAAACAGTCTGAATTCATCAGGGAAGACATAGGCCATTGACCTTTGAGACGTATACACATGAAATGAACATGGTTTTTAGCCTAATTTGCTTAACCATCAGGGAAAAGCACAAGGTTAGAATCAATCACATTACACAAGTCTGATCGAGTCAACCTTTTATTCACTTCTACCCACGTTACACCTACACTTCCAACCTTTCAGTAAGACATCCCCTTTTCGACTTAGTCATTCAACCATATCTGACTTCGGTCATTTCAATGACCCCTTTTAGACCAAACACAGACCTTGTAGACAATGATTCAAAAAAATCAGAAATGTCTTTCAGTGCAAAGGTCGATGCAAAGTGTGGGTGTCGAGGGTGAGTGAGGCTTGAGTTGGCGAACCAACCTATTACCATAAGGCAACAACATGTTCTCTTGTGTAGACTCATAAAGAGTCTCCTTGGTTAAGATGATCTGCAATCACACACAGGTCCACATGGTCTCAACACCTCTTTGCTATTGATATGATCCTATCTGAAATTCAATATAGTGAACTTCATTTTAGTTGCGAATAATACTTCATCGACATAACTCCCTCTAGGTAGCCCACTAACTTCTTATTTGATCAACTTCTAGAGATAGTCGTCTAAAGGAAGAAAAATTTTAACTAACATCGCAAAAATTTTCCCTCTCAGACATACACAGACAAAATATTTTCAATCTCATACGGAGTACAATCATAAGATTTGATATCAATCCCTAGGTTAAGGTAGCATGACAGGTTATGCGGGGCCACATTCCTTCTACCTCCACCTCAGTAGAATCAGAAAATGGATGTTGTCAGTTCGTTAGTCTTTTGCGGGATCTTCATAAGAGTTGTCATAGAAGGGTAGATCACACGGGGTTCTCACATTTTTACTGAGCGTCTGGTCGTGATATGGCATACCTCATGGGGTCTCGCTTCTCCTATCGCTGTTTGATGTCGAAGCACAGTTGGCGGGCAATAAGGCAGGCTTCTCGGAGCCGCGCTTCTCTTATCATCACCTCCCTTACCTGTGCTAACTTATTGCGATAGGGCAGACCTTGAGGCCTCGCTCCTCCTATCGCTTTCTTGCGCTGACGCACGACTGGCTAGTAATAAGGCAGGATTCTCGGAGCTTCGCTTCTCTTATCACCATCCTTCCTTATCTGTGTCATTATAGCACTCCTCCTATCGCTTTCGCAAGTTTTCGGTCGTTGCTTTGGACGCTTCTTAAGCCATAGATCATTCGGAAGTCTTAAGCTCATGCGGGTAGGCCATACGAAACATGTGCCCCACATCTTAAAAGTCTTCCGTCTGATCTCCGAATTGTGTTAGTTTGGGACTTGGAGAAGATGCAGGTTTTAGTAAACTGTAGGGCAAGAGTTAGTTGATGTTGCCCATTTTTCACAGTGCTTTGACCAATAGCACGCACAATCCTTCAATTCATTGTGAACCCTGCTTTATCAATGTCAGGTGGTCTATTAAGTAAGGCAAGACTTCACGGAGTCGATTCCCTTGCGGCCACATCCCCACAAAACAAACACTCACCTAGCGAAACAGTTTCGCGGAACTTCTCGTTCTCGCTATGTTTTTCAGCAACAGTTAGTCATACCCAATCTCTTTCCGTCAGATCATGGCAGATGAACTGCGCACCTCATTGTCTTACTTGATTGGCTGCTCACAGTGTCCGTTCATTTGATTGGCTGTGCACTGCACCCCCCTCACCCCAATTGGCTATGGACGACACCGCTTACCCATGGCACATCGGATTTCGGCCAACTCGTCACTATAATCGATGAATAAGAAAAGAAAATAAAAATAAATAAATAAAAATATGAAAGTTAGATAACCAAGGAATATGAGTGGGAACAATATACTGAAAACCAAATTGCGAAGTACATAAATGTCCAAGTAGTCAGGTACTAGCTGAGAACACAAATGTATCAATATTCCATAAAAGTAACAACAATACAATGAACTCTTGAGCTAATCTTCATGCCCTCATAACACACCAACATAGTATCCAACGTCACTCCTCTCTATCTGGCGCCCAACCTACACGACTTGTCTATCCTTCTACAGCCGCATTCACTCAACAGGCTCACTTCGACTTTGAAGACCACTGTGTATGACGTCAACACCATAGCCGACCTCTCACATACACCAGGTACGTATCTCTCTCCTCTTTTTCTCATTTCTCTCTTTCTCCGTCCCTCTCTTTTTCTCTCTGTGTATGCGTCTCTCTTTGTGTGTCACTGTGTGACTATGTAGGTGTCACTGTGACTGCGTAGGTGTCACTGTGACTTTGTCACCGTACATCTGTGTGACACATCGCACCTGTGTATATGTGTATGTGTCACTGTACATCTGTATGATATGGCGCACCTGTGTATCCGTGTATGTGTCACTGTGAACGTGTCACTGTATATCTGTGTGAAACGGCACACCTATGTATCTCTGTATGTGTGACTGTGTTTGTGTGAGTGTCACAGTGTCTGTGTGTCTGTCACAGTGCACTGGGTGTCTTTGTGTTTCTGTGTGTGTCACAATGTTACTGTATATCACTTTGTCTACGTGTGTGTGACTGTGTATGTAACTGTGCACTGTGTGTCACCGTGTCTGTGTGTGTGTGACAGTGCACTGAATGTCTGTGCGTTTCTATGTGTGTCACAGTGTTACTGTATGTCACTTTGTCTGTGTGTGTGTGATTGTTTATGTGACTGCGCACTGTGTCACCGTGTCTATGTGTGTCAAAGTGTTACCGTATGTCACTTTGTCTGTGTATGTGTGACTGTGCACTGTGTGTCACCGTGTCTGTGTGTGTGTGACAGTGCACTGATGTCTGTGCGTTTCTGTGTGTGTCACAGTGTTACTGTATGTC
>BFEA01000034.1:1223104-1237435 GCA_003427395.1 Chara braunii
TCTCTCTCTCTCTCTCTCTCTCTCTCTCTCTCTCTCTCTCTCTCTCTCTCTCTCTTTACCCCTTTCTCTCTCTCTCTCTCTCTCTCTCTCTCTCTCTCTGAGTAGTGTACCGGATAGTCAAGTGGCCTAGTAGGGTAGTGGAGTAGCATACAACGTCGTAATAGAGTGTCGCACCACACAGTAGTAGATAAGCGTAAATCAACATAGTAGAGTAGCGTGTTGTAGCGTCTCTCTTTCTTTTTCTTTTTTCACACACACACACACACACACATATGTATGTACACATACGCACATTCGCGCGCGTGTATTCACGTAGTAGTGCTAAAGTATACTTCCTTGTTTAAGCGGTAGATTCATTCGATTTTGCTCATGATCATGTCGATGGAAGTATCATGAGGTCAGTCAAGGGGTCGATGCACGCTCATACACACACACACACACACACACACACACACACACACACACACACACACACACACACAACCGAACAAATCAAGTGTAGCATGCATATTTCCACGTTCTAGCGGTAGATTCATTCAATTTCGTTCATCCTATCGATGAAAGTACTATGAAGCTAGCCACGAGACAGGGGTACACTCGTACACTCATATGCACACACAAGTAGTAATAGTCGCGCATATTTCCAAGATATAGCGTTAGATTCCTTCGCTTTTGTTCATCCTATCGGTTGAAGTAGCGTGAGGTAGCTGCGGGATTGACACTCGTTCATACACACACACACATACGCGCAACAACACGAGTGTGACAATGTATATGTCCATATTCTAGCGATTGATTCATTCGATTTTGATTAACCTATCGATGAGAGTACCGGGCAGTTGGTTTTGTGATCGGAGACCTACCTGTTTTCATTCTCTTGCTTCGTCATCGTCGTCGTCGTCATCAGCGTCATCAGCACTATGCTCCCCGCAACCTGGGAACCACCCAAAGCACGTGCAGGGAGTCTTTCATAACTCGGATGCAAGGTCCCAAACCCACGCCTGGAACATCGTCATCATCTACTGCAAAAGTGTAAGTATGTCTTCTTCATCCTCTCTCCTCTTCTTCTCTCCTTCTTCTTCTTCTTACTATCTCCTCTCATTCTCTCCGTTTTTTTTTGTTTTTTTTTTTTTTTTTTCCTCTTCTTCTCGCGCTTTTTTCTTTCACCACCTCCCTCACGTGTCACTACCTTGCTGCTTCCATCATGCGACAATCTCTTCCTTCTTCGTGCGGTCATCCTTCTCCCTCCTCCTCAAATCCCGCCTCTCCTTTCTCTCACTACTCCCTGCTTTCTCCGCTTCTTCCTCGACTTCGTGGTCGTGTGGACTAACTGTGCCCGTCTCCTCTAACTCCCGCTTGCCACGCGTGTGTTCCCCATCTGGTTATCCCGCTAGCTCGGCCACGCCACAGCCGTAGCACACAGGCAGTGCCTGATTTCGAGATATGAATCTATCCGTGACTTGGGTGCAGATTCATCCATACAAATCTATCGTATGGAATTCGAAATCGTAAGAACGAAATAAATAAATAGATAAATAAATAACTAAATACTAACTAAACTAACTAACGGCCCATGCCACTTGTAATGTAAGTCGCACTTCAGAGTCTAACAGCCCCTACCAAGTACTAACTCCTAATAACAAGGGCACGGGATCAAACCCCGACCGACTGAGCCCAGTAAAAGCATAATGGAGCTCCTTAACATAAAGGAGCTAGCTCAAGGTCAGATCAGGTAGACTCGATCCTCGTGTCTCCCGTGTAAAAATCTACCTTGAAACCTATTGAGCTAGCTCCTACTTCAATTCGAAGAGGAGCTACTCAGGTATATATGGAGCAGTGGGGCTCGGTCCGCCTAGTGGCCCGAGCCCATTTATAATTCGTGTGTGTGTGCATGCTTGCTGGTCTGTGTGCATGTCTAAGTGTTTGTCGGCTTGAGTGAGTGTGTGCAAGAGCACTTGATTGCTCGAAAGATCCGAAGACCGATACTTACATGTAGCCGTGTCATTGAGGGTCGCAGCGGAGGAAACACTCAAGTGGCAGGTCTCCCGGTATCACCCTAGCAGTGGTAGATGTGTAGGGAACCGGCCGCCGAGCAAAAAAAGATAACAATTAGCATCTTTAAAGGTCTGGTAGCGATAGGTAAACGGGTACCAGTCCAAGTAGCCCGAGTCTAGGGCGTATGTGGACGATACAAGGGTTCGCAATGATGTTTTATTCCGAGATGGAGGAAGTACCGATTGCTTGGGTGGTTGCACAGTCAGGAAGTCACCGTCCAAGGGGTGAACGCCTCCCTTTACATGGGAGTTTGGGCTAGAGACTCAACCTAGCTTGAGGTATACAAGTAAGGTCTGAGGTACCGCTCGAGCAAGTATCGACAACCCGGGTGCTACCACAACCTGATGACCGCACACTTTTAGTCGCTCCGGCCATATGACTGGGGCGTATATTAATTTATCTTGACTATCGTACGGACGATCAAGTCTGAGTGTGTGAGTCTTGAAAATATATGATACAAATACTAACCCAATCGACCCCTCGACCTCTTCGGTCGAGGTCATTGCTACCGATTCTAACCATCATAGCGCGTGTCACAATAACGCGCGCACATACTTATCAAAATTTTTTCACCAATTTGCCCGGACCTCAATGGTCGAGGACATAGTTTCAAAGTGTCATGCGAAAAAACACTCACCTTTAACTTCCGCGCCGACCCCATCTTGGTAACTGATATCGTCGATGTGTCGACTGGAAAAGCATGGCCAAATACCCTTGTAAGGGTATTTGGTCCGACACGCGCGAGACTTAGTATAAAACCGCGTGGACGCAGGGCCTTCCCATATCGACTAGCAATGCATGCTTACGCAAGCGGTCGCAACGATGTCGTTCTATGTAGTGACCATAATTATGTGGTCCCTCGTAGTCTCGAGGGTCGCATTCGACACTCAAGTGTTGGCTGACACGCGCTTTGAGGGTTAATTTCTCGGCGCTAGATAACCGTCAGGTGAGGTTGAGAACCACGCCTTCTTCTGCATCCTACAGAGAGTGGGTGGTACACAAGTTCATAGTTGTGGTGGCAATCGCCTCTTATTGCCCTAGAGACCAGCTCCATCATCCAGGGTCTAGGAAAAAATCAAGGGGTTTAACTTTGACGGCTGTCACGGACTACAAAGTCCAACTATATAAAAACTAAAAAGCAAAGGATAGTGGATCCCATTTTTTTCTCGAAACATATTTTGTTAAACTCTTACGCGCGATCACCGTAGGCCGCGCGAAAACACTCAAGACATATGTATTTACATGTATATAAAAGGTTCTAAATATGTGACGATCACTTCTCACAATCACAGTGAGACTCCTCTTAGCCATATATATGTATGTGATCGCAGAGAGTCAAATCCAAAGTCCGAACCAACAAATATATCTACAATCTTATCAAAGATTCAACCAAAAGTTAATGCACTACATGGGGTGAACTTCAACCATTCTCTGCGCTCACACCCCTCGCTTTAGCCATACAAACCTCACTCTTTGTGCAACTCTCAAAATAAAACACTCAGTATCTTTATTAAATGGTCATTCAAGTAAATTCCGGGTAAGAACACAACGAACCAAAACAAACCACAGGGTTGAAGTCTTTAGGCTGAGTGGCAAAAGTGGATTGAAGTTGAGTCGTAAACGGACGAATCGACAACCGACCTGTTCTTAGTTGTAACGGACGAACTAACTCCTTAGATCTGTAAAAATTTGGGCAACACTTCCTTAAGAAAAAGAGACTTCCCATATTCATACGAAGTTAGGTTTAGAACCTTAAATAACTTTGACTTTTCAAGATCCAATATTGTTTAACTCCTTGATTTAGTAAAAATTTGGGCAGCACTCCTTTTATAAAAGAAGACTTTCTAGATTTTTACTAAGCCATATACAAAAGTTAGACAAGCTGAACTTTGAAAAGACAAAATGTAACTAATTTTTTGTTTTTGTAAAAATTTTGGCAGCGCTTCCCATAGAGAAAGTGACTTACCAATATTCATGCAAGACCAAGTACAATAAATGATCCCAGAAAATACAGAAATCAACCTAAGTAAAATAAACTTAGCTCAGAAAATACAAGAATTGAAATTAAATTCATGCAAGACCAAATATAATAAATGATCCCAGAAAATGCAGAAATTAGCCTAAGTAAAATAAACTTAGCTCGTAAAATACAAGAATCGAAATTAACTCTTATGGCTCTAGTACGTGGCGAGCATCTAAAGCAGCTACCTGTCAACTGAAACGTAGACTAAGTAATAATTTCACTTTGCCACATGCAAGACCAAACCACAAAGGTAAGTACTCTCACCAGCCCAAAGTCAATCTTATCAAACAATAGTTCATAGTTTTTTTATGATTTATCCCTTTATACCCAGCTTACATAAGGCATAAAGCTAGACCATCCAAACTTATGGAACATGTTTAGCTCAGTCATTAAATATACAAAAACACAGGGCACTACAAGTTTTCTCTTCTTTGGGCACATGACTAGGCCACCCTAGTCGCCCTGAATTGTTTAAGTATCCAAGTTTTATATAATTATCTGCACTTAGTTTCTTAAGGTAGCATATGACTGAACCGATCATCTTTAGCTCGAGGTTCAGCCTCCCCTTCTTACCACAAGTTTATTCTAAGTTAATACTATTTTCTGTTTGTGATAAGCTATAGTCAGACCACCCAAACTCATGGAATAATGTCTAAATCGCCTGTTCATAGATAAAGTAATAGTAAAATATAACCAAATTATAACCTTTTGGTTCCAGCATGTGCGTGACATTGGACCAAGACCACCCAAACTCATGGAACATGTTTGGTCCTCTGCCTAATTCTCTTTTTTTCTAATGGTAAAACAGGAAGAGGTTGACCCACCCTAACTTATGGAACATGCTCAGACCCCCTCGTTGAAACTCAAAATAGACTGAGAAAAACCCAAAATAAACAAGGCAACCAAGCGACCCATACTTATGAGACAATGCTTGATCCCTGAAAAGTCATCCACAGACAGCCCTCGCAAGTCAGAGTAACTAGACCACCCAAACTTATATAATATGTCTGGTTTTCTAGGCAATTCAAAAATAAACATTGCACTCGACCACTCGGCCTCCATAAACTTATGGAGACTTGCCCAACCTTTAATTTACCCAGTCAGACATAAACAAAACTGTCTTCCTCCCATCCTTCCCCCAGATGCAATCCCACAATCTGCTTTCAGTCAGACAACAAAACTGAAACTGACATTGCGCATATCTTCCTTTATTTAAGTCTGGTTTAAGTCCTGAAAATCAAACTCAAAGACAAAGTAAGGGTGCACACAGTATACTTAGTCAAACATAGCAAGAAGTACAGATAAGGGTTATAATTGGGTTTATAAAGGGAAAGCAATGGTTACCTTTCAATTCTCTGCCTCCCAAACTCCTCCTGAGTTCCGGCAGAGCTCCCACAATCGGTGGGCTGACTTCCCACAGAGTCTTGTTGCGGTCCTACGGGTTACGATCCCGCCTGCCGCCTTCCTCTCAGAATAGGACTACACTTAGAGTAAGAAGGGCAGAAGGAGGGGTTTCAGACTCTCGAGATAGAAGGGGGGAAGACTCAACTCCCAAGAGAGGGCCTTGCAATCTTCAATCACCTGAGGGCTCCGCAATGACAGTCAAAATTATAAGTAGCTTGGTCAATTCGAAGTTATGTTGTCGACAGTTGACCTCCAAACGATCATTCGATCCGCAATAGTAGTCTCTCCCTCTAAGTACACAATGCATCCCCTTGAACTGAACTACCTGAACGCAACCTTGAAACACGGCGTTGGTATAGGGCATATCACTAGTGCCCGACAATAATACACAATGCGGGACACAACAAAATACAGTAGTCATGCGCTGCCGCAAGCATAAGAGCAGTAAGGCAAAATATATTGCCTTATGCTAGCAGTAACGCTCGCTCAACAAGCCGACAACAGCAACACTCAACAAGTAGCAATAGCCTGGTCAGACCGAAATCAACTGCTAAACAGTAAAACTTGCGCTCTTCGTCTGCCTTTTTCCCGTGCGTAGCTAATGACATAAGTGGCTCACCGGCCCACAGACAGATATGCGGCTCCTACGGCTAGACTGCTGCAAACCCGAATGAGAAGTTGAGTACCTCACCAGCTAGCGGTTGCAGCGAGCATCATGGTGGAGCGCTGTCGTCACAACATACGGCCCCATTTGTGATGAAGTGTCAAAAGCACGGTTGAACTTGCAACCTAACGTGTTCAATTGGTGCAACAGTCAGTTGTCCAAGACAGTAACTCAATCACTCCCGGTCACACCAACAACTTCAAGTTCTGAAATCAATAGCCCGGTATCATCAGTTGTCACATGCGGAACCATCTGCCACAAACAGTGGCAGCAACACGACACACCAACCATCAGCAGGCCTCGCAGTAGTTCCAACCTTAGTTGGGAAAAGTCACAAAACCTCCCCGCTTTATTTTTTTTTCTCAATCCCTGATTCAGAGGTTGCTCACTTATTCTCACGAATGCACGTTCCTGCAAGAAGCGGTCAGGTTCATAAAATGTTTGAGGTCACTAACTTTCCTACTCCCCACCTCTTCTCCCTTTTCGCGGTGCACCCAGTCAAGCCTCTCGGTCGAGTTCACATAGCTCGAAGCACTTGACAAGTCTCCAACCCCCGCGACTGAACTCGATTTCATCAAGAAACGAGTGAAATCTTTGTTACACACCCCCATCATATACGATTGTCCCGATACCTCTGCTCACTCCATTTCCTCACTAACTTCCTATGTACTAACCTCTTATCAAAACTAACCTGAAATTTGAATTCGCCCCACATAGAAACTTTCACCTATTACTTTTGCCCTTCCGATCCTATGAATGATTGGAGAAACTAGTAACACTTCCCAAACTTTGACTCCCTCCTCGTCCGCCATCTCTCTACGCTCTAACTTTCTCTACTAACTCTTACCCTACTAACTTTCTCACTAATTTAACTTCACGATCGCGTTCGTGATGGTCGAAAACCCGCGTTTCGGATCTTCCCCCGCCCGTTTTCGTCCAAGATCGGGCGGGCTTTACATTTCTCCGCTCCCACCTTTCTCTTTGCTCGCTCTCGCCATAGCCAACGCAACCTCTTTCAACTCCACCCATCCGTACACTAGCTCTCTCCCCATTCTGCCTGCAGATCCTGGCTCGCCATCCCTTAAACCCTCAAAATCCACTCTTCCCCTAGCGCAATCGCCCTTCAAACAAGCGAGGACTGCCCTTTTTCTTCCTCGCCATGCATCTCTATCACTCCTTCCTTCAAACGGACCTGACACAAAAGCCCGTCCTGATTCATCCTCAGTTCTACGTCCGACGACCTCGTTGTTTTCACCACCCACCTGTCAGCGCCTTTCCGCAACGGCCTTCGCCTCTTCTTTGGCCAGCCCGCGAGACGTCGGAAAGATCTGCTACAGGCTGGTCTGGTTAGCCTATCGCCCCTATGGTCCTCCGCCCGGTCCCTCTTGCTCCCTGCGTCAGCGCTCCGATACAGCTCCACCTCCTCAGCCAACCTGAGACGACTTAGAAAAGAAAACACCACCAGATAGCTCGGTTAGCGTTTTTCCCTATGTGCCTAAGCCCAACGAACGGTCTGCACATGCCGAATCCGTCGTGGCCCTTCCTCTCGCTCTACTCAGGGCGCTACCACCTCGAGCGTCCAACAACCACCTTCCACAGGGACAATCGGTCGCGGCGCGGCCTGCTACAAGCCTAGCGCGGGCTTTAGTGGACTGGGCCCGATGCAGTTCTCGACCAAGGTAGCAAGCAGCCAGGCGAAGAAAAGTCCCACGTGAGCAAAGCCACACCGCGACCTCTCCACAGAGTCCGGGACCGCTTGTTCCTATTGCGCCTGGGCATGGTCCATCATTTTTCAAATTCCTACGGGCATGCTTATACCCAACTCTCTTGCCGCAGATCGTGGACTGGTGGTCGGTACACCCGTAGAAGAGCTCCTTCCACTCGAATCTTCCTCATTCTGTGGGTTAATCGCCCACTAGTTCATGTGCACCTTGAACTCTCTGGTTCACATTTCAAGACGGGCTGGATAGAGGAGTTTTTGTCAACGCCCTAGCACGCACTCGAACGGACCCTCTAAAAGAGGTGTGTGCTCAAGATCCTCGACCGCTGTGACGGCCTCCCAATCCAGTGTCGCGTCTGAGGTAAGGAACACCGGAGCAAAATAATAAAACGACAAATGAAGTAAAGATATTTAGAAATTCTTAACCGTCAGAAGACGGTAGACGGGGAAAAGGAACCACTAGTACCGCTCTGACGCCGCTGACGACAAAAACAAAGGGGATAGTCCCGTCTGACCCTCAACCCCTCAGTCTTTTCGCTCCTCCCTGATATCCCGCGTCGTCACTGCTCCATCTCGATCCCTGAATCTCTCTGGTGAAAGTCCGATGCTGTAACCAATAGTGTTAGGCCCAAGGCTGGTTCTAGCATTGACGAACACCTCAATAAGCAGGTATTGTGCGACGCGGGGATCTACCGAAACGTTTTCAAAATCACGTTGTTGTTGACGTCGTCCTCCGCACGTACACATAAGTCACAGGCAAACACACCAAACAAGAGGCAACATCTCTTAATCATAAAAAATATGGTCAGCGATCACGCCGGGTCTTCAGCCATCAATAAATAAAATCACGCACGCCTCAAGCCTGCGCGCCCACACTCTCTATTCTAGTCGACCATCCAGTCAGTGTAAACCACAAATGCAGCCGCGCCTCGCGCGGTATACTTAAATTTTTAAACCAAACTTATTTTCTGTCATTTGCAAAAATCAGGGCGGATACCCTTGTAAGGGTATTCGCACCAACACCGTACCTCGTGGGGGTTGTCCGACAGTACCATATTGCATTTATGATCGTTGCGTTGGCGATCGTAGGTGGAAATGGGCGAAATTTTCCCGAAACGTTTTCAAAATCACGTTGTTGTTGACTCTTATACACATCTAGATGTGTATAAGAGACAGGCGTCGTGCTGCGCACCGACGCATAAGTCACAGGCAAACACACCAAACAAGAGGCAACATCTCTTAATCAGAAAAAATATGGTCGGCGATCACGCCGGGTCTTTAACCATCAATAAATAAAATCACGCGCGCCTCAAGCCTGCGCGCCCACACTCTCTATTCTAGTCGACCATCCAGTCAGTGCAAACCACAAATGCAGCCGCGCCTCGCGYGGTATACTTAAATTTTTAAACCAAACTTATTTTCTGTCATTTGCAAAAATCAGGGCGGATACCCTTGTAAGGGTATTCGCACCAACACCGTACCTCGTGGGGGTTGTCCGACAGTACCATATTGCATTTATGATCGTTGCGTTGGCGATCGTAGGTGGAAATGGGCGAAATCTTCCATGTTTATTTTTTCTCGCCATGAAATTCGTCTTTCGTTTCCGTGTTTCAATGGGCACCGCCGTATGGTGCCGGAGAATTATGATTGGTCGGCGACAAACAATGACAACATTACAACGGTCTCCTGCTGTCCAATCTATACCTCTCTGCTCCCCCCGTGCCACATCCCGCTAGCCTATATAACAACGACATAATTGTCGGTTTCCACGGTAGTAGGCGGTGGTGCTTATGGGCAGTGTCGTGTTGTGGTCGTTGAAGGCTGCCCATGTGTCGGGGGAGAGTGTGGTGTCTGCAAATGGGTCGAGAATGAACATTCCACATTGTGCTTCGATCGACAACCGATTGAGGCGGTGTTGATGGACATCGTTATCGCTTGTCGTGGTGTTGTGCATAACCGCTTTATCGTCATTTAGGAGTTTTGACATAGGAGAGGCAACGCACACGGAAGGGACATGGAGTTCGATCATCACGTCACATGTGAGGACTTCCGGTATTACCAAGCAGAAGCCAATGGAGTCACATATTTGGAGATGGTTGTTGGGTTCAAATACGGTCGGAGGACGCTTCGTGAAGTCATCAAGCACATCACGAGGGTTGGGATGGTTATGCCGACTACGTGGGTTGGGGGAGTGAACGTGTTGGCGGAGATGGTGCGCATGCTAATCACAAATTTCACCATACAATTCCGTGACTGCATGCACCACTCGACCACTTATACGGCGGTCCTTCATGAGCCTTTCAAGCAGAGGGAAGAACTGCATGCGAATATCGAAATTTTGAGGGAGGGTCTCTTCTGGCAGACGTCGATGTTTTTTCTTTTTCCGTTGGGGAGGAGTACCGCTACTTCTCGTTGATGAAGTCTGCAATGGACGCGTGACCATGTGTAGATACCGCTTGGTCGCGCTCGCAACCGAGAGAGAGAGAGAGAGAGAGAGAGAGAGAGAGAGAGAGAGAGAGAGAGAGAGAGAGAGAGAGAGAGAGAGTTTGTTGAGGAGGCTATGCATAGCGACTCTTTAGCGGGTGCGAAGAGCGGAACGACCTGTACATGTCCGATGCAACGACGATCATATTAAGAGTTTGGATTGATTATCGTCATTTTCAATCATGGATTTTCGAGATCGTTATGACTTTTCTTGTGTGTACAATGTGTGGACACGGGTCGTCATTCGTTCCTTTGTTCGTCCTTCTTTTATTTTTGTCTGCTTTACTATCCTGTAATGAAGGGGGGGGGGGGGGGGGAATCACATCACATCCCTGCAACCAGATGTGCGCACCCCTCTGTTTTTTTTTCGTTTTTGTTTCGGGGCATACACCCCTCACTTACGAATACAAAATACGTAGAGGAATAATAAAGTTTTTTTTTCGCATGTAGTTTTTTATTTTTTTTCTTATATGCGAACACATTGTTACGTTGACGATAATCTTCGCTGTTGTGAAAATCATTCATGTGAACTCGTGGATACGAAACTAATTTTTTTAGATGATGTAATCACCAAAGTACATGTGGCTGCGGCGATGCAGTTCAGCATGACCGCCTACGGATTTCAACAGCGTTGAAGGAAGACGAGAACGACAAAATCACATCACACGAACGAGACATATATGCGAATATTTCAATCAATCCACAAAAACAAAACAAACCAACAATTTAACGAAAACACACAGAACATGCTTTCTTCTTGACGACTCTTTTTAGGTCGGTGAAACGAATAAATCAACGACGCAACGAAACACAAGAACCACGAAAGTACATGATCGAAACGAAACACATTGTTAATGAAATTCAATTCATCAAACGCAATTCAAAAAAGCAAATTCACTCGTATGACAAAAATTTAAAACCCAATAACAGAAAGCATACACGACTCATGACATAGTTTTCGACAAAGGGACGAAATACCTTCACGGACACATGATGTCTATTTTAATTAAACAGTCGACCTCAAAGGACAAAAACATGTCGTAACCTCTCACCATCAACGTGCAAGCATTGATTACTTTCGCTAGCAAACGAAAGGATTAACTTGCACGATTCCTAAACGATTACGGGTGGCTCCAAGTACAGTCCAACCAAGGACTAGCCAACTTCCCCCCCCCACCTTTCACCCCCCGACCGCCCATCCGAACATACGCGTAGAAGCCACCCGCAATAGGCAACAAAAACTTTGTCGACCTCACGAATCAAGAAACTGCAAACGTGGTTCAGCCCCAGAAAAGGACAACGCCCACCATCGTCAAACCATAGTCGGGTGCATTCGAAAGCTAAGTGTGTTGTGCAAAGCAAGAGCGTCACTAGTGGAATAATCCTGCAACACATGGGCGACAAGTTCATGCATACCCAGATCGACGGGGCGCTCGTTGTTGCTGAAGCCCCTGTTAACGAGCAGATGCTCGTTAAATTCGATGCCAACCTCAATCAACAAGTTGTGCAAAATACACACGGCAGTGAATTGCTGGGGCAGATTCTCCATGTTCGTCCTGTGGTGGCACAAAAATAGCTGCCACATCCCCTTCAGTCTCTAAAATGCTCGCTCGACAACATTCCGCGATAACTTTCGACATGTGTCGAAATGCACCTCGTCGAGAGGTTGCACCACACCACCGTAAGGTACTATAAGTAAAGGCAAGGGTCCATAGCCGTTGTCCGCACCCCATAGCCGAAATGTACCCCCTCGTTCACACCCCATATGACAGGTCTACCGCATCCGCCAAAAACAACGTGCCAACTTCTGCACGTCTATAGAGCGACAAATTGATCAAAATCCTGGCGTTGTGGACGCTACCCGAATACCCCACATAAACATCCAACACACTCATATCGAGGTTGAGGAGGACTTGAGCAATTACAAAGTATTGTTGCTTTTGATCGAAATAGTTTTTCGCTGGCACATTTGCTGGCTTGTCGACGTACACAAGACTTCAGTCCATGCAACCGAAACAATTTGGGAATCCCTTTGCTACAAACACTCGTGTAACCTGCCGCAACCGCCGACCGGTCGACATCCGTATCTTGTTAGGATATGCGGAGAAGATAGCATTCGTCACGTCCCTCACTGCCTTGATACCACTCGACCGCCTCATTCCGAATGATGGCGTTGCACTATCAAACGTCTCGCCGCTCGCCCACCTGTACAAAGCGAACGCCACCAATTGCTCTAGCAGCAAAGGAGTGCAGTAATGAGTGAGTGACCGTTGAAGAAAAGGATCGCACGCGGCCATGATGTCGTAGAACGCCCCTCTCGTCATTTGCAGCTTCTAATGAAAATAGTCGTTGGTGGTGTCATCGTTAATTATCAGATCTTGCCATGTTCCGCCGGTTCCCCTCCTGATCCACCGTTTTTGCGTCTCCCTATGAAGGACTCCCAACACGATGGCATTTGCCATAAGGAAAGGCGCATTCCAAATCACGTCGGAGGAATTCGAATCCGCCATGGTGTGCGTAACGATGGACTCCCTCACCCTTGTTCTTCTCGCTGCACCATGCCGCAATGCCGCTATGTGCTGCAGATGTGCCGACACGGCGAGCAACGCTGTAACCACCAGGCGTTTCTCACGCTCGGACAGTTTTCGCTGACGTGGCGCAGAGCCATCTGCCGCCGCAGACGAAAATTGTATGTCCTCCATGGACAAGAGCTATGGCACTTCACTCACCGCACGGTGCAACGAACACCTCCCGGCGAAAGGAAACTGGCGGCCGTGTCCACTGCACTCGCACTCGTCCAAGTGCAGTACAAGCCTGTGTCCCCTTCCGCACACGTGGCAATTCTGTAGGCTGCGGAGTGCCACACTGTACCCCCAACAAATTTCGAATTTGAAAACTCGCCTCGTGCGGGCTCCCACACTGCACCTCGCCCGAGCGGTCCCTGGAGTCCCAAACAGCACACCGTAGGCGGACATGTTTGGCGGACATATTGAAGGCCGGGTGCCGGCCTACTGGATCGAAAATCCGCCAGTAGCTCTCCGCACAAGGGGGAGCCAGGGTGTTTTCCTTTCAAGTGCGACATTTTCAAGTGCAGTCTCTTGTGTGCATGGAAAGAGGAGGCGGCGTGCGACATTTTCAAGTGCTGTCTCTAGTGTGCATGGAGAAAGAGGAGGTGCGACATTTTCAAGTGCTGTCTCTAGTGTGCATGGAAAGAGTAGGCGGCGTAGTGTAAATTAATCAAGATTTTGTAGCGCACTTTGAACTCGAGAGTTCTCAAGTGGCGTGGAACGAGGCTCTTACTTTCACAGAATACACGTCCTGTCCATGGCATGCGACTAGTATAGTCGCGATCACCCTTCTACCTCTCTGCTCAGGTAATCCTTTCAGCCATTATCCCAGTATATATACCTTCGGTCCAAATATTTCCTGCCTTGCTGAACCCTAGAGAGAGAGAGAGAGAGAGAGAGAGAGAGAGAGAGAAACGCGGGGAAGGATCAGCAGTGCGGTGCTCTAGATTGATGCTGGAAGCCTCCAAGAGTTGAAACTTTTTTTTTTCGTCGTCGGAGCGGTGAAGAGCGACGCGCGAAAGACGTAAGCCGCGACCTTATCCTTTCTCCTCCTCCTCCTCCGCCCTTTGTCCTCGGACTCTCCATCTTTCGACATCTTGTCGCAATACCCGTCTTCACCTGCTCTACCCCTTTATCTTCCCCAATGGCGACCTTCCCCCGCGCTGACCTTTCCTCGCCAGCATCCTCAGATCTTAAGTTCCGGCTGCTTCAGCTCCCGTCATTGTGCACTCCTCCCGCCCTGCTTGCGTGCGTGCCATTATTTTGTCTCACTCAAGGATATCGTTGGTCGAGTCCAGACCAGCAGCTTATGCCGAGTGTGCTCACACACACACACACACACACACACAGAGAGAGAGAGAGAGAGAGAGAGAGAGAGAGAGAGAGAGAGAGAGAGAGAGAGAGAGAGAGAGAG
>BFEA01000034.1:1243088-1253190 GCA_003427395.1 Chara braunii
TTTTCCTTTTTTTTGTGTGTGAGACACCAGCGACCGGGCATTCGTTCGCCCGACCCCCGAAACTCGCGGCGCGTTAACGGCCGCGAGTTGTAAAAAACACGGGGAGGTACTGGTGGTTTAAGTGGATAGTACCACTATTAATTTGAAGAAAAACAGGCGTACAGTGGACCGGTAGTACCCATGGATTTCCTATTCCGAGGGAAGTCCTGGTTATCTGCTGTCGGTTAGGGCCCGCGCTATTACACTCGGAATTTCTTGGTGGGATAATCAGTTGTAAGCCGATTTCAAATTCGAATGCTGCCGATACGTAATTGAACGACGCAGCGACTAGGACGCCGCGTGTGGGACTACGCCGGTAGCTATTTGAATGGTATAACGGGAGGGCAAGGCCGTCAGCCCTCTATTCTCAGATGCTTGGTCGGAAAGTCTGGTGGTGCCGCAAGGCGGATCTGGGGAGGATTCCCCTGAGGAGTGCCCGGAGCGCAGCCTGGACGAAACGCGTTGGGGCAATTGCACATTTTTTCTGAGAGTTGTACACGCGGAGAAGAAATGTAAATCTGTTGAGGCGTGTACGAGAAGCAGTCTATGGCCACTGTTTTCACTATTCAGTGATGCATAGTAACCGGATGAGAAGTGCACTCACACTGGTGGCTATGTCGACAAGGCGCTGGTTTCGTAGCTGATTTACCAATAGAGTTCGTAACTGATTCCAATAGAGTCGCTGTTAGTTATCGCCAGTCGGGTACGAAGATACAAATTAGTCCTAAATATGTAGATAAAAGAATACGTGAGCATGTTAAGAGTCATGGGAGTGCCGGTGCACCGAATGGGAACTCCTCTGTCATTTGCTTTAACTGTGGACAGGCAGGGCACATTGCTCGTAATTGCAGAGGACAAGGTATGTTCAGCAACAATGCAGGGTACTGGCAGTCCAGGCAACAGAAGGACAAGGATTTTTGAAGAATTAAGGAATTGACGGACCTGCAAATCAGGAAGGCACAAGAGAAAGAAGAAAGGAAGATAGCAGAAGAGGACAGGCGGAAATTAGATGCGGAACAGAAGAAGGCACGTTTGGAACAAGAACAGAGGGAAGAACAGTTAAGACGAATGATTGCAGATACGGAAAGGAGATGCGTACAAGAAACTGAGAGAGTGAAACGGCTGGTGGAGGAAGCGGAATTGAGAACTATTGCATCGGTGGCAAGAGACCTGGGCTTTCAAGGATGATGTTCGTACTGAAGTGAAGATGACTTTGGCGATGAACGCTAAGACGCCGAAGAGGGACATAGGCTGGTTGAATGCTGGCTTAGAATCGTAGCTCATGGATGAAGAGACACCAACGGATGAAGGCAAGAAGCTGCCACTAAGAAGAACCAGAGGAAAGAGATCAGCCCCGAGGTTTGGCGAAGTGGGCGAGTTTGAGGAAGAAATGAGAGAGCAGACAAGTTAGGAGTACGAAGCCAATCAGAGAAGACAGGGTTTTACTCCGCAACCCGTTAACTGTACCACTCGTGGCACAGTGGGGTCCAGCAGCAAGGGTGGTATCGTGCGAGAGATATTGGGAACGCGAGGCTGACTGATGGAGAAAGATTTCCAAGAGATTAAGAAGATCTGTGAAGAGCGCGACGTCACATACGTTTCAAAAGAGCAAGCGGTTCAGGAGCTTGTCAACCGCATGGTGTTATCGGGCGTCGGCTGTGACGAAGGCCCCGAAGAATATCATACTGAAGATGATCAGCCAGAAGGGGAGTGCTCATTATGATGGCGTCCGCCCTTGGATAAGCAAACTCGGGAGCTTCGCAAGCCTCCTTAGGCTTAGAGATGCTATCTGGGGGCATATAGGAGTCTCCAAACTTAGATTATTTGTTGAGCGAGCTCTTGTGGCGGGAACGGTACTGCTCACGCTCTGTGGGCAAACACCTTGGGCAAAGAAATTGATAGACTTAGTCCCATACAATAGGGACTGGTTTAACTTAAAGCAACCTGTTGTATATTGTCTAGTATCTCCCTGATGTAAAAAGTCCTACATTGGCAAGACGGTTAGGGGTGCTGCCGAACAATGGTGGGAGCACGTTAGATGTGCTGAAAACAAGAATGGAGGGAAGGCGCAAATACTCTATAACTGGCTGGGTAGGTATAGTTGGGGAAAGTACGTCGTCATCCGCATTGCTGTGACAAATGTTGGAGGTCTGGCGGAACTCGAGAGAACGCTTATCAAGCGTTTCTCGCCTTCCCTCAACAATAGCGGTAAAAGTACGACTACGAACAGTAAGAAGAGATTGGGCAAAAAGGAACGAAAGTCTATGGGGAAAGTGCAGAGGGGGGAGAAGATGCTAGATACGGAGAGGAAGCTGCCAATAATTCTTTTCTTCCACCCACAATATGGTAATGGGAGGACTTCGAGTTTGAAAACTGTTATAGAGGCGGCGCACATGGAAGGTAGGAAACTAGTTCATCTGTACTGTGAAGGAGGCGATGTATGGGGAGAAAATTGGGCGTTGGTTAAAAGACTTTACGGAGCATCAACGGTAGTCTCAACGGACAGGAAGACTGCCCTTGCTCATGCAAAGTAGAAGTTCGAAACTGGTGGGTACCTATGGGTGTCGCCAATAGTACTGACTCAAAATGCCAGATAGAAGGGGAAATGGTATTTACGGCAACTACTAGAGATGCCATAACGCAAGGAACTATCGTCCATGTCGATAGCGAGGCTTATGCACTTGTATAGCAGTGCTGGTACCTTTAGTGGGAAGAATACAAGGAAAACGGTGAAAGATTTCATAGCTAATACTGTGGCGAAGAAGGCCAGAGTGAATGTCAAGAAGAAGATTACTGTCAAGGTACAATTTAGGAAAGAAATTTGTAATCGGGAGGTGAAGGACGTACTAGTGAGCAAGATTGGCAGTTGTGAACTACACCCTGCTATTGTTGGATGACTTAGCAGGAAGATGCAATTCGTCTGGCATAGGACATGGTCATCATGTGCCACTTACTCTACGAAAGGGGATTGGACATGGTTTACTTGGAATGTCGCATACGATATGGTAAGCAACAATGAAGCGGAGATACTGCAGAAGATGAAGACAAATTACAAGAATCACGGGCTGGACCAGCTCGCTGCGTGGAACTGCAAAGGAGCTATTGGGAAAGCTTATGTCCTTGCCAAGCACAAGGATCTCACAAGGTTTCGACCAATTGCACCAGCTTGCAATGAACCTTCGAGAACGGGTAGCCGTTGGATTGCAAAAGCCTTGAACTACTTGCTAGCCAAGGTCCTCGGAGTCACGCACTTCAATCTTACGGCCACAACGCGTGTGAAGGAAAACCTTCTACTTGCAGAGAAAAAGCTGCAGCTGTACGACGAGCACACAATGGTCACTGCCGGCGGATTTGACATAAGGAAATGCTCACATCATTACCGCATGCTGCTGTTATGGAGGCTGTTCACTGGCTATTGAAACTATGGGAAAAGAAGGGCTATCACCAGATTACTGTCAGCGGGAGAGGTAAGCTGGTATCCATGGGAGTGAAGCTCTTGGGCAAAGGCTATGTGAAGATCAAGTTTCGACAGGTACTGCAATTTGTGGCCTTTGAGCTGCGGAATACTTACACCTCATGCAAAGGAAAGCTCCTCAGACAGAGGATTGGAGTGCCAATGGGGAAAAATTCTAGCCCGCCATTGGCTTGTATACTTTGTGCAAAGTTCGAAGTCGAATTTTGGGCTTCGTTGGGCAGAGATCGGTGGCTGGTGCATGGAGTTGGGTTCATGGATGATGTGTCCCTCGTTGTCACTTTCAACCGCAGGAAGGAGGGATCAGTCCAAAAAGCTTTGCTTATCATGGAGAGGTTTAAAAACTGCTATGGTAGCAAGCTCTCACTGGTTCGCACCAACGGCGGGTCAAATACTATCGATTTCGTTGGGGCTAGGATCATTATCATTGAAGGGAGAATCCGATTTATTATGGAACCGAAAGCCAAGAACGAGTGTACTCGTCGGCAGGAACAGCTCACGTTTCGCTGTTTTCAGGATTTCTGCTCCTACTCAGATAAGCGGGCCAAGATCGAAGCCATCACGGGCAGCCTTCACCGTATTCAGCAAATGGCGAACTGCAGGAGCATGATCATTCTCCCTGTGATAGCCATGAAACAAGAGCTTTTGTGCCGGGGTTATCCCCCGACGCTCTTCTTCAATGCCCTAGCATGGTTTGGTAAGGGCACCATGGCACTCAAAGAGCCTTGGCGGAGGCTGCTTGAGTGCATGGTATGCTGGCAGGCAGAGAAGGGTAATAGACGAATGCACGCTATTTAGATATGGAAATAGGGATGTGTAGGTGTTAATTTCAAGGAGTCTGTCGGTGTTAATTTCAAGCAGTCTGTCTTCTTTTTTACAGCCCTGTTTGGCATCCGCGTGGAGAAGTACCTCCGCCTGGTTACCCTAAAATATGTGTGCTGCAGTAGAATAATCGATCCTTACCCGTTGCTAACGGGCAAGCAGTAACACGACAGTGGAGTAGTCTGGTAGGGACTGATTTAACCATTCACTATAAATTTGTAATTTATTGTGAAACATTGTTCGTTTAGCATTTCAATTCGAAAGTGCACGTCCAGTTTGTTACAAAGGTACGTGGGAATTTGTCCGTTTCTTTGTTGGTCTCACAGGCAAGGTATGAAATCTGCTGTATTTTGAGAATAAATAGTACCTATCTGTGCGGAAATGAATAGCTTAGCATACTCTATTAAGTGGATAGTACTTCTATTAATTTGAAGAAAGACACACGTACAATGCACCGCACACGTACAATGCACCGATAGTACCCTTGGATTTCCTATTCCGAGGAAAGTGCTCGTTATCTGCTACCGGTTAGGGCCCGCGCTATTACGCTCGAAATTTCTTGGCGAGATAATCAGTTGTAAGCCGATTTCAAATTCGAATGCTGCCGACATGTAGCTGAACGACGCAACAGACGAGGATGACACGTGTGGGACTGCGCCGATAGCTAGTTGAATGGTATAAGAGAGGGCAAGGCCGTCAACCCTCTATTCTCAGTTTATTGGTCGGAAAGTCTGGTGGTGCTGCAAGGTGGATCTGGGGAGAAGCCCCATGATGAGTGCCAGAGGCGCAGCCTGGCCGAGGAGATTGCACGTTTTTCGGAGAGTTGTACATGCAGAGAAGAAATGTAAATCTGTTGATGCGTGTACGAGAAGCAGTCTTTGTCCACTGTTTTCGCCATTCTTCTTCTTCTTCTTCAACACCCTAGCACCATTTGCCAAGGGCACAAGCGTTATCAAGGAGCCCTGGTTGAGGCTGCTTGAGAACCTGGTACAATGGGATAACAGTGCGTGGCCGAAATTTTTGTGGCGGATGTGGCCTTGAATAAGGCACCGTATTTACAAAATTTTTTGTTCGGTTTATTGTACGTTTTAAATTTTTGCATAGAATAGAATTTTTAGTGTAAATATCTTCTTTGTGTAAAAAGTAGAAATTGTTCACGAGGACGGTAGGAACATTTTTCAGTAGGCAGTTTCTATCGTAGAATTAGAAATTGACCGCATATTTCCTCTATTAGCAAAAAAATGTTCGAAATTAGCGGATGAGATAGAGACATTTTTGGAAATTGCAGGCTTGGGGGATGAAGGTCCTTCCTATTATCGACATACATAAATCAATCCCTTTTTGTCCTTGAAAATACGTGGACATCGACTAGTAGGTGTGCCACGGTATCTCCTCTGCTAGTTAGGTTACTCAAAATCATGACTATTCTGTTGAGTTTTCCCATTCATGTCACGGCACTACCGGACTATACCCGCCTAATTCCCGAAGCGGGAAAATGTACTGCGTGGTGGATTTGAATTGGTACAGGTCACGTGGAACCCGCTTGTAACTGACTGGGTAACCGGGCCAAGTATTAGGAATAGAGCCTACGATCCACGCGACACGATTTAGCCCAATAGGAATTGGAGTCAGTAGTTCGATGGAGGGATGTGAACGTTGGAAAGACTATTTGTGGAAGGGAGCCCCTAGCCTACGCATATTACTATGTACACGTGAAACATGCGGCAAAAGCTGGTCCGAAGGGATAGATAGCATGTCGATGATCGCAAACCTACGTGGATTGACTATTTGTTGCTCGTTGAGGGGTCGACACGTAACGAATTATCATGAAGCTCGGCATAACGTCTATACGGCAGACCGGTTGTAGCAGTAGTCGCTCGTGGAAGTGCCCGTTGGGAAGGGAGTACCGTGCTAGCTAGCCTGACAGCTCGATGGACAATATAGAGGACAAGGCCGTATTGGTCCTCTATACTAAGTAAGACAGGAGGATCGTCGGTGGGCTGCAAGGAAGGGTCATGAGCCCCCTGTGGATGATCGGAGCACAATCGATCGAAACGCGTCGGGGATTGTGCGCATGAGCTGAGACGAGTACGCGCGACTATGTATTGATGAGCTTTCGAAGCGTGTACGAAAGGAAGTTGGCCACTGTTTTCACTATTTTGTGTAGCATGGTAACCGGATGAGAGGAGATACTCAGACTGCTGGCTATGTCGACGAGCGGCTTCAGTGGAACAAACAGGCAATAGAAAGGCAGCAACAAGATAGGTGTATCTACAATAACGAACATTAGCGGAGTTGGCACACGTAGAAGGAGGACGAATAGAGACGACTATACGAGAGAGTTACCGAAGTCTTTACGAGTGCACGTTAGCAATATGGCTTCATCAGGCACTACATGAACTGGAGCAGGCGGGGCAGGAAGTTCTATCATCTGTTTCAACTGCGGCCAAGCAGGCCACATTGTGAAAGATTGGGCGGCAGGCAAAGGACAAGGTGCTTTTGCTAACAATATGAAGTACTGACAATTGAAAAAGGAGAATGAGGATAACGTAAACCGGGTAGTCAGGTGGGCGGACTGCAAAATGCAGAGGGAAATGCAGGAAGTTGAGAATAAGAAGGCAGAGGAGGAGAAGAGAAAGAAGCTGAACGAAGAAGGCAGCAATTGGAAGGCGCGATGAGAAGATTCGAAGGATGTTTGCTGGCATCGAGCGAAGAATGATGGAGGAATGCGACAGAAGTGACAGGAAGACAGAAGAGGCGGAGCTTCGAACGATAGCGGCAATATCAACGGATCTGCGTAACTTCAACACGGAGATAAGGACTGAAATCCAAACGACACTAGAGGTGAACTCCAAGGCGCCGAAACAGGACAGAGTACTACTTGCGAGCGGGCTGGATACTTACCTAATGGAGGAAGAAGTGATGACGAACGGTGGTTCGAAGGTACCATCGAAGAGAGCAAGAGGGAAGCGAACATCGAAGACCTTCACAACGCTGGGCGACTGGGAGTCAGAAGCAAAGGTCATGTCAAAGGCGGAGTATGAGAAAAGCTTGAGGAGGAAGGCATGCACGCTGATGAAGAGCGCCTCTGCCATAAAGGAGACCCCCGCTTCTTGCAGCAAAGGGAATATAGTGCGAAACATCCTAGATACTAGACCTAAGCTAATGGTGAAGGAATGGCGGGAAGTCAAGAAGTTATGTGAGGCAAGCAACATCACCTACATCTCTAAGGAGCAAGGCGTTCGTGAGCTATTGAATAGATCGGCGTGGGGCGATGACGATGAGCTTTTGGAGGAGACATGGGAGCGTGAAGACATTTAGGATTAATGGCGGTTTGTGCCCCCGATGAAGCTCATCTGGGCTTACATTGTCATTCTCTTCTCTTTGAGAGAGACAATTTGGGGGAACGCAGGAGTATCGAAATAGATCGGTGACCGAGAAAGCCTCTACGACTTGTACAATGTTGCTAGCATTGTTGGGCCATGTCTCGTGGGCGAGGAAGTTCCTAGACTTAGTACCACATAATTGGAAATGGTATGATTTTAAGCAGCCTGTAGTCTGTCTCCTTTTGCCATGGTGCAGGAAAACACACATTGGCAGGTCCATAAGAGGTGCTGCGGAAAGATGGTGGGAGGACGTTAGATGCACGAAATCAGGAACGGAGGGTAGAGCGCCACTACTTTACAAGTGGCTGAGAATGTTTAACTGGAGTAGATATGTCGTTATTCCTACTGCGGAAGTCAGTGGACTAGAGAACCTAGAGAAGACGCTCATCAAAAGATTTTCCCCGTCGCTTAACATGTTAAGCACGGGGCGGAAAGGAGCGCGAAGAAGAGGTCGGGAATAAGGGAAAGGCAAGCCCGGGCAGCCAGAGACAAGGGAAAGGATGTGGCAAAGCGAACACATATCATCGTATTTTAGAAGAGTGATAGTTCGCTCGGTAACACTATAGGCAGTCAGAGACAAGGGAAAGGATGTGGCAAAGCGAACACATATCTTCGTATTTCAGAAGAGTGATAGTTCGCTAGGTAACACTAGCTTACGGACGTGTCGAGACTCAGCCTATAGGGAGGGAAAGAAACAGATGTAGATTGTTAGTGAAAGTTTTAAGGTCTGGGGAGAAGACTGGTCCTTAGTAAAGAGATTGTTTGGTACCTCCACTGTCGTGGCACAGGTAGGAAAGATGACTCTATCCCATTTGAAAACCTGGTTCGAGGAGGGGGGTAGTTTCTGGATTGCCCCCATCGTCATCACACAAAACGCAAGAGACAGTGGGAAAGGTTACCTGTGGCAGCTCTTAGAGATGCCTTTCAAGCGGAAAGAATTGTCGCCTATGCCAGTTGATAAACTTATGCACCGTTCCAGCTGCGCTGGCTCCTTCAAGGAGGAGGAAAAGAGGAGAGTGATTTAGGATTTTTTGGGAAAGGTGGTGGGAAAGAGAACCTGTGTAAATATTCGGAAGCGGATCACAGTTCAGGTCACGTATAGGAATGAGGTGAGGAAAAGCGGCATTAGGATTGTCCTTATCACAAATATTGAGAGTTGCGGCCTGCACCCTGCAATCGCAGGGATCTTCAAAAGGAAGGCAAGGGTAGTCCGGAGAAGAAAGAGGAACGTAGCTGAGATTCTTTGTAACTACAAGCAACTGATTAAGAAGCCAGAACTACCGCTCGTATGCAAGCACTATGACCTACCCGTTGTTAGTGGCCACGTACTCACAAGGATAGCTGATGTCCCTAGATTGCCGACCTTGGCTCTCAACCGGAAGAACGTGGTCCGTCCCAAGCTCGAGACAACAAAGGAAGAAGTCAGCAGCAGCATACGACTTGCGCTCACAACGGTGCTCGGGAGCCGAATTGGCAAGCATCTGCCTAATCTCCTGACTGGTAGTTGTTTCTCATCGAAATGGAATGAACGCTGCGTTATGGACGATGGGTTGCTCTACGCCGTCAAAAGGCAGTTCAGGGACTTGTTAATTACGCAAGTCGACAGGAACGCGGGTGACTTGGTGCTGATGTGTCCATCCACGTACCAGCATGGCTTGAATAAAATGTTCGCCTGGAGCGTAGCTTATGACGAGGTCAGCAGCAGCGAATCAGAAACATTGAAGGAGATGAAGCGAGACTCTGAAAGCCGGGGCTTGCACAGGCTCGTGAACTGGAACTCAAAAGGGAGGATCGGTAATGCGTACGTGCTACCCAAGCACAAGGACCTTGAATAATGGCGGCCTATTACCCCAGCATGCAGTGAACCCATGATGACTGGCAGCCGATGGACTGCGAGGGCGCTCAACTACCTACTGGAAAAACTCCCCGGGGCAGAGCATTTCAACCTCACTGCAAGAGCCATGCGCAAGCAAAACTTCAAGAAAGAGGAGAAGAAGCTTTATATTTATGACGGAGAGATGATGACGATGTGAGGGGGATTTGACATTAAGGAAATGTTTACATCCCTTCCGCATGCTGCTATCATGGAGGTGCTATCCTGGCTGTTCGGAGAATGAGAAAAGAAGGGCTACTGGAAAATTACGGTATGCAAAAGGAGAAAGCAAGTCTCCCTCGGCGCGAAGGAAAGGCTACGTCTAGTTCCCCTTCAGCTATATTCGGAGTTTTGTAGCTTTCAAATTGCAGCACACCTACACTATGTGTAGAGGGAAGCTGCTGGGGCAAGTCATTGGAGTGCCAATGGGGAAGAACTCCAGTCCCAGAACTCCAGTCCCTTACTGGCTTGCCTACTGTGTGCGAAATATGAAGAAGGATTTCTGAAATC
>BFEA01000034.1:1263962-1283160 GCA_003427395.1 Chara braunii
GAGAGAGAGAGAGAGAGAGAGAGAGAGAGAGAGAGAGAGAGAGAGAGAGAGAGAGAGAGAGAGAGAGAGAGAGAGAGAGAGAGAGAGTTGCCTCCACCATGAATGCATCACCGGTCATAATGTTTTTGCAAGCGAAGCTGCAACAGGTCATCTAGTTTTCTATTATATTGTCCATCTATACTTTTTCGTTATGGATGATTTGTTATGATTTGTGGAGGAAATGAGAGAGAGAATTTGGGGTGCTTTAACAACACACATTCCGGTCTTGCTAGCTCTGTCTTGGGAGATTTGATCGGTTAGGATCAGGCTGGCACTAGTGAGCTACACTTTCTCTGTGGATGGATGTGTTTTGTTGGTTTGTTTTTTCATACATGGCCTAATTCTTTGCCCTGCTTTGTATCATGGGCTGTCTTGTTGATGAAGTAATGTCTGTTGGCGGCCAGTTTGGGGTTTTGCCACAATATCTCTGCGAGGAGGCCCAGAGAGTGTTTGCTGTGGGTGTCATTCCTGCGGGCTGCTCTTTCGGAGCACATGGAAGAACGGGGTGCCTTCCAGGGTGTTTTAAGAAGTAGCGCTCCTGGTGTTGCATGGAGATCTTGTGGGATTTGGCGTAGTTCTCACAGTGGCCTCGCTGTAGCACTAGGGCATCATCCAATTCTGCAGTTTGCGCGGCAGGGGGAGGTTCATGGCACTCTTGGTGTTGCTTCCAGATCCTGGAGTGTTTGTCCTATTTGTGGTGGTGTTGTAGGCCATCTCAGAGGGCTCTTCATTTTTTTTAGACCATTGGCATGTGTGTTCAGTGCTTTTTTGTTATTGGAGACTTTTGTGTTATGCTGTTGGGTTTGTTTAACCAAGTTTGTGGTTTTGTGGGCTGATGCGGAGGACTCTCCAAATTTTTTCGGACCTATGGTGGATGGGGTCGGTGCTTTCTTGTTGGTGGAGTCCTCTGCCTTAGCTAAATTGCCTTTTGCCCTCCATATGGATTATGAAATAAATATATCATGTATGTATATATCGTCTATGTGCAAGTGTGCCGCTTCGGCGGCAGACGGGTGTATGGGCACTTGGCGATGAACCACACAAATGTGGCCAACCTTGCATTTTCTATTGTATTGTTGATCTATACTTTTTCGTTATGGATGGTTTGTTACGATTTGCGGAGGAAATGAGAGAGAATTTGGGGTGCTTTAACAACACACATAGACACAGAGGCAGAACAGTCGAACTGACACGCAGGCATCAAACATATTATCCGAGTGACGGACGGATTGGCAAGCAGACAGACAGACAGAAAGAGAGACGGACACACGGGCAGACAGACAGACAGACAGACAGACAAACATACAGACACAGGCAGGCAGACTGTCTGGCAAACAGGCAGACAGGCAGAGATTTAGACAGACAGACAGACAGACAGACAGACAGACATGTACACTTTCAAGGGGAGAGATAGACAAGGGGGGAGACACAAACAGACGGGCACAAACAAAAATGAACAGAGAGATAATGTGGGGGGTTTTACAGGTGCTGCCGATTTATACACGGTATGTAGGTATGCCATGCAGCAAGTTGCTCCTCTGTGAGTCAGTTACTAGCATGTGCGAATGAGTCGGATGTAGAATTGTGGATTCTTGTAAGCAGGCTAGAGTGTATGTTGCAAGAAGAGAGTTGGGACTTGCAGGCTTGCAGCTGAATAGATGCATCTCCATGTTGTTTGGACTCTATTTGGACTTGCGACGTCATGCTGTTTAGATGTATGTTGCAGGTCCATGCTGGACTTGCGGCTGCCACCAGATGCAGAAACATCTGATGTGGGGTTAATGATTCCTGTACATGTTCTTCCATTGAGTTTGCCAACATAATTCTGTGAAGGCCGCTTGCAGGCTGGGTTTGCATGTTGTGCCCATGTGGAGCATGTAGTTTGGTGTCACCTTTGAAGTGATGATTGATGAAATGTGGAATCGTTTCTTTGCTGCTATTTTGCTTCCAGAGAGGTCACCAACCTGCGGGACGACGACAAACATCTAACAGTGAAGGTATGCCGCCTTACATTCACAACTGTTGAGGATGACTGGTGTGTAGCTGTTGATTAGCCATCAATCACTGTAATACTGTAATTTCAGGGGACTTCTTTTCTTCTGTTTTCAACCAGAGGTGGTGGAAATCTCTTGCTGATGCTCTCTCTCCCTCGCTATGTCTTTGTCTGTCTGTCTGTTTGTCCTTCCCCCCCTTGTCTCCCTCCCTCTCTTTCAAACAGTTGTGCGCATATGGAAGGTTCCGCAGAATATTGAGAGCTATTGTCAGAGTTGAGTCGGTGTAATTCTCATGTTGATGTTCTTGATGAAGAGGGTCATGTATCTCTTAAAATGGCTCTCAACGTTTCATAAACCACCACCTGCTAAAGGTTTGCAGGGTCTTGATGAAAAACCCATTGGTACGGCGGAATCCCTTCCACGATTGTGAATGTGGTCGGTGATGTAGCTAGGCATGATTGATGAATGGTGTTAAGGTTGATGCAGTACTTTGCCCAATCAACTCCAGCTCAACTGTTGTGCTTCTTATTTGTTGTTCTTCGGGAGCGCTGCTCTACCAGCTTTGGCATCTTCCACATGACGTTGACGCCCTTGCTTGCTTCAATTTTAATCAGCTCCGTTTGTTAAATGTTTGCCAAGGGTATTCCCGATGTAATGACCAGCACCTTCTCACATCTTGTCCTTATCACTGTTGTGCTCGACCATCTTCGCTATTCGCTTCTTGCTTCAAAGGTAGCCTTGAAAGTTTCGCCAATTTTTTTTTGACTAAATAAAACAAAACCCACAAAACTAAAAGCTACTAGAATTTTTTCATTATAAAGTAAAATTTGTTTTGGTTTGAAGTCTTTTGATGTATTTAGCGGTATCCGCAAAGACAGTCAAAATCAAAGTTCACAACAAAAAGCTAGTAAACACCAGAAAAATGGGTATCAGCCCTCTTACAGCAACAAGCTCTCAACTTTGTGCTTTCCTGCTGATCTGTCTGCTTTCCCTACAGGGTGGGAAAGGATGGAGAGAGAGAGAGAGAGAGAGAGAGAGAGAGATCTGAATTCCGGTTCAGCTGTGCGGGGGTCTCATTCTTGTTCTTCAAGCTCAGTCCGGCAGACTCGAGAGACGGTCTGAGAGGGATGAGAAGGAAAACGGCACGCTGACAGTCTATCCTTCAGTAATGGAGTAATCAATGCTGTTACTCCTGTTCAGGGGTCCCTTGGCCGAATGAAAGGAAGCATGAGCGTGTACTTACTGTAAATTATGACTTGCCGGGGGAATTGGAACCGGACTGACGCTCCCCCAGAATGGATATGTATCCAGGAGCATAAGGCCCTGTTTAATTGGAAAGAAAAAAGAAAAGAAGTTATGGGGCTTTGATATTTCTACATTCTCTTGTCGGAGCATGTTATGGAGGGGGATGGCCTTGCCGGAGTGATGTCCATTGGGTCCTCAGACAGGGCTAGAATGAACCAATAGCCCCTCAGAGAGCTATTTCATGCCTGAGTCAGAGGTCAGACATGCTGGAAAGCCAATGTCAATCCTATGGGGAAGGGTGTGAACAGAGCACAGCCGAAGACTCAATCAATGTACAGATCCATGGAATAGATACATGATGCATCGAGGCGACAGTGCAGATTGAAAATTAACTTGCACACTAGCAGGAGGGACATTCATAGACAAGGCCTAGGCTTCAACCGCGCACAGTCGAAAGGAAGCAAAAGAAGGAGAAGAATAAGAAAAAGAAGATGACAACGAAGAAGAAGAAGAAGAAGTGAGGAGGAAGAATACGAACTCAAAATATGGCAATCCCGATAAATAATCTCTCCTTTGAATAACCTCCAGTCTGGGAGAACACCCTTCCCAAAGAATCAAAACCAAACCTCTCTGTATCTCTATCAAGGAGGAGGAGGAGGAGGAGGAGGAGAAGGAGAAGAAGAAGATCTCAACTCGGTCTCTCTTTCTCTCTCCCTTGAACTAACTAGGGAAGGCGGCACCTTGAGCTGCTGATGTCACACAGGTAATCAGTCTCAGTCCAGCCCCCTTGGGGAGCTCCAGGTCTGGTGTCAGCAGGTAAGCATCGTCCTCTGTTACTGCAGACCTCAAATTGCCCTGCACTCCAGCATTCAACTGCTTGGTCACCTCTCGAGCTACTCCAGCAGCCTATTGCCTACCAAGTTGAACTACTAAAATTCTGTGCGCTGTGGTCTCGCCCAGCTTGTCGGAATGGTGCTGGACCGGCTACCCACCTGCCACCTGCGGAACTGTCCAGATCTACTAGCAATCTATGGTTCAGAATGGAGGCTGACAGAGTGCCTCTTGGTCTGGGTCTGGAATGCTGGTCCAGACTACACACTGACTCAGCAGTGTGCCCTGGACGAGGTCCAAAACCTGCAGGTGTACACCAACAGTCCTGTCTGCCAAGCATCACCATGAAGGGAACACACGGCTAAACTAGCTGTAGTCGTAATGTGGATGAAATCCTTCACCACTACTACCCCAATGAACGGACGAATATGACCTCTGATGAACAGACACATCAGGACAAAATGGGTGCCTGTTATATGGGCAAAGTATAAAAACACAACCTCTAGACCAAGGTCCCCTTCCTCGTCAATCCACCCCCATCGTCATCCCTCACTGACTCCTCTCATTATCCAACACAAGTCAGACCCGCTGGGGAGAGGCGGGGATGAGATAATCCGACAAAGGCGGGCAATGTCATGCAGGGAGGGCGGCCGTGGGCAGGCGGAACAGTGGACAGGGTTGAAAGCAAACCAAGGGTCTATCTCAAGTATTCATCACACAGCCAGATAAAAAAAAAGAAGAAAGAAAAGACCAAAAAATGCGAAACATTATGGTGGTGTATCTTCCACTTGCACATTTGGTGAGTAGTGGAGCCAGGCCTCAGGCCGTTGTGAAGGAACACGTCCCCGTCGCTCCTCCACTCCAGTAGGTTGACCCTGAGAGGAGGGGGCGGAAGCCACAGACGGCCAGATTGCGAAGCCGTGCTAGTGGGGAGCGTGTAGGATGGCAGGGAGGGCAGGCAGACAAAGGAAAGACCAAAAATATGGTGGTGTATCATCCCATGTTCCAGCGAAAGATTCATTCTCGAGGAAGGCGAAATTGAGGGACAGCGCTTCCTGGGCAAGGACGCGGACATCAAGGGCCCCTCATGGACAAATGACAAAAAAAAACAGCAGTGTATATATACTTCCAATGTTCTAGTAGAAGATTCATTCTGATTTTGCATCTTTGGAGAGTAGTGGAGCGAGGCCCACAGTAGTGACAGTACCATTCAATTTTTTTTTGTCTTTTGTTCGTGTCGGGATGAGTTAGAGTGAGGACCTCGTTGCACTACTCTCGACACCCTGAATTTACCCATGTTGTACCAAAAGATTCATTCTCAAACATGAGTAGATTCAGGGCGTAGCTCCACGTATTCTTTCTTGTCTTTTGTGCATGTTGAGAGCCCTGGAGTGAGGCTCGGGTCCCGCTACCCAAGAAGTGTTCAAAATGGGAACAAATTCTCCTCTAGAACATGGACAGATACACCGCCATATGTTCCGCAAAAACGCCAGAGTAGAAATCAGCAAAAGAAACGGCGCCGTGTGTGGTTCGAACGGGCGCCACAGAATCACGGGAAAAAAAACTTGCGCCGCCATGCAAGATACTTCCCGAAGAGGACAAAAAAGAACCGAATCTACTGAAAATAGAATCACGAAAGTGCAGTGTTGCTGATACCGATACGGCAAAAGGAAAGAAAATGGGAGGTAGGGCTATCACTGGTGGGGGGGAATCGGCAAGGGGGGGTGACCCTGCAGGGGTGGACCTCCTTTTGGGCAGATCCATGTAACAGACGTGCAGCAGATGCGGGGGAGATTCTGAAAATGCAACTGACCGATCACAAGCCATGCTTACCATCACGACTGGCCCCCCCAAAACGGCCCAGATTGATGCATTCATTCGTTTTGACCCAACCAAGGAAGCGGGTTTGCAATGGCTCACACACAGCCAACTGCTTGACCTTCCAACAGCCAGGATCAGGTCAAACGAAACCTGGACGTAAACAACGCGCAGAAGAGCCTCTGCGCCCTTCTTCGAAACGGTCTATTGGCGGGAACGAAGGGTTGGAACTGGGAGCAGCAACAGTGGGAACGGCTCTAACAATTTTCTATCACAGATAAGTCTGAATGGATCCATTGAACGCAGTATACGGTAAAGACAAGATCTGGAATCAATGCCAAAGGGCAGCGGACCTGGACCTACGGTCCCTCAACGTGAACGGATTAGCCACAGTAAAATACGAGAAACAGCAAGCAATTTGGGACCTGACTAGGGGAGTGGGGGGTAGGAATTGGCCGGACGTCATTTGTGTTCAGGAGACCCACCTAATGGACTCCCTAGAACACAACAGAATACACAAGTTGGTCTGGCCGTACAGAGCTTTTAGAGCACATGCCCCAAAGCCGGGTAGCGCGGGGGTCGCCATTTGGCTCCCTCCGGAGTCTCGGGCAGACCCCATCCACTGGGCTGCAGACGAAGTAGCAGGAAGATGGGTCTCAATCCTTGCTAAACTAGAGCAAGATGTGGTGTGCATCATCTGTATATACGCCCCTAATGGGGTGGGGGAAAGGAAGGCCTTTTTCGAGACACTTAAATCGCAGATCCCGACCGGAGTCCCGGTCAGCCCCGGACCGATGGATGGACCGATGGTGAACACCCTCCCCCGCCCCTCCCTATATCGAGGAAGATGAGAGGATGATCCAAGACCTATGCCTATCAATGAAACTTTTCGACACCTTCCGGAAACTCCATCCTGACACGAAATATTACTCCTGTCTCTGGAAGGAAGGAACAGTGTGGGGGGGAAGAACTCAGGTCATACTCCAATCTAGATTAGGTAGTTTAAGTGTTGATGGTGAGCTCTACGTGGTGAGGAGGTGGAGGCTACATACCTGTGCCTTCAGTAACCATGGACGACTACCCAATGTTCGCTATGTTGACCCTGTCCGTGCTATGGGGTCCACTCCTCCGATTCCCCTTTCCTTTAGGATTCCACCGCGCATGTGGCATGAGTGTGACCATGAGGTCTGGTGGGACCGCACAACCATATACAGCTGACCCACAAGCAGAAATTGACAGGAAGTCGGCTAAGAAAAAAAAGAGGAGGGTAAGAAGAGAAAGGAGGAAAAAAAATAAAAGAAATTGGAGAAGGAGAAAGAAAACATGGAGAAAGAGATGAAGAAGAGAGAAAAAGAATTGAAGAACGAGCTAGAAGTTGAACAAGAAGAGGAAGAAGGAGGAGGAGGATTGGTGAGGAGACGAGCCCAACCAGGAGGAGAGGAGGTGGCGGAGAGTAGCGATGTTGCGCAGTTGAGACTCTAGCAAGTTGAGGACTTGGGGCCTCGCTGCACTACTCTCGAAATGCACAAAAGACAAAATTCATGGTGGTGTATCTTTCCATCTTCTAGCAGAAGATTCACTCTCGTTTGGACTATTTCGAGAGTAGTGCAGCGAGGCCCTTGGACTCGGTGGAGAAATTTGGGTACCGGACAGAGCTTCCGGAAGAAACTGATGAAGTGAAGGATCGTTTTGTAGCGAAATTGGCAGCAACAAAGAATCAAGAGGAAAGGAAGTTGCTGATTGAGGAGAAAAAGGGCGAACGGAATCAAAAGTTGCTGGCTGCAAGGAGGAAAGAATTCGAGGAGAAGAAAAAATTGAAGGAGGAAGGGGAGAGACTTCAGACGTTGCTGAAAGAGCAGAAAGGGGGTAATCAAGTAGAAACCGAGGAACATTGGAACCTTCTGATCGACACTTTGTTGCACACCACCCAGGAGCTCTCTGCACTTCGACAAACCATTGGAAAGGTAGAACAACACCAGGAGTTAAAGGGCATCTGGAATAACTACCTTAGTGCGTCATCCAGCCAAGTGGACCATAGGGTCCTACGATATGCACACCAATTAAAGGATATATCTTCACTCAGAAACTGACTAACACCATCACTACAGTTAAGATAGGTGGCGGTGGTGGCGGCGGAGGTGGAGATGGTGGGGATGATGGGGATGGCGACAAGAAAGGAAAGGGTCCCGAAAAGGATTATGGAAGGAAGGAGATAAGTATGAGGGACGAGAACGAAGGGGACGAGAACGAAGGGAGAATATGAAGGTCAAACTCTCTTGGACATACACTGGAAAGGAGGAGAGCATTTTTCATTGGGAGGCGGCGATGGACACGTACCTATACGCGTTGTTGATTCTGTATTGGGATCTTGTACTTATGGCGAGTCATGTGTAGGGGGAGATGCAGCAAGCTTCGCAATTTCGTTGGTGAAGGAGGCAGGTTGTACCTCGATGGTGAAATACTCACAACGCACTAAGATAGAGGGTTTTTCCAGAGCCTTGAAAAACCGGTTCGAAGATAAGAACTTAGCCCGCCATACACTGGAAAGAAGGAGGAGAGCATTTTTCATTGGGAGGCGGCGATGGACACGTACCTATACGCGTTGTTGATTCTGTATTGGGATCTTGTACTTATGGCGAGTTCATGTCTAGGGGGAGATGCAGCAAGCTTCGCAATTTCGTTGGTGAAGGAGGCAGGTTGTACCTCGATGGTGAAATACTCACAACGCTCTAAGATAGAGGGCTTTTCCAGAGCCTTGAAAAACCGGTTCGAAGATAAGAACTTAGCCCGCCATACCGAGTCCCTCATCCCCAACATTAGTGATCGCAAGTGGAAAAGTGTGTTGGCACTTAAGACCACTATGGACGAGCTGCTGCAATGTCCGGAACACGGACCAACCCACACTCAGATCGTGAAGAATTTCGCTAGAGCGGTTCCTGAACCCCTTAAGACTCAGTTATATCCCCGTACTAAAGAAGGGGGGATGACTTACAAAAAGTTTAGCAAGGCCGCTGTAGACCATGTCGGCTTCCTGCAAGAGGCTAACTATTGCCACTACAAAAGGGATCTGCAAGTCGGTAAGAGGTGGAAGAATCGAACCATATCTGATAGTATGGAGGGGGAGGATAATTTGCTGGTCACCTTCGAGGAAGGAGGTGTAGAGTCGTTACCATACGACCAAATAGATTATGGTATAGAAGAAGTGAATAACAACCAAGTAGCCCGGGGAGGGGACTATGCGCCAGTTGCAGCCCGTGGGGGAGGGTTAAAGGTAGAGGCCGAGGTCGAGGACGAGGACCCGCTGCCCAGAGGGGTGGCGGCGAAGGTATCTACTACGTGGGAGGTAGGGGTTATGGTCCTCGCAAGGTGGTAGAGGTAGAGGTAGGACTTGGCAGTCGTACCCAGAGCATCTGGGAATAGCTGAAGGCAAACCTTGGGTGGAGATGGGAATGGACAAAAAGGTATGGGATGATCGTTGCAAGGCCAGACAATGTTTCAAGCGGGGTGACCCTGACCACATTGTTCCTTTTTGTCCCGAACATCGTTAGTAGATTCGATACCCAAAAGGAAACAACCAGCAGAGGTTGTAGTCGCCTCTACGGGGACTTCGGATTTGGAAAGAGAGAGAGAAGTTCGCGCTGAGAAAGCACCCTTCTGTTCGAAGATCCCGATGGCAGAGACCGTTTTAGGCCCCCACCTAGCTAGTTGTCCAGAGGTTGCTTGTGCTAGGACCTCTCTAGGTGGTTCCCTCGCAATCGTTGGTGATGAACTCCCGATGGCAGAAACTGTTGTAGGCCCCCACCTAGCTAGCTGTCCAGAGGTTGTTTGTGCTAGGACCTCTTTAGGTGGTTCCCTCGCAACCGTTGGTGATGAACTGATCGCTTGGGCCGAAATGAAGAAGAAGTCGAAGGGGCAGCTAATAATAGCAGATGTAGAAGTGCAAAGAGAAAGGATAGGCGTGTTAGTAGACAGTGGGTCGATGCGCAATTATATTAGTAGAAGAGGGTTGCGGAAGATGCATCTAGGAATGAAGGTGAAAAAGCTCGATGAGCCGGTGATTAGTAAATTGGACAATAGTAGAGGGATGATAGTATGCGAGTATGTTAAAGAGGTCAAGGCAGGGGGCAAAGTAGAGAAGGTTCTGCACTCCCTGACAAGTGGAGTATAACCTTCCTTTTGACATGATAGTAGGAACAGATTGGGGCAATGCCCTGTATGCTGACATTAAGATGGGCGAGCACGAGTGCTGGCTGCCTAATCCCACAGGTGGGAAAAAGAAGCTGCGTTTGTTTCACGCATCCAGCGTAGAAAGTAGTTTGTCCCTTTCTTGTATGAGTGCGCCCGCGGACACGTGGTCAAGACTGACCTCGCCGAACAAGTGCTTGTTTCCTATGTGAGTCCAGTTAATGAAGGAAAAAGGGAAGAAGTGCCCTTACCGCCCAAAGTGAAAAGTTTGTTAGACGAGTTTGCTGATGTGGGAGATGCCCCAAGTGGAGTTGTGGAAAGGGAGACCAAGCACCAGATAGACATAGAACCCGGTAGCCAGATTCCCAAGGGCCCCATCGATCGTATGTCTCTCAAGGAGCTCGATGAATTAAGTAGATAGTTGGATGAGTTGATAGAGAAAGATGGATTAAGCCATATGGTGCACCGGTCTTGCTCGTGCCAAAGAAAAAAGACGATCTGCGTATGTGTATAGACTCAGGGACTAAATGCGATTACCATTAAGAATGCAAAGCCATTACCGCGGATAGACGACCTTCTAGATAGAGTGGAGGGTTGCAATTTTTTCTCGAAGATAGACTTGAAGTCAAGTTACCATCAGATCTAGGTGTTGCCCGAGGATCAACACAAGACAACCTTTATAACTCGATATGGCCACTATGAGTTTGTGGTCATGCTGTTTGGGTTGACTAAAGCTCCTGCTACCTTCCAGCGATGCATGAATGAAATCTTCCGCGATTGGTTATAGAAATTTGTTGTTGTATATTTGGATGACATTCTGATCTTTAGCAAGTCGTTAGAGGAACACCAACAACACTTACGTTTAGTGTTAAGTAAGTTGCGGGACACACAATTTAAGTTGAACCTAAAGAAGTGTGAATGGGCCAGGCATCAGGTTTTGTACTTGGGACATGTGTTAGGTGGAAATGGAATTAAGACGGAAGTCGCCAAGATGGCAGCATTAGAGATTGGCCGACACCGCGCCCTTTGACGGAACTACGACAGGTCCTTGGTCTGGCCAACTATTACCGCAAGTTCGTACATGACTTTACTGTAATAGCTTCTCCATTGTGTAGGCTGTTGAGGAAAGAGACAGTCTGGAAATGGGATAAAGACCGCGCTTCAGCCTTTGAGCGTCTAAAAAAATGCTTGATAGAGTACCCGGTTTTGAAGATCACTGATCCGTCCTTGCCGTTTATCGTTACCACTGACGCTATTCAATACGGGATAGGTGTTGTACTCCAACAGAAGGATGGAAATTGGTACAAACCTGTTGAGTTCATGTTCTATAGACTACCTAGTGAGAAGGTCGTCGCTTCTACGTATGAGAGTGTTGTTTGCTCTTAGAGAAGCCTTGAATCATTGGCGGCACTACCTCCTAGGTCGACATTTCAAAGTATATTCAAACCATGAGACACTTCGCTGGCTGAAAACCCAAGCTAGAATGAAGTTGACAAGGTGGGTTGGGGAGATTGATTAGTTTGATTTCGAACTGAGCCAATCAAAGGGAAGTATAAAGTTGTCGCTGATGCGCTAAGTAGGTGAGCAGATTTCTTCGGTGCCATCACTAGTAACTTGGATGTGGGCGCTGAATTACAAGAGAAGATTAAGTCCGCCTACACTAGTTATCCAGTCTATAGTCAGTTGATTGGCAAGGTGCAGACAACACCACACGAAGTTCCGGATTATAGAGTGACCCAGGGACTGTTGTTTGAGAAGACGGATATGCACGACAGATTGTGGATCCCAAACAATGAAGAGATTCGCAGTCTGATCCTAGGGGAATGCCACGATACCGAGGGACATTTTGGCTGGAGGAAGACGTATGCTAACCTCCTACGTTCCTACACGTGGACTGGTATGAAACATGACTGTATAGCTTATGTGCAGGGCTGCAAAGTTTGTCAGCGGAACAAGAGTTCCACACAGCCTCCCCTTGGTTTACTTGGACCGCTGCCTATACCATCAGGTCCTGGAGACTCCGTGTCTATAGACTTTATGGACACTAAGGTAAAGAGTAGAAACGGAAAGAGTCAAGTTATGGTGATAGTGGACAGATTTAGCAAGTTTGCTGTTTTGGTACCACTCCCTGCGGAAGCTAGAACGGACCTAGTGATTCGGGAATTTTTCAATCATTGGGTAAAGGACTACGGGCATCCCTTGACTATCGTGAGTGATAGGGATACAAGGTTCACGGGCGAGCACTGGCAACAGCTTATGAGTGTGTATGGGTCCAAACTGACTATGTCTTCAGGTAGACACCCTGAAACAAATGGACAGACCGAGCAGATGAACAAAGTGCTGCAACAAGTGTTGCGCATGTACATCCGACCAGATGAGATAGACTGGGATGAACATCTAGCTAAGGTCGCTAGTGCCTATAACAATTCTGTGCATTTGGCTTCAGCACGAACGCCCATGGAACTACATTTAGGTTGGCGCCCACGTAGGCCAATTGATTGTCTTAACCCTGATCAAGTGCAAAGACTTCCACCAGGGACTAGAGTTTGCTGTGCAGTATCAAAAGGACAGAGAAAAAGTAAGAGAAAACATAGCGAAAGCACAGCATCAGATGATAGAGCAGGCCAATAAGCACCGCAGACCATCACAGTTTGCTGTAGGGGATTTGGTCTGGATTATTGTATTTTGTGTAGTGAAATAACCATGATTCTAAAAAACGATTTGTATTACTTAATTGCAAATTTTTCAGTAGTTTTGGAGTTCTTCTAGCAAGCCTTTTTCTATGAATCGATGAAAACTTTCTAACTGAATTCTTATAAAATCAGGCAGTATTAAGATATCAGTATTTTTTTCGAATTTTATTATAGTTTTCGAACTTTTTTTGCTCGTACCATGAGAAATAACCGTAATCATTATATTATTTTATTTATTTTTCTTGTTATTGAATAAATACATTTTAAATCTTATTAATAATAAATAGAGATATTGATAATTCAAGAAAATAAAATTAGTATGAAATAGCAAAATATTCTTCTAATGTAATATATCATATTCACTAATACTGTATCAATAGTATTATATATTGATATTGATATTATATAATAGATATTATCTAAATATGATAATGATATGAATATATATTGTATAAATAAACTTATTCTTTGATTTTATAGAAAAAAAGAAGGCGAACGTAGCCAAGTGGTCAAGGCAGTGGATTGTGGCTTCACGATACGCGGGTTCAATCCCCGTCGTTCGCCCATATTTAGTGATGAATTTTTCTATCTACAATAATCAATTTGAATATACTGATTTAGAATCAATATATTCAATATATATTTAGAATCAATATATTCAATATATATAATCTGTAATAATTTACAAGAAAATTATCAAATAAATAGATATAATACAAATTCTGTTTATTTGTATTTCCTATTTTGGTATATTTATTATTTATATTTATTATTATTCTTTATTTCTTGCAATTTTCCTATTTTTTCTAAGTTGAATTCTATCAAATAATAATAATTATTCTATTGATGATTGTATTTGAGTAAATTCATTTATATATTTTTATATTTGATATTCTTTTATATTTGATATATTTTTATTAATTAATATTATTGATATATGCATATATGACATATATATGAATAATATTTATACATATATATCGTATAGACAAAATCGAATATATAATTTTCACAAGATAGATCATGAATTAGAATCTATTCTTTTTTAGTTTATTAAATACAATAGAAAATGGAATAAGATTCATTCAAATAAGATTAGTTAAATCTTATTAACTATTTGATTTACCCGCACCTTCCAGTACGGCTACCTTGTTACGACTTCACTCCAGTCACTAGCCCTGCCTTCGGCATCCCCCTCCTTAAGTAATTTAAGGTTAGGGTAACGACTTCGGGCACACTCAATGGCTGATTTCCGTCCAGCCTGAGGGAACCTTTGCACGCCTCCGTTACCCTTTGGGAGGCCTACGCCCCATAGAAACTGTCTACCTGAGACTTTTCCTTAGCCGGAAACGACATAAGGTTAGAATTCTAGCTTCTCAAGAGTGGTATCTAAAGAATTTCTTCTAGAGGAGAATGTCTCGCATAAATTATTGCCTGCGTATAGGGGACCATGGCAGATTCTTAACATGATTGGTGATGTGGATGATCCTTCCTATGTTGTCGAGATTCCTCCGCATTTGCGCACTTACCCAGTGTTTCATGCTTCCAAGTTACTCCCTTGTGTCACAATGAGCTATTTCCCAGATGATAGAGCAGGCCAATAAGCACCGCCGACCATCGCAGTTTGCTGTAGGGGATTTGGTCTGGGTTAAGTCTAAAGAGTTTCTTCTAGAGTAGAAAGTCTCACAGAAGTTATTGTCTGCGTATAGGGGACCGTGGCAGGTTCTCGATATGATTGGTGATGTGGATGGTCCTTCCTATGTTGTTGACATTCCCCCACATTTGCACACTTACCCGGTGTTTCATGCTTCCAAGTTACTCCCATGTGTCAGCAATGAGCTATTTCCGACTCGCAGATCTATGATTCCTCCTGATATGGATGGAAAGTATGATGTCGACTGCATTGTTGCTGAGGATGTCTATAGATCCGGATGCAGGGGTAGGCCCTAGCGGCAGTATGAAGTCAGATTGGCTTATCAAGAGCCTTCTGAAGATCGCTGGTTTACGAGGAATCAACATAGTTGATAGATAAAGATTGTAACTTTCTTGGAGGACCTCGAAGTTAGGCCAGCGAGAGTGAAAAGCATTCCACGATGCAGGCCCCAAATTCGAATTTCAGGGTCAAGGTCTCAAGCCAAGGGAGGCCAAGTTGGCGAGTTCAGAATGGTCACAGTCGGGTACCTTTAGGAGTCGAGTCTAAGAGGCACCTGGTAAACAGTCACATCCCAAAGGCAAAAGTTGCATTCTGTAAGCAAAAGTCACGTCTTATATTGAAAAGTCTTATTGAAAAGTCATGTCCCACAGGCAAAGGACACTTCACAAGGCAAAAGTCGTGTCCCATAGGCAAGAGTCACATCCCACAGTCAAAAGTCATGTTCCACAGATGAAAAGTCGTGACTCACAGACTCTAGCAGCAGCACAGCAATGAAAATCGGGAAAAGTACCAGGCCTTGACATTCTGAAGCAAGCAGGCCGTGGGCATGTGGTACCGGGTCCAAATCAAGCCAAAGGAAGCAGAGGCTGGGACAAGTTGAGGCTCAGTCCAAGTCAATATAAGGACTGGCCATCCACATTTCCGGGAGATTGCTCATTTGTGAGAAGTGTGGAAGTGCTGGTGAAGTGCTTGTGCGCTATCTGCGGGTAACATGCGGGCAACAGCCCTGCTGAGCAGCGCTGCACTGAGAGGGAAGGTGGACATAGCCGCATAAGTTAGTAGGGATAGAGCTGAGTAGCAGTGGATGTATTCAGAGTCAAGATTCTCAAGTAGAGAGAGAGGGGGGGAGAGAGAGAGAGAGAGAGAGAGAGAGAGAGAGAGAGAGAGAGAGAGAGAGAGAGAGAGAGAGCATGGATGAACAAGGCTAGGAGGGACAGAGAGAAAGAAAGAGAGAGTGAGCCAGGGAGAGAAGAGAGTCACCTACCTTAGATGAGGATGCTGGTATTGGGTTGCTCTGCGCTGTTGAGCTCTTGGTGACTGGATCTCCGAAACTGTTTAATGTGATAATTTGTTGGAATTTCTAAGCTGCGCGTATCTGGACTTTGCAGTTCTGGACTCCAGTGTGGATTTCGTGTGATCTCTCAATGTGTGTGTGCGTGCTCAAGGTGTCGAGCAGTGAGGCTCAACGCAATTCATTTTTTATCTTAAAATTAGCAAGGAATTTTCAGGTGGCCCTCAGTGAATCCTTTTTCGTATTGCAATTTTAGTATTATTTTACAACAACATATTTTTTTGGGGGAATTTTTTTTTAATTAGTTTTTCTATTTTTTTGAACTGTGCGCTGGGAACGCCCGGGACCCTGCCCGGACCCTGCCCGGCCTGGGCTTCCCAGGAGGGTACCCGGGCGACCCTCCCCCAGCAGGGCGTCCTGGGGACCAGCACTGAAACGGACACCATTCTGTGAGTAAAGTGTAAGCATGCACAAAAAAAAAAAAAAAAAAATGTTCATATTCAATAGGAGGAAGAGAAGGGGAAGAAGAACTGTCGCTGGGAAAGTGATTTGCTTCTGTGGCCATGGGAAATCGGGGTCAAAAACCATACAGCCTTGTCTGGGCAGGTATTTATTGTCTGTGATCTGTTTTTTTCTTTTTTTTCATTTTCAAACTTATTGCCTCCCACCTCACCTGCAACCGCGGTTCCCCTTTCCTTTCTGAGATTCTGAGAACGACTTTTCTTTCGTTTTTGAAAAATATACTGAGAATGGCTTGACGTTGTTGGTGTTTGCAAAACTGTTACTTGCATGAGCAGTTGAAGTAGTTTCATCAACAGCAGCAGCGTTTGCTCGTCTGCAACGGCCTTCAACAACAGTGGCCACCATTGACCTGGATTCAATCTCTTCTGCACCAATCGATTTGACAACCCCGGACAACAATGGTGCAGTTGATGACTGTGTTGTTTTGTCAGAAATCCCTGAAAACATGGTACGCACACCTTGCCTCTTCTTCCCCATTGCCCCCTCACTATTTCCCTTGTATGGGAAACATGCACAAATGTCCGCAATGTTTTGATGGTTGGACTGATATTCCCTCTTCGGTACCATTCATAACTCCCCCGTGATGCAACCCTGCACTGAATTCAACCAGCAAACTGGCTCTTTCACTGATGCACCTCAGTCAGCCATTGCGGCATGACCAAATTTTTGATGGTGCCCTGACCAACCCATCCTGAATGTTGGCATCCCTTGCAGAGCTTGTTCTAAGTTTCATATCCTTTTAGACTCATGCTGCACTATGCTTACACAGCACATGAGGCGGGCATGTCTGTGTGTGTGTGTGCGCGCACGTGATAGACTCGTGGATGTGGGGCAGCCCGCGCTCAACTTCATCAACGTGGCGAGCCTTGTATGTGGGAGGCACAGTAAAGGGGGAGCTAAAAGAAGAATGATCAAAAGGATGGTCACCTGTGCTCTTCATGTTTTTGTCGCAACTGCGGTCTTTGAGCTCGTAGATACGTTTGCGGTATCATGGCACCTGTGCTTTTTGCAAGGAACATGAGTATGGACGAAGCACAGAAATCCAGAATGCAAAAATCACACTGAAGTCCAAGTATTCAAAGCCAAAGCAGATAGCACATGGAACCGAGTAACCATCCAATTGAGAATGATACAGAAGAATCGTGAGTCAATGTCCATGCCCAACAGGGCAACACCAACAGCATAACCCAAATGTAGCTCTCTCTTGTGAATGGCGCCAGGCGCCCTATCTACTCTACAGCCCATCCTACAACCACAGCAATGAACAGCAAACAGACAACTTGACTACCAGCGAGTGATGATGTCAACACCAATGCCGACCTCCACCTTCACCAGGTACGTGTCCTCTTCCCCACACTCTCCCTTGTTACCCACACAGTGCCCAGATTCAGATAGTGGGCCGATTTTCCCTTTGGCATTTTCGGCCTCTCTACCCAGCATGCATTGTCGGCCTCACGTTCGAGTGCCCAGGGCCTAACTAACTCGGAGGCCCTGGGCTTTCAGCATTTGCTGAAATCCGAGACTCGGTGCACACCAACCAACTGGCGTGCTGCAACTGTATGAACCCCACTTCGTGAAATGTTGGCACAGAGGGCTCTTGTTGATTTGCTGGCCCGCCTTCACTTAGGGTGGGCACGAGGCTTGCTGGGGCCTTAGCCCAGAACATGCACATCATGGCAAGGCCCCTACTTGAGGGCTCAATCCTCACATTTTGTTCATCTATTAATACTGAGGGAAGCGAAGAAGGCGAAGGGGGCGGAGAGAATGGAGGGGAGGGTAGGAAGGGGAAACGCAAAAGCAAAGAAGGCGAAGGCGTCAGACGGGAAGGGGGGGGAAGGAGGGAGGAACGTAAGAGATAAACTGGAAATGCATCTGAAACCATGCTGCCATTTTTCATCAAGGCAAATAGAACCAGAAAGGAAGACAGAAACAGGAACGCACGATGAATCGGAATGCAAGACATAAACAGCAATGCATCCAAAAGCAATGTTCTTGAGCCAGGGCTCGATCCCTGGTCCGCAGGTTACCACCCACCAGGCGGCTTCTCTGATCTCCGGATCCTGACTGTTGGCACGCTCTGCAGTTGGCGCCCGTTCTCAAATCCCTCCTCTGGCACTTTCGGATTTCGATACTCGGTGCCATCCGGCATTCTGGCCCAGGCTCAGATGTCCGATTTTCAGTTCAGCTCCGAGGCAAATTGCACTTCTACCCTCGTTTTTTTTTTTTGAGTCCGGTACTTGAGTCGGTCATCCAGTTTTCTGCCTCAGTGCTTGTGCTTCAGTGCGACTTGCTGTGACATTGTGTTCGGAATCCAAGATTGCGACTTTGCGACTTTGCCACTTTGTGTCTGCGTCCGTCGAGTCGTGTCGAGTCTGCGTCGAGTTGAGTGAGCGTGTGTGTGTGCTCTCAACATTGCTTTTTCGAAATTCGAAAACAAATTTTCCCTTCTCTCATATATTTTAAATTCATAAAGTTCCTTTTTTTTTTTTTTTTTGAAATCTGAAAATTGCTATCAGACTCACTTGCTTTCACAACTCGCATGTAAACAGGTAGCTCAGCAAACTGGCGACAAGCGCCCACTCAGAACTCAGAGATATGGTAACCACAAACACAGTTCAGATACAAGCTCACTTCAAACGGCTATGGCGCAACAGCGCCTGTACAGCTCTCTGTTCACACACACAGTATCACCTTGGATATCCCACACGAGTCACACTGTACCCACACACACACACACACGCTACACTCCTCTATCAGCTATGGCCACTACTACCCCTATCGCTATGGCTAAGCTCTCCTTCTCGCCCATTTCGTCTTCGGGCATACTGCAGACCACCTCGCACAAGTCGCTATGGCAGCGCTTCTGCATGGCTTACGCGGGAATGAATGAATGGCTGGGCGCTGCCTCTTGATTTATACTTCTGTA
>BFEA01000034.1:1283920-1297718 GCA_003427395.1 Chara braunii
AAAAAAAAAAAAAAAAAAAAAAAAAAAAAAAAAAAAAAAAAAAACAACGAAAAAAACTATGTTATGCAGAAAAAAAAACTGAACAACTTTTGCCTCAGGGTCACATCGAAATTCTTTACCAACTTTAAATTAAAATTTTAAAATTAAAAAATAATTTTTATTTTTTTTATTTTTTTATTTCTTTTTGGCGCGGCCGGGCAAGTGGACCCGGGCCACTCTGGTAGCCTAGTGAGAAATCCATTTTTTCTCTCAAACCTTTTTCAAATTTTCTTGAAAAACACACTCATCGAATTAATTTTGAATAAATTTAATTTCGAAATATTTTTTTTGAAATTATTTTTGTTTTTGCGAATTCTATTTGGAAATTATCTTCGTCGCTAAATCAATTAATGTTACTCTACACTTGTAAATAGGAACCCGCCCTCGGACATGACACACACAGTCAGGAACTCTCAATGCGTAGCCGCCGCTGCTGCCACCGCCTCCACTTCATCTGCTGCTTACACCTCGTCCGCCGCTACCACGGCCTTCTCCCCCACCATGGCCCAATCATCCAGCATTGATATGTCCGGCATCCGCACCGACTCCGTCGACAGCATCGCCAGCAACCTCGCAGGCGAGCAAACACCAGCACCTGATGGCGCGACCGATCTCGCAACACTCCTCCACATGGTGACATCCGTCCACTCATCCATCGACGACATCAGAACATCGGTCTCCACCATCTGCGCTCGTGTGACCGCCATCGAAAATCAAACCCCTGCCATCCAGATCGTCACCACCATGTCCCCCTCCCCCACCTCGGGTGCGACCACCCTTCTTCCATCCTCTGCCTCCACATCCGCCGCCCTCTCCGCTAGTACGTCATCCACACCCCCGCCTTCATCCACCACCACCTCCACCATGGTCTCCCCACCACCCAAGACAACAACCCCCGCCGTCACACAGTCGTCGACCATTCGCCCCCACTCAAAACCTCTGTCGACTACATCCACTATCACTTCCACCCACCCCACCTATACCCAGATCACTTCTGCACCACACGCCCTGTACCCCGGTCTTCCACTACTTCCACCAAACGTGCTCATTCCCGCCAACCCGCTGACAATTTCACCCGGATTGACTCTTCCTCCCCTATGCTCGACTTCAATGCCCTCACGGCTACTGCCACCAAACTACACCAAGCCTTCTCCCTCCCAAACTGCATTCTGCACCACTCACCCAGCCCACCTCGAAAAGCTCACGCCGGAGGAGTGAACTTACCTTTAGGAGAAGGGTGGTTGTTTCAGATGCCGACGATTAGGCCATCAACAGACAAGCTGTCCAAATACCGCACAGCTCACACGTTAGGCACCTAGGTTTGCGGCCCCATAACCCGCCACTTCCGCATCCGTCACTCACGGTCCCTCCTCCACTTGAACACTGTCCCCATGATCACCACGAACCCGCCTCGACATTGATGACTAGTCCGCCGACCAACCCATCGGCGATGACCTCTATTCCACGGATGGCCCAGTTGGCATTGACAATTCGTTTGCCCCCCTCCCCACCCCACCCGGTGACGCACTTCCCACCGGATGATCCCCAGGCATCACCTGACGCCGTTCCCACTGGTACATGTTCCTCTACCCTTCTCCCGAATCCATCCTCCGTCACCTTCTCTGAGGTTGTTGAGGAACAATCCCGACATGATCGGCTTGTCAGATTAGGCATCGGACAACGTTGCCTCAAGGCCATTATCTCCACCGCCTACTCATGTCCGCTTCCAACTCAGTTTATAGCCGCCACCCTTGGTGCGCCTACAACCAAGTTTCGGGCCCTCCTTGACATTGGAGCTACCGCTAACTTAATCATTGACGCGCGTGTCTGAAAAGCCTGTCTCACCTCTATCGGTTACAACTCCCCAATTACCATTCGTCTAGGAGACAAAGACATCGCTGTCGTAGTAGACCGCACGGTTCCCGAGACCACCATGACTGTCGGGACCCTCCGCAGTCAGGCCTCATTCTATGTCATGCACTTGATGTGCGGCATCGTTTTGGGAACACCTAGGTTGGACCACTACATGCCATACGCGTTCCACCCCAGCTTCTTCCGCCTCACCAATCCCCCCGACACGCGCATCGACATCCCCTATTTCTCCCACCCTGCCTCCCAAAACTCCGTCACTCCCCACCAGGTTCTCCACATGGCCCGTCATAACCCCAACTCCATTTACTACTGCCTTGTCCTTGATCGCGAACGTCCCGAGGACTTGCTCCCTACGGACAAACCCGATCAAGCTCCCCCCTCCGACCCCGCCCTCACCTCCATCCTCAACGAGTTCAAAGACGTTTTTTCCCGAGGCCTTGCTTGCCAGATTACCCCCGGATCGTGGTGTCTCATACCATTGATCTGGAACCCGGCCACTCTCCGCCGTGCCGCCCTCCATACCAACTCTCCGTCCCGGTAGCCAAAGAAATGAAGTGCCAACTCAATGAACTCCTTGAAAAAGGATTCATTAAGCCAAGCTTCTACCCCTTCGGTACAAGTTGCCTTTTCGTAAAGAAAGGTGGAACCTTAGAACTAAGGATGTGCAGAGACTACTGTGGCTTGAATTTCAAGAACAAGTACCCCTACCTCGGATCTCTGAGCTTCTTGATCGCCTCTGTGGAGCCAAATATTTTACCAAGATTGACCTCCACAGCGTCTTCCACCAGATCCGAATCCGCGAGGAGGACACCCACAAGACTGCATTATGTTCTCGCTTCGGGCACTATGAGTTCCTCGTGATGTCCTTCGGACTCACCAACGCCCCCACCACGTTCCAATCCACCATGAATCACATATTCCACGACCTCCTCGAAGTCTGTGTCGTCGTCTACCTTGATGATATCCTTGTCTATAGCCCCACCTTGGAATCCCACCTTCAGCACCTTCGCCAAGTCCTCTCTATCCTCAAAGAGCAAAAATTATACTCCAAGCTCAACAAGTGTACCTTTGCTGCCTCTAGGGTAGAATACCTTGGCCACATCGTTTGTGCTGAAGGAATCCGCATGGACCCCTCAAAAGTCAACGTCCTCGTTGAGTACTCCCTGCCCAATACCCTACTCCAACTACGCTCATTCCTCGGCCTTGCCAACTATTACCGCCCCTTCATCTTCAACTTCTCTGACATCTCTTACCCACTCCATGAACTCACACGCAAGGACGAGCCCATCAATTGGAATGACTGCCGCCAAAACACCTTCCACTTCCTCAAACAAATCATCACCACGGCCCCATCCTCGAGATTGCTGACCATTCTCGACATTTCTACGTTACCACTGACGCATCCGACTTCGCTATTGGAGCTGTCCTCTCGCAACATTTTCCTCGCAACACCTCCGAAACCCCCTCCATCAAAGACTCCCGCACCCACCCCGAGGCTCCACCCGACAAATACCCTATTGCCTTTGCAAGCAAGAAGCTCTTTCCCGCGGAGGTGAACTTCCCCTCCAACGAGAAGGAAATCATTGCCGTGATTCACGCCCTGAAAGTTTGGCGCCCGTACCTCGACGGACAATACTTCAAGCCCGCTGGTTAGACTTTCTTGCCCAATTCACCATTCGCCACACCCTCGACAAAAGCAACCGCGTTGCCAGTGCCCTCTCTCGACGGCCCGACCACAAACGCACCTAGAAAGTCTACGTCACCATGACTCATATCCAACTCCTCCCATCACTCCACCACTGCTACACCCACAACTACCTCTCTTGCCCGGATTTCTCAACAATCTACAACAAACTTTGTGACCTTGACCCAGTCCCGACTACTCCCTTCACGACCAACTTCTTTACATCGACACCAAAGGCACTCGCCGACTTTGCATCCGCGACGCACGTGGCCTCCATACCCAGCTCTTGGCCGAACACCACGACGCCAAGACTGCGGGACACCTCGGCTTTCAGAAAACCTTCGACACCATCTCCTGGCTACTTCTACTGGCCTTCACTACTCCCCGACGCCAAAGCTTACATTCGCTTATGCCCCATATGTCAAGCCGTCAACCCTTCGAACCGGGCCTAACCCGGCAAGTTATAGTTGTTGCCTATTCCCTCTCACCATTGGCAGTCCATCTCTATGGACTTTGTGTGCGGTCTCCCCAAGATTGACCGCAACCATGCCTGCATCTACGTCACCGTATGTCGCTTGACCAAATGCACGCTCTTCGTCCCTTGCACTACTTCACACCACGCCAAAGACATTGCCACTCTCTTCTTTGATCATGTTGCACTCCATCACGGCCTCCTTGAGAATATCATCAGCGATCGTGATCCGCGGTTTCTCTTGCAATTCTGGAAACACCTTTTCAAAGCCTACGGAACCACACTCAAGTATAGCACTGCATTCCACCCTCAGACCGATGGACAAACTGAGAAGATAAACGATACTTTCCAAAGAATCCTGCGGAAGTATTGTCATCCACACCAACACGTCTGGGACTAGTTGCTCATAGCTGTCGAGATTGCCTATGACAACGTCGTTTGCCCTTTCAGTGACATGTCTCCGTTCTACCTCGATCTTGGCTACCATCCTTGCTTACCCTCCAACTTCTTGCTTCTTTCACAACTCAACCCCTCCACCCCTTGCCCTTCTCTCAATGAATGGGTAGCAGCAATGAACATACTCCTCAGAGAAGCCTCCGAAGTTGAACAAACGCAAGAACAACAAGCCAACAAGACCAACAAACATAAACGTGCCGTGTCATTCAAAGTAGGGGACAAAGTCTGCCTCTCTGCCAAATGCTTTGAACCCGATCATGGCTTGTCCAAGAAACTCCCGAACAAGTGGCTCAGACCCTTCCCCATCACTGAACAAACCTCCCACGTCAATTACAAGCTCCAACTCCCTGCTGATGTGAGTTGTGTCCACCCTGTCTTCCACGTAGAATACCTAAAAGAAATCCACATGGGAACCTCTTGCTAACCTTAAGAATGCCATGAAGCGTGTTCGCGCTTATAATCTCGCCCATCCTATATCCTAGCTACCCACTATGCCTAAACTTTGCCTAAACCTTGCCTAAACCCTGCCTCAAGCCTGCCTCCCTGCACGACACACATGCCCTGTACCCAACAAAACCCTTGCCCCTTGACCTCCCTCTGTCTGATCTGCTCTCGCCTCCGTCTCGCCCCGTTCGCCTATCTGTCCTCTGCCACGTCTCTGTCCCCCTTGTCGTCTCGCCCCGTTCGCCTATCTGTCCTCTGCCACGTCTCTGTCCCCCTTGTCCAAGTCCTACATGTGGCCTCTGCGCATCGTCGGCGATAACGGTGTCGAGCGCATCGGCTCCCGCCTTTTAGGCAAAGGCGAGAGACCTCCCTGCCATGTCACGCAGGAGTTGAACAAAACGACAAGAGACAACTTGGGAGCGACTCATAATAACTCCCGTGAACCGTCGAGACGAACGCGGTTCCACCTCTCCCTCGCCGCTCTAGTCGGGTGCGCCAGTTGTACATCCCGCGGTCCCCTACGACAGGATAGGTTTCCGTGGGGCATAAGTTTTCCTTCCCTAAGGGTCTGTCACCACCCTTAGGGGCGTATCCCTACCGAGTTATTGACCCACGTGCGAAAGTTTTAATATGCAGCCGCAGAGGTAGGTCAGCCGAGGGCGTTTGCTCATCTCGCTGCAGTATAGGAAACACTTGGTTAAACGTCGAGCGGACCCGAACGTTGTCCGTCCCTTAGGGCGCTGATCTCCTAAGTTCAGAGCGTACGTTGGTCGACTAGGACGGTCTGAACCAAGCGGTCTCAACCAAGCGTGAAACCCTTAGATACAATCCTAGTCCCTTGACAATCGTTCTGAAAACAACACAATTAAATTCATATGCCTTATATCGAAATTATCAGAGATCACGTCTTTGACTTGATGAGCCGGTTTGCCAAAGTTATCCTTCTCAATCTATATGACTGAAGAAACTATTGCACCGCCGCTCCTGAGACGGAGGTTCAATATTGACGACCGATTAGGAAAGACAACCTAATCTTTAACTTATTATCGGTCTATCGACACTTACTAATTCCTGCCAGGAGTATCTTCTGCAAATAAATTCCACTGCTATGATGCAAATCAACAAGTGATCTGGTTCCTGGTCGAAATTTGAACTCTCGATTTGACCACACTTCCGCTATCATATCCAATTTACTTCTAACATGCGTCTTTATGCATGTGATTACCCCTCAATGCATAAGCATGATAGTACAATCATCGGGGTAATCCAGATACTATCCATCTGGTGGGTCCTATTTAGGAAAGAATTTTTTTTTTTTTTTTTTTTTTTTACCCTTGTAGGATCACATAAATGTGACCCTACCATAAGGACAACTCACTGCGGTATCTAACTCAAAATGACGGGCCTAGCCAAGATAGAGTTGTCGGCGAGGCCTCAACCTTTATCCGGTCGAGTTGTAAGGGCTCCTCGTCGTCAAAAGTTAAGGTGGTAATGTGTCCACCCTGCTTGACCCGAACTGTTCGCGTACCATAGAGGGAAGCCATCCGTGAGGCCAATTTCCAAACTATGGCGCAAAACCGTTGTCGCATTCGAAAGAGGTGCCTAGTCGTGGTGTCCTTAATCCGGATAACGCCGTAGCGCTCTCCCGACACGGTAATTTTAACACTCACAATGACCCGAGAAAGGCATTGGAGGTTGCTCGCTCGATGAAAATACAAAGTATATCCATGAAATTCTTTCGAAATCCGAGCTACATTGGTACGAACATCCGTGCGCGAGTTAGGAAAAAATCCTAGCCCATCCCTGAGCAATCCAACAAAACCCATCCAACGCGTGGGCGCATCATCTCGAATAAGTAATAGCCGCTCCCCGCGCCGGATCAGCTCCTCGTCTATAGTGTCGCGAAGCAACAAATATCTTGACTGCTTGTCATGTGCACACCCGGAAGAGTTGCCTGTTAGAAAAGACGTTCCCAGATTTCACAAGCCTCGTTATCAAACGCGGTGACGTCAAAACGTTCAGAGCAAAAAATGTTAAATTTATTCGCTCGCACTTCTTTCACATGATGAAGGAGACGGAATGGTCCTTGCTGGTCATTCAGCCAAATTTCAAGCGGATTATAGACTAAGCGTCCTTTTCGTATCTTGCCGAAACGTGATCGTGTCGGCACTGCTATCCATTCTATGGCCGCCTCTTGCTTACTGAATAATCGAAGGATCACTGCTCCTGTGGTCATCTGAATGACAAAATAATGACTTTGTCAGAATAAATCCATATGCTAAACTCTCTTTCCCTCCTTGGACCGTGATTCTTGTGTCACGGTCCTACCACGAAGGTAGTGCCTACTTGCACTCCGTTAACACTATTCGAACATGAATTGGGCTTCTTTTGACACCAGTTCCCCATACGATGGTGGCGCCTAAGACGGCCATCCAAAAGAAGATATTGAATTCAGCCGTCCACCACTCGGAAGTATGAGAAACGGCTATTCTTACGATAGGACATCCTACCCTCAAGAAAGTGGTTTGGAATACCCCTCCTCCTCGTCCGAACACATTGTTCAGATCTCAGATGTTGGGTTGGCTCCACCGCAATACAGCATGGTATTCCCCCTCGTCCGAACACATTGTTCAGATCTCAGATGTTGGGTTGGCTCCACCGCAATACAGCATGGTATTCCCCCGTCAGACCGTCCACTTCGGGTCAATGACAGGGCCAGCTCCTAAAGCAACGAACCCCTGCCCCGGATGGCTCCTAGAGAGGAGCCCCAATTACTAGGAGTAGACATTTCCCTATACTCCGATTGGGTTTTGACTTAGACGGAAGAAGAATAAGATAGAGATAAGCACTGAGATCTCTTTGGACGAGTACAGAAAGAAAGTGTTGTTCGGGATAGAATGGGTTGTTCCTTGGAGATACTAAATCATTCTGACCCGCGCGCGTTATTTCTTATTTATAAGTTCACCGATAATGAGTTGAGTCAATTCTCATATATGAATCACCCTTCGGCTTTAAATGTCAAATAAGAGAGGCCTCTTATCTTTATCTTCTTTTTCCACGAATTTCATTTTTTTGGGCACCCGTCGGTTCACCTTTCTCACTGTTTTCTTCTTTTGACACGCATATGGGTAAAGTGGAAGGAAAGTGAACATTCCCATCATTCCTTGAGCAAGCATAATACTGATCACTTCTCACATGCATCCATTTACCCACCTGCACAACCAAACGGAAGCAACAACCCAAGATCATCCATACCTCAACCAAAGTCAGCCCCCCTTCACATGCATGACATCACACACTTTACTCTACCTTCTCCCTTAATCCAAGCAAGGTCATGCAAGGTGTGGGTTCACACAGGTGTGTAAGGGAAGGTGAGTCACAACTGACCTTGAGTGAAGTAGAAACAGCTCACTCAAGAAAGCCAAATACTCTTTCAAAAAAAATTGGCCGTACAACTCACGTTGTGACCGTTCACAAAAGATAATCTGCATTTTCCTTCAGGTGTCACCACTCACACAGGGCCACTCGCTAGGACTGGTGCGAGATAGCCCTCAAGGACGGTGCTCTCACTTTCAAGTCCCATGTGGTCCCACTACAGTCCCAGCGGCACCTCGACCCCCCAAGAAACCTCCACCAATTATCAAGTCCGATCATCAAATGTCTGCTACGATACTTGTTTCAGTCTCAATCCCCACTCTCTTGGTCCCAATTTGGGTCCCAAGCGGCTCCACGCTGCTGCCGCACCACCAAATGATCATCCAAAATGTAAATCTGAATCGTGGCGCTCATCCAATCATTTACAGTGCCCCCGACGTCAATGCAGCAGTGCTACACCAAAATTAGCCACACCGCCAAGTACCATGCCAAACAATCACCGCCGCAGATTCAGAACCCTTCGGTGAAAACCTCCACCAGCCGCGCCGCGCAATTTCGACAGCAACACACCTCCCTTCAAAACGCTGTCAAATATAATGCCGCTAAAAAGAATCACTGCTGCGCCACACAATCCAGGCAGCACCTCCTTTCAAAAGTACAGCGGCGCAGCCTCCCTCTCAAAATCCCTTGCCACCACACAGGCTGTCGGGCAGCACCTCCCCGTCGTGGGCCCCTCGCCGCACGATCCAATCCTGCCTCAGCCTCACGGCTACAGCCTCCCCTCAGGCCTACAGCACAAGCACAAATGTGGGGCTAGAAGCTCCTAGTCTTCAGCTATGGCTGCCTCTCTCCTCCTCCTCCAAGTGCTTCTGCAGACCTCCAGCACTTTACCTCGCTACATCAGCAGCCAGCCAGCATCTACTTCAAGTAGAATGCCCCAACAGCATTGCCACAAGTGTGCGGCAGCTGGGTGGCAAGTTGGCTTTTATAGCTGGCTGAAGGCATGTGGGCAGCTGCCTTGCCCACAGCCAGACAAAATTTCGTCAGGGCTCCTGGCCCTTGATCTAAATCAATGGCCAGGAGCTCTGTGCCTTGGTTTCCCTAGGGAACCAGGGTCATCAGTTCCCTGGAGCACCTGGCCATTTTCCCAGGCCAGGTGCTTCTAGAAATGGCTGTACTCAACCATTTCAGGACTGCTGTTCAACTGAACAGATGCAGTCCCATCAGCCCTTAAAAGCTTCTGGGGCGGCCACATTTGTGGCCGTTACCTTTCTTTACCTCCTCTTTTTCTCTCATGTATATATCCTGAACCCGCGGCCACATACGTGGTTGTTGCTTACTTTTTCCTTCCCTACCTCTTTTTCTTTCTTTCTTTTTCTTTTTTCTCCCCCTAACCCCTCGTTTCCTTGTGCAGGGGCAGCCCAGCTCGTTTTCCAAAACGGGCTGCCTTCCTAGTCATTTCGCAGAGCCTAACTACAGTGAGGCTCAAAGGGGTTGTCTCCCCCTGCCCGCGCCTGTATCTGGGCCAAATAAGTGCCAAAGACAGGCGTGTGGCTTATGAGCTCCCTCCCTCTCTCTCTCCCTCTAGGTCCCGACAGCCACGGTCGTTGCCAGCGTCGAGCGAGCTGCTGTGAAAGCCTTCAGAAAGAGCCCAATTGATGCCACAAAAATGTTCGTTCGACCACTAAGGAATGCCCCGTCGTTCCTCACAAACAGGAACCCCCCCAGGGCGTGTGCAGAGAGTCCCTGGTAACTTCGAGTGCAAGGCTCAACCCCCAGGCTCGGAATGTAGCCGCATCCTGCGGCAAATTCATTCCAACCAAAATTATAGTCCGTTCGTTGAAAATGAACGGACACTTATTTATTTATTTATTTATTTCTTTTTCCCGAAAAAATCTAAAACAGATCTAAGAGAAAAAAAATCTAAAAAATAAAAAACAAAAACAAAAAAAATAAAAACAAATCTTACCTTTCTCACAAACGGCTGCCCGTTGTTTCGGGCGCCTGCAGTGATTCTGGGGACTGTAAGTCCACCTTACTTCTGATAGCGCCATATGGCGCTTCACTTTTAGTTTTAGTTCAATTTATTTTTTTTCCTTTTTGTAGCGGAAAATTCATTCCAACCGAACGGGCACTACACCGGTTTAAAAAACAAAATCTAGAAATACAAAAAAGAAAACGGTTGCCCGTTCAAATGATTTTTATATGTTTTTAGGTGTATGCGTGTCACTCTCGTGCATGGCCATGCAGATCAGCGCGGCCCGATCTCGGCCACGCGATCTTCGAAATTGCGCTGTCGAGATCGACCACGACACCTCAAAAAACTGGGCCGCTCCTAACAAAAGGAGCTAGCCCAGCCGCATGTCGTTGGGCTCGATCCTTGAATCAGCAGGGTGACAATCAGATGGCGGTACCTACTGGGCCAGCTCCTTATTACGGGAGCTAAGCCCACAGCTCTTCTATAAGAAGAGCTGCCTCCCTGTAGGCCCGTCTGCTACAGCTAGGCAGGTATGGCCTGCCGCACCTGTAGCCGCGTCGCCTGTTAATTCACAGGCGCCCCACCCTAGCGGCTTGACTTGGTGGCCCGCGGCCAGCAGCGAAACAGTATCAGGTCCTCCGTACGGAGTAGACCTCTTGGCCCAACATCAAGCGCGAACACTCTTTTTCTACGTATCTAGGCTCTAAACCGCACGACTGCTATTGGGTTTAACTTCAGCGTCCCATCTCCGCACGTTCCAGCGGCTTCGACAACAGCAAAACATTGCCATTAACATTCATTACTCCTGGACGCTACACGCGTCCGGACTGGAATTCAAAAACTTTTAGTCTCTCAGTCATAGGTCAGGTCTGAATAAACATTGGCAACGTCAGTCTCATGAAGTCCTTCAATTCAACAAGAAAAAGTCGGACATCGTTCGACGTTCAAAAACCCCGGCAAATACCCTTGTCAGGGTTTTTGCCCCGACAACGGATCTAATGGCAAGCGCACAAGGACGATGGCATGCTGCAGCTCAGTACGAGGAGATAAGACAGCTGGTCGGCCACCATGGGGTTCCCTTTGGCCGGCACCTTGGACTCGCAGACTTCTGGAGCAGCACCTCTGACATGGACATCAAGATCAGTCTGCGACCTGCTGTCCGGATCTGACCTCATCATCAGATCATGTACCGGACGCAACCTGCTACTGCGACAATCAAGTTGAAGTCCTTGCCGTCTTTATCATAGAACTGCTGAAGACTGCTTCCTCACCGCCACTTCTGCGACACCCTCCAAGACCTTCCTCGAGACATTTTTTCTCTTTTGACATTTTGTTACAGACCTGAGACGTTGTTTTCCCAGACCCCTGAAACACCCCAGCACTTGGCATTGAACAAGCAATTTTTTTTTTTTTTTTTCTCAAACCTGACAACCTATAACCTTGTAGAACACCAATAGGATTGCCCTGTTACTTGTTACCCTGTTACCTGAACATTGCTACCCTCACCCTTGTAGAACGTCAATAGGATTACCCTGTTACTTCAGCATTGATCCCCTCATCCTTGTAGAACCTCAATAGGATTACCCTGTTATTTGAGCATTGATTCCCTCATCCCTGTAGAACCTCAATAGGATTACGCTCTTACTTGAGCAATGATTCCCTCGCCCCTATAGAACCTCAGTAGGATTACCCTGTTACTTGAGCTTGGATTCCCTCATACCTGTAGAACCTCCATAGCTGATCTGATGCGGCAACGGCAACAACGCGTTGCCAGCATTGCAAACAAGAATAGGACGAGAGAAACACGGGCCAATGATAAAATAAAAAGGAGAGGCCGAACAGAACAGCGACGGGGCTGAGGCAGAGCAGAGAGGCTGGGAGAGAGAGGGAGAGTGAGAGCACACACATCGCGACTGCCAAAGGCCCAATGAACATCTGTGAAGGACAGGACAGGGCCGATCACGGGTCAGAAAAGGAAAGGGGAATAATGCAAGTAGCACCACAGATGAGAAGCTCTGTTCTTCCGTGTGTTCTTGGCCGCGTCTTCGAGGGCTCTCTCTCTCTCTCTCTCTCTCTCTCTCTCTCTCTCTCTCTCTCTCTCTCTCTCTCTCTCTCTCCCTCTCTCCTCGTAATCCCTCTCTCCCCCGTGGTCCTCCATGCACCTTCATTCTTCCTGCCAACCTGTTCCACCTGTTCCACGTTTCGTATGCGGTGAATATCAGAGAGAGGCTTTGTTTCCTACGGATACACACCCTCTCTCTCTCTCTCTTCCCCCCCCCCTCTATGTCTGTCTCTCCCGCTCCCTCCCTCTCCACACACATCATCAACATCATTATCATTGTCGCCACGGTGTTCATCGTCCCGATTGTCAACGATCTCAATGATTGTCTTTGTCGCCTGCCTGCTTCCTCCACCTCCCCCCTCCCTCCTAATCCTTTTGTCCTTCCCCCTCCTCCATGTATGATCGCTCTCCTATCGGACCTGTTCTCCCTGGTGTCCAAATGATGCATTGTTGTTCTCCCTTCGCGTCTACTTCAACCCCTGTGAAAAAAATGAGAAGAAATCTCGAGGTAGAACACCCCAAGATAGCCGGCCATATTTTTTGTCTTTTGTGCATGTGATGACCAGTGGAGTGACACGCTGCTTGGCACCGATCCCCACATTTCATACGGATCCCCACGCTCTCTCTCTCTCTCGCCCCCCCCCCCCCCCCCCCCCCCCCCCCCCCCCCTCTCTCTCTCTCTCCCCACACATGTCATCATCATCATCATCATCATCATCATTATCATCATCATCACCACACTGTTCATCGCCAGGGGTGTCATACGGGGATCCCCTTCTGGAAACCGGGGTCCCCGTCCCCGCCTCCGAATCCTTGGCCCAGGGGTGGCTGACCACCAGACCAGGGACTGGCGACCGTCGGCCCCGGTCACCGCTCCCCACCCACTCAGCCCCCCCCCGCCCCCCCCCCCCCCCCCCCCCCGCCACTAGACCTTGACACCCCCACAGCAGACCCCGCCGTCGGACCACGATCTCCCCAAGATGGGCTGTCGGCACCCCCACCCCGTCTTACAACCCCTACACCCCCACCACGGACCCCCGCCTTCGGGTTGTGTGTGTGCGCGCGCGCGTGTGTGTGTGTGTGTGTGTGTGTGTGTGTGTGTGTGTGTGTGTGTGTGTGTGTGTGGACTGCGAGAGTGCCGTGTGTGGACTGCGAGAGTGTCGTGTGTGGACTGTGGCGCGACAGCGTCGGGAGTGGGGTGCATGGACTGTGGCGTGACCGCGGAGTGCGTGAGAGGAGGTTATCGGAGCGTCAGTGTGGGGAGTTCGGTGCGTGGGCGAGTGGACGACCTCAGATGGCAACGACACGTGGGCCTGCGGGAAGTGTGAGAGAGAGGTCTGCGCGATATGTGTGTGTGTGTGTGTGTGTGTGTGTGTGTGTGTGTGTGTGTGTGTGTGAGAGAGAGAGAGAGAGAGA
>BFEA01000034.1:1297809-1308945 GCA_003427395.1 Chara braunii
TGCTACCCTCCGCTTCGGAATCCGAGACAAGAGAGAGAGAGAGAGAGAGAGAGAGAGAGAGAGAGAGAGAGAGAGAGAGAGAGAGAGAGAGAGAGACCCTGAGAACCAACCTCACGTCGTGCAGTAATTGGGGCGTGGCCGAGGATTTTGGGCAGGGGTTGAACCGCCAAGGCGAAACTGGGGTTCTTGTGTTAGTCCTGAGGTCATTTCGGAAACTCTGGCCGATTCGAGTAACTTCAAAATTCCAAAATTTAGACAGGGGCAGCATCGGCGAAATTCCGCCTATTGACCTAAGGATATAGGACACAACTTTTTTCGACACAGGATATGACAACAAAGATTATACACGAAGACAACGGATCTACCGCTTTTTCCAAAGTTAGGTTCACGACGCCCTTTTTATGGGGGCCAAGGAAACGGGGGGACACCCTAAGCATCCAAGTCAAGGTCCGCGTAGCCGTTTTGATCTGCTCGATTCCTTGTCATCTCACGGGGGCAAGAGCGGAGGTACCTAGGGCCCGATGTTTGCTGGGATAGCCCCTGCGTTGCGGGATAGATCTGTGCGAGGAATGGGCCTCGCAGAGCCCTTATCAGACATACAAGTGTTTTGGGCTGTGGCCCCTAGCAAGCCTCGTGCCCTCCCGAAGTGAAGACGGGTCCGAATATCCACGTGAGGCCTGTTCTCGACAATGTTTCCATATGTGGGTACTTAGACAGTTGCAGCACGCCAGTTGGTTACAGAACAATGTGACCCTCCAGGCTCTTTCCAAAAGCAAAGGGCCGCGCTGTACAATTGAGCTCAGTGCTCAGGCGGTTGCACTATGTGCACACGTTGTGTGAGGCTGACACATCACGAACTGGTTACGGGCCAACGAGGAAGCAGCAGTGTCGTCACACATGGGCCTCAAGCCAATGAGAATGCTGCACACACTTGGAGGCAAGGTGGCTGCCTGGACGTGCCTAGTTGCACGAGGCCCAGTCCAGTTTCGGAAACCGGGCCAAGGCGCAGACAATTGGGGCCCAACTGAAGTTACTGGGGCCCCCACACGCCTGGCCAGGACAGCCAGCAGCGATACACTTTCCATAAAGCAAAGTATGAGCCCTTGGCAGTGGCATTCTGGCCTTGGCAAGCAATGCGGACACTGCGTTGCTGAGCTAGCATCTTCATGCGCCTGCTGGTCGGACGTGCACAGGGGCGCAGAGGTGAGGGGCGCTGCAAGGGCAGTGGGCGCACAACAGCCATAGCCGGGCTGCAGGGGTGCAAGGCATGTGATAGTGAAGGTGGTCTTCGGGTAGGAGGCGCATGATATGGGAAGACGAGGGGCGTTCTGGCCTTGGCAGGCAATGCGGACACATTGCGTTGCTGCGCTAGCAGCTGCATGGGCCTTCTGGTCGGACATGCGTAGGGGCGCAAAGGTGAGCGGCGCTGCAAACGCAGCGGGCGCAAGGAGCCACAGCCGGGCTGTAGGGGCCCAAGGCAGGTGAAGCGAAGGTGGTCTTCGGGTAGGAGGCATGTGGGAAGACAATGGGTGATGAGGGGAGGAGAGAGAACGTACCTGGTGTATGCTGGTGGTCGGCATTGGTGTTGACGTCACGTACATTGGTCTTCAACTTCAGAGTGATCCAGTTGCAAGAACGAAGATAGGCTAGATAGGTTGAGTATGATAGGCTTGGCGTTGGGCGCCTGACAGTAAGTGCGACATTGGATACAGTGTTGGTGTGGTCAGAGAGTGGCGACATTGACATTTGAGTTTATTTTGTTTCTCTTATTTGGACGGTATCTTGGTGCATTGCACTCTCCGCTTGGTTTATGACTATCAGAGATTCTGCGTGATTTTGCAACTTGGATTTTTGTCTATCGCTCTCATTCATATTCCTTGCAATTCGGTGTCAGAGATGGTTCGAGATCAGCGTTAACGGCGCTGGTGCCATTGTTACTTGGTGTGCTGACCAAGCTTCTACGTAGTAAGAATACATTGGCGCTGGCATTATTTTGCCATTCCCGGGTAGAGGGGAGGCTGGTAGGAAGGCTGTGGCACAGCGTGGGAGTTGTGGCGACAACGGGTGTGTGTGGGATGATGAGAGCATGCTAACATGCATTTTGGCTGAGGTGGCATTGTATTGCATTGTGGGTGGTACCAAGGCTATGATCGGTCATCGAAATGCACGTCGGCTCATTTGGTGAGAAATCTGTGGTTGGGGGCAGCTATCTCCACGTGTTCCCTTACCTTATCTCCCCGTCTCAGTCTCTTCTTACTGTAAGTGTCCACTTTTGGTTCAGGAGTCGTGAGCACTCTACCTTGAAAGTCGACATTCTTCCTGGCGGTGCATCTGGAAGGAGAGGGCGGTGCCTCTGAAGGGCCCTGGTCGAAGCACGGGTTACTGTCACCATGCCAACCCATGGAAGCAGAGTATGCATGCTTTGCTGCTTTGTCCTTTAAACCACCAGTACACGGCCTCAACCTTGCAGCAAAATAACTTGTCGCCACAAGAAGTAAAAGGCGGGTTCGGGGCAGGGTCGGAGCATCAGAAGGTTTTCTGAATTTTGGGCCCATGTCAAATCCATTGTCGGCGTGAATACCCTTACAAGGGTATCCGTCGTGGATTTTGCAAGTGACAGAAAATAAGTTTGATTGAAGATTTGAGTAACCCGTCCGAGCCGACATTGTGTTTTCTTTTACATTGATGGAATGGTTGACTTGAAGTAGAGAGTGTGTGGGCGCGCAGGTTTGAGGCGCGCGTGATGTTTCCTATTGATACTATAGAGTCGGCATTTCCGCCGGCAAAATTTTGATTTTTGATTAGAACCAGGAAGGGTTTTCTCTATGTTGAAGTGACCATGGTGCGCGTGTGCTCATACGAAGACGTCATGGATTGTAATGTTGCTTTGGCCGGTGATTGGAGCATGCGAGATAAAATAGAACGGGTGCAGGGACTTCCGCGCGGTGGATGCGTGAGGTTGACGACCGTGGACTTAGTTGATAGCCTACAGTGTGGCCTTGAAACACTTCATGGGACCCGCGCGCCTCGTGGTACCCACTTACATAGGTGTGCATTAATACTAAGCTCAGGCTTGGGCCTAACACTATTGGTTATGTTATTAGAGTTTTATGCGGCAAGTACGGGGATCGAGGACGGCGACCAGCGACGACGGAGCGTTGGAGCGGTTGGAGATGCCAAGGGGTTGAGGCCTCGGCGGGGCTATCCCCCTTGGTTTTTGTTGTTGGGCCTATTCGTGGGCCCAGTCGACATAACTGAAAGGGGCGCCGACGGTTTCCCTTTCCTAAAGAACCGGTTCCCGATGCTAAAATTTTTATTTATTTATTTATTTTATTATTTTTGTCGGTCCTGTTTTTGCGATGCGGCAGCAGCATCGGTACCAAGGTTGTTTGCGGGGTACCGCCCAGCGTGGGCTGAAGGGGCCAGCAGTTGCAATCTCCGCGAAGTGGCCGTCACAATAGTCGAGGACCTTGACCACACGCCCCTTTTTGGCGCGCCAATTTGGTTCCTACATGTTCGGGATGTTAACGAAATTCCTCTATCCTGCCTGTCTGGAAAACACGGACAAAAAAGTCAACGTACATGCGGGCTTGTGGGCGATTAGCCCACCAGGCGGAAGAAGCCGAGTGGCGGGAAGGTCGGGTCCACCAGCCACCCAAGATCTGTTGTGACCGGTTTGAGTGTGAGCATGCTCGTGGGGCCCGAAAGATGAGGGAGCTGCGCTTTGGGGGCCACGGTGGAGGCGGCATCGGTGATGACTGTGTGCAGCGCTGCTTCATACGGAACCCCTCGCCACTTTGGCCCTCAAGTTCTCGTTTGAATATTTGCTACTACCACCAAGATCTGCATCGGGATCCACTCCGCCTAGGCTCATGTTATAGGCTTCGAAGAAGGGCGCTTCCAAGGGATGCTATGTCCGCTACCCACGATCCACTATGAGAGGTGAGTGTGAGTGTGCCTGCTGGGGGTCGTAGTGGGGGAGCTACACCTGGCGCAGCAGATCAGAGGAATTTTGGTGGGAGTTGCAGCAATGCAGACATGCAAAATCTTTCGTTAGACGGGGGTATAGGGGTGAGAGACTAATCAAAACGTCTAATAGCTGGTCCCCCTCGAAGTTTCCCTCGGGAAAGCTGGAGCTGCTGAGCAGTTTCGCTGCTCAGCTGTAGGATCGAGCGCTACAGCTAGAGGCAGCTCAGGCTGGGGGCACGCAGCGATACTGATTTGCAAATGGTTCGTCGGACTTGGGGATAGGGGCGAAAGACTAATCGATCCGTCTGATAGAAGTTCTCCTCAGGATAGCGGAGCTGGTGGACGCTGCGCTGCGCAGCTGAGCCGACATCAACGAGGGAGACCAAAAAGCTGTTGGCAGCAATCGGGAAAATATGGGAAATTTTGAATGAACCTAGACGCAGCCTTGCGCTAGGTGCATTCGAAAACGAAGAAGAAGGCGGGACAAAAGAGGAGGGAGAAAATGAGCATGGAGGGAGTAAAAATTGTGTAACTCGTCCGTTCCTTGATTAAAACAGGCGAGTAAAGATGCGAAATGGGGTGTTCGGGGCATTACAGGGAGATCGGGCGTGCCGGTTTTTGCGTTCGAGCAACGGTTTGTTCGGTACAGGCTGTAGAGTCTGCGTGCGGGATGCACTATCTGAACTGGGAGGAGATCGACTTTGTTAATTTTCCACTTGGGAACAAACGAGGTATGGGTTTTATCTCGAGGTTTTGACCCCGAGCGAGTCAATTAGTCGTGTTAGTTTTTGTGTTAGAGTGTTGGTTCTGGTGCTATGATAGTCAGAGGTTGAGAGGAACACGAGTAAGGACGGGTGGAATCGGAAAAGGAGACGGGGAAGATAACGAAGGCAGGGCAGAAACTGACGAAAGAGAAAGAAGTGGAGAAGGAATTGGGAGAGCAGAAAACGAGAGTTTGGATTGTGTATCTTGTTCGTTCGTAACGAAATCGAGCGTTTTGGGGTAGGGGCGAATTAAATCATGGGGTCAGTTTCTGATATCGAAGGGTAGGCTCCAAGATGCGGTAGATAAGGGCTGCGACCAAGGGCGATGACTACGAGGAGGTAGCAGATGGGCAGGGGCAAGGATCACAGATCGAGAGACAACTTACTGCTGTAAATTGGAGATACGGGATGGGCCGAAAGGCGAGTTGCAGTGCCAAGCCATACGTTAACGCAACAGTAGTTCTGGTGGTGTATCTTCCATGATCTAACGGAAGGTTCAACCTCGTTTTTGCACGTAATGAAGAAGAGGCAATAACACGGTTTGTCTTACTCGTCATCCCGTTCATGGAGACCGTTATGCCGCTCATCTTGCTCATTGTTGATGATCGCGATCCTCGTCTTGCTGTTGCTCGCTCAGTTTGCGGTCGTCATCCCGTCGTTTTGCCTCCCAGTTGGCTTTGGGCGAACCTGGCCTCCTAGATGGCCTGGTTTTTTAGGTAGCTAAACATGTTGTGGAATAGAAAGGAGAAGTGGAGAAGCTAGAGAGAGGGAGCAAGGAGGATTGACACGAAGTAGATGGTGAAAATGAGAAAGAGAGAAAGGAAGAGCATTGGGCGCGTACCTGACAGAAACTAACAATGAGGGATGACTTGAACGTAGAGCTACGGTGTTGAAATGTGCGAGGAAGGAGTGGCTTCGAAGAAAAAAAAAGCAGTGTATCCTTTTGTGATATAGCGGAAGATTCATTGCGATTTTTTCTCACTCTATCGATGGAAGTATCGTGAGTCCAGTCGTGGGGTTGGAGACTTACCTGACTGGCGCGTTGCTCATCCTATCGATGGAAGTAGCGCGAAGCCAGCACACGGGAGAATGTGAGCACCCCACACATACACACACGCACACACATATTATACACACATACACACACACACACAGAAAGAGAGAAAGATGAAAGAAGATGATATTCGCCTGATTGTCAACAGAATAGTAAAAGCTGAAATAAGGCGAAGCTGATGCCGAGGTTATTTTTGCACTAAATGGCTGTTTCAGGCGGCATCAGCAGTAGGGGCTGCACGGTCACCTTGAAGAGGCGTCAGGAGGAGCTTTAGGAGAAGGAAAGGGGGGGGGAGAATCACATATCCTATTCGTCGCTTATCTAAATCAAGTAAGAAAAGTTGATAAGAGGGGGTTTGGGGGATGGAGAACGCGAAGGCGCCGACGGATTCCACGTTTGGGGCTTCGAGTTGGCAAATCGGTGGTTTAGAGCTGCGTGGGGAAGGAACGATTTCATAGTGCAACGTGTGTTTTCGTTTTCTAGCGGAAGATTCATTCTCATTTCGTACGTGTGGTGGCAGAAGCCGTGCGATTGCACACAGTGGTCGAGCTATGCCGTGGTGGTCGTCGATTCCATAGTGATTATCTTCCTCACTCGCGTGGACCCCTCCTCCACCATCGTCGTGACTCTCTCCTTCGCTGAGGCGGTGGTCTTCTCCTCCATTCGTTGCGCAGACTGATTCTGTTGCATAGTTCCTTGAAGTGGTGGGCATTCTCAGCCTTACAGTTCCTTCCGCTCCTTTTTTGGGCCTATAACATGGCTAGGTGCCGAACAGATAGAGAGAGAGCTAGAGAGAGAGAGAGAGAGAGAGAGAGAGAGAGAGAGAGAGAGAGAGAGAGAGAGAGGGGGGGGGGGGGGGGGGGGGGGGGGGGGGGGGGTTCAAGCGGTTGTGTCTGCCTACCTGACGGTACCATTGCCATTGCCTTTGCGAGCGGAACGGGGTTGCGTTCGAACCGGTTTGCGATCCCAAGGGAGGTACAAGCGAGAGAGTTAGGGAGAGCTCCTACCTCTGAACTAGTGGTGAAGGGTGAATGGAAAGCCGATCTGTGGCATCGGATCTTGAGTTATAGTGGGGAGAGAGAGAGAGAGAGAGAGAGAGAGGGGGGGGGGGGGGGGGGGGGGGGGGGGGGGTTCAAGCGGTTGTGTCTGCCTACGTGACGGTACCATTGCCATTGCCTTTGCGAGCGGAATGGGGTTGCGTGCGAACCGGTTTGCGATCCCAATGGAGGTACAAGTGAGAGAGTTAGGGAGAGCTCCTACCTCTGAACTAGTGGTGAAGGGTGAATGGAAAGGCGATCTGTGGCATCGGATCTTGAGTTATTGTGGGGATAAAATTATGGCAATGTATCTACCCATAATCTGGCGGAAGATTCATTTCGATTTTGCTCATGCAAGCGAGCGAGAGTAGTGAGAGACTAGCCGTGGAGTTGATGGTTCCGTGCCGTCATGGTCTCCGTCTCGGTCGCAGCTGCACATCCGGGGCGTTGCCTCCTTCCAAGAAGTCGCTGTCGTCCCTACCATGGCCGTTGTACGCGGGGAGACTCACCAGGTCCGGACATAGCAAGGATTCATAAATTGAGAGCTCTTTTTTTATTCTATGCGTGGTGGTGCGTGCCGATTCTTCTCATTAGTGACGACGGGCTGTCCTTACAATGACGAAACTGCATGATCTCAGCTACGGTAGCTTACTTTTCGTTTTGAAGTTATAGCACAACGATCATTGCTCACTGGGCTGTTAGCGCCGTGTTCTGACTTTGCTGCCAAGTAGTATTGGTGCTACTGTGGTTTTACTGTTGCATCGAGTCTGTTGTTCCTACTCCTGTTACTAGCATGTGTTTTTCAAGGCCCAGACATTTTGAGTCGTGGCCGGTACAGACAAGCAGGGAACAAACTCTGACAAGAGCGATCTTTTGAGGTTACTGCCGCTAGCTACCGCCGGTGGCTCAGCAGAATAACTGCTGATTACTTGATTCAAGACATCACATTTGTTGGTAGACAACGCAGGTGTCGTAAGGTGAGCTCACCGATAACATAAACCTCCTGTAGGGCAACAGGATAGGAACGTCGTTGATTCTGATTTCCAGCACAAATACAAATTGTGTGGACATGGACCTTCTATCCTTTAGCATTTCAGGACTTGAAGCTAGAGGTGTCAGAGACATAATCGACTTCTGTTTCTATGCAAATATAAGTTATGATAGCGAGTACCCAGTCATGGCAAACAATTTACATGATCGACACCTAGCTGAGCTTTGGTCGTAACTACTGACGGCAACAGGTGCACCGTTCACATTAGCAGGGCACCGTCCAGATTGCAGTTGCAATACCACCGTGTTCCGCCTGTTGTCGCTGATGTACGTTGCTGCTTGCGGTCATTGTTGCATGTTGGGTATCTTGCTGGGTACGAATTCGTGCATAACTGGCTTTTGACTACGCCTTTACTGTGCACCCTGCTTTGCTTTGCTTACAAGTTGTCGTGCTTTGCGGCATCACTGTGTTGGCTGCGTGTTTTCCGTTGACGTACAGATACTATTGCTGCTACCATGGACTTCAACGTTGTGGTCGTTGTGCTTTCACTATGTCGACATTGTTTTTACTGTTAGAACCCTTGTGTTTTGCTGTATATTATTACGTTCAGAATAGAGCAGAAGGGGTGTGTCCAATTTGAACAGGTTCTTTCTAGGCTGCATAGCAACATTATGGTCGAGGGAACGTTAGTGTGACCTTGGGAGAGACTACCAGACTCGGCAAAGGGAGCATTGCAGCGACTTGGAGGCTTCTCTGACGACTGGTATTTTGCATTTAGGTTGGGAAGTGACCATTTTCGTTGTGCTATTGGCTTCCATTGCGGGGCCCTCAGGCGATTGAAGATTGCAAGTCCCTCTCACGCAAGTTGAGTTGTCCCTTTCTTGTATCTCGAGAGTTTGAAACCCCTCATTCTGTCGTTCTTATTCTAAGTCTAGTCTAAGGTTACGAGAGGAAGGCGGCAGGCGGGATTGCAACCCGTAGGACCGCATCAAGACCTTGTGGGAGGTCAGCCCACCGATTGTGGGAGCTCTACCGGAGCCTAGGCGGGGCTTTGGAGGCATGGAACACGGGAATAAATTTGCTTTACACGTGTGGTCCCATCTCCTTAAGACTATACTATCCTTCGCTATTTTGTGTCTGCGAGTATGACTGAGAAAGCTAGCTACTTTTGTTTTGTTTTGAGTTCAGGACATGATCTGAAGGGTAAAATTGGCAAGTAACTCATATTATTTGTGTGAATTCAGACAGAATGAATGGGGGAAGGCGGGAAAAAGGTCTTTTGCATGTGTTGACCGCGTCAACCCAAGGCTGAATCCCTCAAAGTTGAGTGGGTTCAGTGCTATGTTTTATTTTTGTTTGTTCCGCTGAATGTATGACCTTTGAGGGTTTGGCCTATCCTAAGTTGGACGGTCCAACCACTTGTTTTCTCTTGGGGCTTAGGAACAGGAGGACGGGCACCCTAAGTTGGGAAGGCTCAAATTTCGGTTGTTTCTTTTAGGTTGCTGAAAACAGGACTGGGGATATTCAAAGTTGTGTAGACCCAGTTCTGTGTGTGTTTTCTTTTGAGGGGGACAACGGCATGATACTAGCCGTACCCCTAAGTTGAGGCGGCCTGGCCATAAGCTATGAACCTAAAGGGTAATCCAAAGTGTAAAAATTTATATATATATATATATATATCGTCAAATAGAATATATATGTATATATTTTATATGCATGTGACAGACTGGCACCCTGTGTTGGGAGGTCCAGTCAATAAGTGAGGTATGAACAAAAAGAGAAGGAAAGCAAGTGAAGAATATAATGTGAAGGTAACTTGGGCAGGTTGAACGTACCCCTAATTTGGGGCGGTCCAGTCTTATGCCCGTGATAACGTAAAAAGGTAGACAATTAGTATAAACCTTCTTTATTTTCCCTTCTAAACACAGGGCAGGGTTGGATGTCTCCCTAAGTTGGCTAGGTCTGACTATCTGCCTAAGAAGAAAGAAAGTTATAAAGTTTGTGCAAAGTATTTATGGTTGTTTGAACTGTTGTTACGAAGGCTAAGCGTACCCCTAAGTTGGGCGGCTTAGTCATACGTCATTTGTAACTTGTTTTAGGCAGATCTGGCGTACTCTTTAAGTTAGGGCAGTATGATCATATTGCCTTATGTTTCTTAAACTGTGTAGGCTTAACTAGGTGTAACCCTAAGTTGGGGCGGTCTAGCGATATGCCCTTTGTCGTTGATGTTATGTAGGTTGGCCGTACCCTTAAGTTAGGGTTGTCCGACCATTCGTCGTTTGTGTTTGTTTAGGCAGGTTAGGCATACCCCTAAGTTGGGGCAGTCCCATCCTATGCAGATTAGGCATACCCCTAAGTTGGGGCAGTCCAATCCTATGCCCTACGTAAACTCCGTTTAAGCCGGACTAGGCATACCCCTAAGTTGGGGCAGTCTAGTCTTATGCTTCATGTCGTCAGTAAGCAGAAGTCAGGCGTACCCCTACGTTGGGCCGGTCTGGTGATATGCTTTATGTTCACAGTTTATGTTGGGCTGGGCATACCCCTAAGTTGGGGCAGTATAGTTGTGCGTACTCTGTTTGTTTTGCTTAGGCAGTTCAGGCGTAACCCTAAGTTGGGGCGGTCTAATCCTATGCCATAGGAAAGGGGGTCATAAAGGGGTAAAAGAATTGAGAGATTAACGAACTACTTGGATCAAACTGATGTGGGATTCAGAGGGATGTTTGTTTACGCATGTTTGCGGGTTCTTGTTTGGGGCATCTCTTGGTAGCTTTAGTTGTTTAGATGCTCGCCGAGTGTTGGAGTCATAGACTAGAATGGATGATGGGAAGGGAAAATTGGGATACGATTGGACTGACCTTACTAGAAGTTAGGACTAGTGGTAGCTCATGATGCCATCTTCAAAAGAGGATTGTGTGGACTATCACCTGCTCTAACGATCAAGTGAGGGTCACAAGTTAGTCCCAAGTATAGTTGTACTTTGTTTCTGCATTTTCAACTTTGTATAAATCTTGGCAGTCTCCTGTTCCTACGGGAAGCACTGCCGAAATTTTTACAAATCTGAAAGAGTTAGTCATTTTTGGACATTTGAAAATTCTGAAAAGACACTTTTCCTGAGGGTAGAGATGCCGAAATTTTGTGAAATTTAGCGAGTTAGATTATTTTCTGCTAAGGAAAACTTTGGCAAGGAGATGTCAGTGCTCTCAATAACTTCTACGGAAAGTAAGGTAAACGTTAGTAAGGAAGATAGGCTATGGAGTGGTGTTGATCCTCCATCTGTCTTGAACGAAGTACTTGGTCCGCTTTGGCTTGAACTGTGGTGCA